>CM042143.1:4594923-4647423 GCA_023376005.1 Doryteuthis pealeii | reverse complement strand
AGTTGGAACTGTGTAAAATCTTAATTCTAAAGGTCTAAGAGACACTTATTCTAGTCGGAGGGTGAGTAAGCGAGCGATGTGTGCAAGTTTGCCTCCAATGCCGCAGAGCCCATTTGGAGCATACTTTAAACAGAATGCCTTTAAAGCAAAGCAACCAAGATAACTGAAACTTTGACAGAAGTTTAAGTCCAATAAGTTTCTTGAAATGTTATAGTCGTTGAAAAGATTAGATAAAATTTATTTGGGTTCTGGGGTTTTTTTTTTTTTGTGTGGGGGGGGTCACCCTGTACATGAAATGATATTTCACCATGAACATTAATGCTGCTTACTTATTTGTTGATTAAATGAAGCAAATTAATATTTTCTGATTAATTAATGTCAGTGCATGGATAAAAATGTTGTTCATCACACGAAATGATTGTATAAAAAATAAAATTGAATTGTCATAGAAGACAATAATTTTGAATGTGTTGATATAAGTATAAAAAAGAAAAATTAAAAATAAACTTGAAACTAGGTGTGACCAGAATACAACTTTACCTAAAGTAATTTAGAATTATGAGCTGCAAAAAGCCACACTTTTCATTGAGAATAAGTGAGGATGTATCCAGTCTGACATATTGGAATTTGGAATAGTAATCTAAATTGATGGGCCAGAAAAAAAGGGGTGAATAATAAACATGGTGGAAAGAGTTTCATGTTTTAGGGTTTCTGGAAATGGCGTCAGTTATTTGTATAGACAGTAAATCTTATTTAGAAATATTGGATAGGGTTATGCTACCCTATAACCATAACGGGTCAGTTGTGAATTTTTTCTCTAAGATAATGACATGAAAAAAAAAACCCAGAGAAGACACAATCTACATTAAGTAAAATAGTGTTACAAACCCTTTTCCCACTTGTTTAACATATTTCACTAAATTCTTCTTCTGTTCAGGCAAGAAAAAGGGGTTTTCATTTCATGAATAAGACAAAGAAAGACACTTAAAAAGCTGGAAGACAAAGGAAACTTGACAGAGGGGGGTATTTAGAACCTCTTGCCTTCAATGAATAAAAGAACAATTATAGGTTAACAACTGGTAAAATTTATATTAGAGACAGTAATTAATGCTTTGAGGATTTATCAAAAGTTTTCATTTAACTTATTATCTACAAGTATTTGCTCATTTATTTATTATTAATTTGTTTTTACAAAATGTTATCTAATAAAAATGACATATTTTATACTGTATAGCTCAGTCAGTAGAGTATTCGCAAGGTTCTTGGTTCAATACAAGTTCGCACCAACCATGACATAGCTTGGGTTATCTGATATTTGCGGTAAAGCATTTGGGAGCTTTACGGTAGGTGTGGCGCACCAACCTCCCTCTACTAGCAAAAAAGAGGTAGACTCCTTTGCTATTCAGCTGATACCAACATTTGGCCATTCTACAAACTTCCTTTTACTTTTACATTAAATTTTGTTAAAAAACACATTGTATTCAATTTAGTGTAATATCTTGTGTATAATATAGAATGTGATTGGACTGTTTGATAATGTACTACACATACCTACATTCATTAGGCACTTTATACAAATGTCCTTGAAAAGAAATGAATTCATCTCTTCTCCCCAAGCTATATGTGATTATTATAGCAGACTGGGTTATTTAGCCTTGATACATCAACCAGTCTAGGAGGAGGAAAACTCGGAATTCAAGCAAGCTGTACTCAACTTGTGATACAGGTTTTGGTAAATACATTCAACCCTCCTGGACGATATACAAAGCAGATGTCCATAGACTATATGTCTACTATATGCGTCCCTTGCGCAGCATATTAAATGTCAGGGGTGGCAACATATTTCAAACAGGTCCATCCTGAAGAGAACTGGACTCCTGGCATGCATGAAATACTTATCCAATGCAACCTGAGATGGACTGGCCACTTAAACAGACTTGGGGGTGACAGACTACCAAAGCAGATTCTGTACTCTCAACTGAGAGAAGGATCACGTAGGATCAGTTGACCAAAACTCAGGTACAAAGAAAACATCAAAAGAAACCTGAAGGACTTGAATATCCCCATAGGCAGACACTGATTAAATTAGAGGAAAATGATTCACATGGTTTCATCATCGATATGATGGACAGCAAGTAGTAGTAGTATGAACTTTTATTTTTTCTATCAGTAAACAAATATATGAATTCTTTTCTGCTGTAATCTCAGAAAAAAAAACAAGTAACGAATAAATTTGTCATTAGAAATTATATTGCTTTTCTAAACGATCAAACACTGTCTAAATTTTGTGGATTTTTTTAAAACAGCAAAAATAGAAAACAGCAATTGCAACAGTGCATTAATATGAAAGAAGTTATAGTAAACTTTGGAAATATATATATATATATATATATATATATATATGCAGCCTCTGGTTGCAAGTATTTAAGTTTTAATGTAAGGAAATATATTAAATTAGAAAGACTAATGAAACTAAATAAGAATGCAGATATAAAGATTTGAAACACGAATATATATATATATATATATATATACAAACACACAAATATTTGCTATGTACATTTTTACCAATAAATGTTTTATGTTTTTTGTATTGATCAACAGAATTTCATATCAATTCTATGCTTAAATGCCTACACAAAATATTTTTTTCTACTGACACATGTGTGTGTACATATATACTTATATACCTGAGATTAAAATATGTAAGTATAAGCATATTTTGTAGGAAGTAGATAAAGTTAACACTTGAATACATGGGAAACAGGGGATTACAATAAATGATCACATATACAGAGCAATATGTGGCCAGGTTCTAAATTAAGAGTTGTATCAGACTTCATGCCCATACTTTATCAAAGGATTTCAAATTTTATTCTCTGCCAATATATTTTTATTATAGATTTCAGGAAATACATGAATATAGTAGTCAAGAAGAGATTTTGTACAGAATATATACACATGCTTTGTGTCTCAAAGATCAATGATTTGGAATAAAAGACATTTAATTTTGGCTATATGAAACACCTCATTTCATTGTTATTTAGACCTTGTCTTTATGAAGCCATTTCAATCTTTCAACAAATGATTAAATTTCAATATCTTCATTATATGAACTAATACATAACTATTATTAAGGTTTCTTTGGCATATATTTTATAATATTCTATATTCAATCATTGCTTCAATTATCAAATAACATGGGCAGTTTCAGAAACTTTTTATTGGAATTTTTATGATGGCCATTGTAGAGAATGTTGATCAGTGTCAATCAAGATTAAAAGTAAAAAAAGAAATCTATCTCTGGGAATTCACTGTGGCATAGTGGCTTACCTGGATTGATTGTAGTAATCGAGTTTGAACTATTATGTTCACTTTTGGACTAATACCCCCACCCCCACTATGGGTCCAATAGTACCAATACTATTTTTCTACGAGAATGGTTTTGAATAAATAACCAGTGATGGTTGGTATGCTATTTAACAAAAAAACAAAACCAAGCCAATCAATTTAAGTCTGCCCATATATAGTTATATATATATATGAATCCATATATTCTCCCTCCAGCTATGGGTTAAATAGTAGGGCAGACTGGGCTCTTCAGCCTTGGGTAGGTAACCAGTCTAAGAGAGGGATAACTCTGAATTCAAAATTCCTGAGGTCGGTCGTTGATTGGGTTTGTGGCAACCCTTGATGCACCAATTCTTTCCTATCGACTGTACCAAAAAGTGTGGATGGTCCAACACAAGCCTTCACCACTGTAAACAAATCACTGTGTGGGTGTTCATTGTGTGTGTGAACCCTCATGCGTCAAAAATCGACGAGAGAGTCCATAATATATATATATATATAGTGTATTTGTGTGTATGCATGTCTGTACTTGTAGAGCTGGTTTAGAGAACTGAATCAGCTGTTAACTACCCATATATATATATATTAATTTATTCATTATAGTGTACAGCTCTTACAAAAGTAATTGAGCACTTTATTCTCACTTCTCCAATACTAACAAAGGACTAACATTATATATATATATATATATATATATATATATATATATATAGTCAACTTCTATTGCTGTATGTGTCTGTGTAATTTAAATGCCCTGATTTCTTGAAGACCATAAGGCGGAAGCTACACCACATCTCTGATGTTTCTGTGATTCATAGCAAGATGGTTTTCCAAGATTTTCCTTCTCCTAAGTTGATTGTTTCAGCAAACCTATAAACTATAGTATCTCCTAATAATTATCCCTATCCAGAAGAGAACATTAGGGCAAAAAGAAATGCAAACAGCCTTATCCAGGATTTGAAACTGTCTTGTCGAATAATTTTCTCAGACAAGAAATATTACAGTATGCATCTTCCTATATATATATATATATATATATATATATATATATATATATATATATATATATGAGAGAGAGAGATAGATTCCCTATATACAGATAAGTGTTTCTATAATAATAGAAAAGCAAAGTTGAGACAGTTGATAAAACAGATTAATGACACCTATTTTTATATATACAAATTATTCATAAGCAAAAGAATAATTAAGACCAGTTTTGCCTCATTTTCTTTTTTTTTTTTTTTTCAAATAACTAAAACGTTAACTGAATCTGATGTGTGTATCATGACAATATTTTGCAAATGGATCAAATTGTTTCCATTATCCCAAAAGATAAATGTGTGGATAAATGTCAGCATGTATCATTGTGTCTATCCAGTTTTATGAAATTATCATAATTACATTAATTTAATTTGCAGTCATTATCCGCCCTAATGGAATCAAACAACTTGTAAACAATTACTGCAATGGAACCGACTAAGCCAATCATCAGACTCCAAAGAAATCGCTACATTTCTTCATCTCTTGGAAGAAGATGACAATTTCTTTTGTGGTTAATCTTCATGAGTTTCAGTGTGTAATTAAAAAGAACAGGAAACAATAAGCAAAATGTAAATTTGGGGTTCTTTAAGGTTTTGTAGCTCTGCTGGATAGAGCAGCTAATACATTTAATAAGATTTCTCTGTAGAAAAGGGAATGAGAAATATGAAAGACATATCCTTTATAATTTTGGATTCACCATGTTTTTCATTGTATTGTTGATTGAGAACCCAAAGTGATTAATTAAAAGAAAAAGCTTTTACTAAAAAAAAAATTCTACAGTAAGTTGAAAGTATAGATTTATTGATTGATGTTAATACCATGTCAACATATCTAGTGTTATTTCATGCTTAGGGGTTAAGGAATTGTATTCATTGTACAGTCATATTTACATTTTTTACACAATGTCCTATCAATTTTTGAATGAACCACAAGGTTCTGGGTTCGATACCAGCTTTAACCAACTCAGCATATGAGTAGAACAGGGATCTGTGCAATAAAGTGAGGAGCTGATGGTAGGTGTGGGGTCTGCCTCAAATCCCAAACAATCTCCTTGGTCAAGCACTAGTGAAAAGGAGATAGACTCCATCACTGTCTGGCTGATACCGACTTTAGGCCACTCCGAAGACTTTACTTAATTATTTGAGTATTTCATTGGACCCTAACAGGTACTACCACTTCAGATGAAAGTGTAGAGCACTATTAAATAATAAAAAGTAACATTGTTAACTTGCAACTATTAGTTTTATAAGTTAAATCATCAAAAACTCAAAGTTGTAAATTATTAATCTTACTTCATATGCGTGCACACACACCCATATATATATATATATATATATATATATATATATGAGGAAAAATGAGTAAAGAAAAGTAAATGGATAAAATGAATTTAATTGATATCACATTAATCGATATCACTTACACATGTGTTTTGGTCAGTTTATGTGTGTGAAAATATTTCGCACACATACAAGAATCGACCTTCATCAGAGTGAACATTTATTTTTATGAAATAAAAATAAATAAAAATAAATGTTCACTCTGATGAAGGTCGATTCTTGTAAGTGTGCGAAATATTTTCACACACATAAACTGACCAAAACACATGTGTAAGTGATATCAATTAATGTGATATCGATTAAATTCATTTTATCCATTTACTTTTTTTTTCTTTACTCATTTTTCCTCATATTGTCGGATTCAATTCCTTTTCCATTTTTACATATATATATATTATACTTTCTAAAAAACTATTAGAAAAAAAAATTTTTGAAAGAAGACTTTCCAATGTAATCACAAAATAAATTGCAAAAAACAAAAAAATATATTTATAACATAATTTATCTTAATTATTATCTACCAGGGTATGGAAACCCCTTCGACCTTTTAAGTGTTTATCACAATATCAAGTGGTTTGAAAATATTTAACAAGGTGTGGCTAAGATTACACTAACTGTATCCCCTGCAGAGAGGTAAGACCACCCAAAAAGAAATGTCCTGGTTATGACATTAAACTACATCTGATGGTGAGGCCCCATGTCTAGTAGTCTCGAGTACTGCTTCATTGCCATAACTCACAGGTTTACTCTGATACAGAGGGATAGTAACTGTTAGGATCTCATCCAAGGGTCAAAATAGATCTGTTTAAAAATTATTAATATTCAATAGAACCATATGTAAAAAAAACTCCTAAAAAACAACTAGACAAAAAAATGTAAATATGACCATACAATAATCTTTAGTCATAAAATAAAACTAGAGAGAGTGATATAATGTTAAAATCAATCAATTAATCAATCAAATAATTTGATGTAAAATAAGATTGAAAATTAATGACTGTTTTATTACACATTTTCAATCTTATTTTTTGTAGAAAACTGTTTTTTCTTCTAAGTAATTGTTTAGTAAATAGCTTTTATAATAATTCTCAGCAGTGATAGAAGCATTATCAACTTGGACATTCTTGCAAACTGGCAACATTAGCCTTATTGTAAATCAAACGACATCCTCTGGAGACTCTATGAAAATTTGACTTAACACCTCTGCTTTTTATGCTACCAGTCACAACACCACCTAATGGAATAATTGTGGCAAGTAAGGACTATAATCCCTTTAAGAAGAATACTTTTGAAACAATTATAGTATTTAGTAATGAGATGAAAACATAAAACCTATTCAAAGGCTTAAATATGAATAAGTTGGCTACATTTTACTACACAGAAGAGCAATATCCAAGGGAGATAATCAGCAGGAAGACCAAAGGGAGATAAATGTAAGAATACAAGCTAGAAGAGGGAAACGAGTGGTTAGAGTAACACAGCTTCAAGTAAAGCTTCTCTTAATAAAGATAATTTGTACGCAATTATATGATTCCATGTATTCGTATTCATATTCCTAATAATTTGTACACAGGTATTTTCACTAATTTCACGCAACTTATGATAATCCTTTATAAACAATTATACCTTTAAGTAAACATCCTTAATACAAATAATTTGTACAGAATTAAGTGGTTTCAGCTTTTCTTATCTAATACTAATCTAGTATTTCTATATAATACCAAAAGTCTGTAGGTATTTTAAACAGGTAAACACTTCATACTTAGTTAAAATCTTAATGTTTTGAGCCACGGTATTAATAAAGTTCAACCATGTGTTCTTAATTTTATAATCATGATCTTTATTCTGAAAAATAATGGTTTATTACCTTGAGCTTTAAGACATTTGATATTCTTTATGCGCCACTTGTCTCACATTATTTGAAGAGGAGATAAGCAACACTAGGAAACCTAACCTTGTCCTTGAGATCTCAGGAACAGTCTATTATGGAACTTAAATCCCAGATAATGTTTTAAAAGTAAATATGTTTATTTTTCTGTTTTATTCCTTATATTGTCTAATTGGACACATGGCCTAGTAGAAAAAAATCGTACATAAGTGAATAGGTAGATATTCTAGCCAAAACAAGACATTAGGTTTATAAATTCCCAAAATTCACACTGGATTGTCCAATTGGACACAAGGTCTAGTGGATAAAGGAGTTAGGTTAAGACAGTTCTAAGTGACAGTTATCTCTGGATTCTGGGTTCAATCCTGAGTAGAGACAGTAACATAGAAAAATAATTAACACAACTCCTACCCCAGCTATGGTTAGCAGAATGAGAACATGATACACCCGTGGACTGAATAAAGGGTTAGGTTCAAAGTTCCGTAATGGCTCCCGACTACGAGAAGAAGGTTCCCGATTACGAGAAGAAGGTTCCCGAGTCCGAAAAAAAATACCTGAAGAAGCCCGGAAGGCATATCGGCCGAAATATTGTACAAATAACAATAAAGATGGGGACAATAGTCCGAATAACGCAGATAATACTTATTCCTTATAGTTGGCACTATTTTCTTTGGTCAATCCTAGAAAGGTAACCATCTCAAATATCCTTATACTTGGGTGGGACAAATGTTTTGCAATATTTTGGTACGTGCTAATTTGCAGTGCTTATATCATGTGAGAGGAGCAATTAAAGTCATTGAAGGTATCCACTGTGGTTTATAGTATTATGGTAATTGACGCACTGACACATTGTGCATTACTTCTCTCTAGGTGATTTGAAAGCTGCACAGATGAACATACAATGTTGTCTAATACAGGAATTTATGCATTATGAGTTTCGGACAGGACCAAAAGGCTATAGAAGTAAGCAATAATATTTGTACAAACGACGAAGGTACAGTAACCAAATGGTTAAAGAAATTTTGCTTAGGTAGCAAGAACCTCAACAATTAGGCAGTATCAGGTAGACCTAATGTAGTGCTTAGTTGCTGTTGTTCAAACCAACAGCATACTCAGCTCACAACACAGTTGGATGCTAATCACCCAATAAACTCTTACATGATGCTGCAAACAGGATTGCAACAAGGTTAGATTCGTATTAAGTTACGGCCTCTTGTTGCCTTGTCTTACCAGTTCGACAGTAATTGGAACTTAGTATGTTTATTCTACACTTCCAGCCATGGGATTTGAGGCCATCATCCAAGCAGTGGAGGGTATTACATGATCTCAGTATCTCACAGTCCAGTGTGGGTTGTCACCTTTATGACCTCCGCAAAATCAGCTAGAGTTACCAAACTGGGGCTCAAGTTTTCAATAGTGCAAAACTTTTGACTCGCAAAGTATCATGTAATATGCAAAAAACTTTGATTTGTGCATTACTTCTCTCCATGTTATTTGAAAGCTGCACAGATGAGCATACAAAGGAACTTATGCATTTTGAGTTTGGACAGTACCATAATGCTGTAGAAGTAACCAATAATATTTGTACAAATGGGGAAAGTACAGTTTATCATCGTACAATAACCAATTGGTTCAAGAAATTTTACGTAAGTTGCAAGAATGTCAACAATTAGGCAGGATCAGGTAGGCCTATAACCATGGGTTTTGAGGCCATGATCCAAGCCATAGAGGGAAATCTGGGGATTAGCACTTTAAGAATATCACATGAGCTCAGTATCTTACAATCCAGTGTGGGTTGTCCCCTTTATGACCTCAGCAAAATCAGCCAGGGTTACCAAACTGGGGTTCACATTTCCAAAATAGTGCAAAACTTTTGACTCACAAAGTATCACCTAATATGCGCAAACTTTGATTTGTTTTCAAAATATTTGCTTTCCTTGACAACTGCCAACTGAAACAATAGGCAGAAAATTCTTAGGATAAAATATTATTTTAGACAATCATTAATATCAAATAATCCCTGAGTTGGCATCACATAAGCAGCTTTAGTTTACTATTACATTAAGAAAGACAAATGTCATCTCACATTATGCCTCAATTGTGATTTGCATATTGGCAGTTGACAGAATTTATTTCTGTTTACAAAGTGCAATTATTTTTGGATTCCATTGCAGCACTATAAGATAATAATTGGCAAAGAATTGAGGTTGTACAATAATAAGTAATACCCCCCCCCTTCTCCAAATTAAGTTATAGAAAGGGAATTATTAGGAAATAAGATGTTCAAGGTAGGTGATCAAATCTTTGCTGATTTGATTTACTTAGGCAATTTATTGCCACAACATCAAGATATCATACATCTTGGGAAAAAAGGTATCTCTAGTCAGTGTTATTAGATTATTGTAGATTTTAGAAGTAGATAGATGTAGATAATTTAATGGTTGGGAGACTTGTTCAGGTCTTAGATTTATATAATTCACATTAATTTCCTAATTTAGGGGCCAGGTAATTTAGATATTTCTGTTCTTTTATAGTCGTTTCTACCTATTTATTTATTTATCACATATCCAAAAACGTTTATTTCCCCAACTTAAAATTTTAGACATTATGGATATCAATATAGTACTTTATTGATCTGTAAATTTTCTCAAAAGGTGATTGCTCGTCTTTAATAAAATAAAATTCATAATTCAGGGTTTCGTCAATATAATAAACCAGAAAAAATAATGAATAATATATATATATATATATATATATAAATTAATATAGTAAAGATAATTGCAAAAAAGATTATGGGTCAACCATGGTCTGAAGATTGCATAGGCAAGAAACTGTAACAAGGTGTTGACTCCATGTCCACACTCTACCTTAACTCATATATATATATATATATATATATATATATATATATATATATATATATATATATATATATAATATATATATATAGAGAGAGAGAGAGAGAGAGAAATGAAAATAAATCCAGTGATATGTAAATATAAAATAGGAAAACAAAATTGTCAGAGGATGTATTTTTTTTTTTTTTGTATATGGTCTGAAGATTGCATAGGCAAGAAACTGTCAGTAGCGAGGTGTTGACTCCATGTCCACTCTACCTTATATATATATATATATATATATATATATATATATATATATAGAGAGAGAGAGAGAGAGAGAGAGAGAGAGAGAAATGAAAATAAATCCAGTGATATGTAAATATAAAAATAGGAAAAAAAAAATTGTCAGAGGATGTATTTTTTTTATTATATATGATTATATGCCAATGTTTTGTTTTTATCAAACCATCTTCAGGGTAATGTTAAAATGCTTAATCCAAAAATTATTTTCAAATGTTAAAAATCAAATGAAAAAAGTTCTATTATCATTAATAGTGTTAATACTTCTTCCAAATACTTTTTTCATATTTATTTATATATATAATTTCTATATGTGAAACACTAATTTGTTAGGGTTAGGGTAAGGGTTAAATGTGTAAATATAACCATGTCATTTCAATTGTAGGATCTAGATAAAATCATGAGAAACTTTGGCATCAACAATTATTTAATTAATATTACACAAATAATTTATTTCTTTTTGATTTATTGAAAGCCAATAATTGAGATTTATACCTCAGTTATTTTCCCAAGAATATATTCTAACATCTTCTCTAATATGAACTTTGATAGTTCTCTCAGCCATAACTTAGATTCTGAAAACCAAAACTTAGCAATGTTTCTTATTCTCTCCTTATCATTGGAATGATCGAAACAAGTTCAACCTTTCATAACTATTTGAAATCTACCTTTCTAAGCCTTAAGCAGAAATTCTAGAACTGCAGTTGTGGATTTAAAATGATTAAAATTAAAAAATACTGATGCTAAAAAGCAAAATGATGAAAGGCGGATCTTAAAAAAACAACAACAAAAACAAAGTTAATTTAAATAAAAGCAAACGTGAATTCCACAAGGAGTGCTTCTGGCAGTTTTATAAGTGATGTAATAACCAAGGAACTCACACCAATACAATTGGTGCCAAAGGCCAGGATCATTTCAGAACCATTCCTTTCAAAGGAACTGAAATTAGTTTTTTGAAATTTCATAACAAATTGGAATATTAGAACCAACATATTTTATAAACTTTAAAAAACATTTTTTTTATTTTTTTTTTTTACTTTTCTTATTTTGTTCATCATTATTTTTCTTTCATCTTTATTTTATCTTTTTTCTTTCATTTCAATCACTTATCATTCATTATTTGTCCTTATCTTTCTTCTTCCATTTATTTTCATTTTCTCTCTTTTGCTCTCTCCCTCTCCCTCCCCCCCCTCTCTCTCTCCTTCTGTTCTGCTTCTTAATCAAGTTTTTGCACCTAATAACTTCTCTTTAATCTCCAGATTCCTTATAACTGACTATATTTTTCAGATTCTTTTCTATTTTCTTTTCTGTTTCAAGTAAAAGAATGAAATTAGAAAGAAAGAAGAAAGGAAGGAAGGAAGGAAGGAAGGAAAAAATGCACAAAAAGAAAGAAAGAAAAAGGTAGAAAGAAAAACGAAAAAAAGAAATGAACAAATGCATGAAAAGTAAGAAAGGGAAAAAATGAAAAAGGTGAAGAAATGAATGAAAAGGAAAAAGAAAGAAAACGGTTATGAAATGCACAGAAAAAAGAAAGTGATGAAATGCATGAAAAGAAAGAAAGAAAGAAAAAAGCAAGGAAAAGGTGGGGAAATGCATGAAAAAAAAAGGGAAAGGAAAAAAAGAAAAAGGGAAAGAAATGCACAGAAAAAAAAGAAAGAAAGAAGTGAAGAAATGTATGCAAAGAAAGAAAGAAAAAAGTGAAGAAATGTATAAAAAGAAAAAAGAATGAAAAAAATGCAGAAAGAAATGCAAAAAGAGAACACAAAAGAAAGAGTAGAAGAAAAATAAGAATAAAAAGGAAGGAAGAAGGAAAGAAAGAACGATTAAATAAAAGAAAACAAAGAGGTTTTAAAGAGCAGAATATTGAAGCAAGAAGGAAAGAAAGTGAAAAACAAAATATGACAAACAGAAAATAAAAGAATAAAACTAATGAGTAAAGAGAAAGAAAGAAAGAATAAAAAAGATATCAGAAGAAATTTAAAAACAAGATTAAAAAAAAAGATGGGGAAAAAATATTCAAAAATATTGCTGAGAAAAACAGATGGAAAACTGTAATAGAAATAAAAAAAGAGAAGGGAAATAAAGTTGAAAGTAAACTATGTAACAAATATTTTTCTTGTAGCCCCCCCTCCCTCTGGGGGGGGTCATGGTTCATTGGAGGTAGACAAGGCACATCAGAGTTAGAGTAAGTGAGAATATCTTCTTACTGTGAATGATTTTGTAGATGAAATACTCCAAAGTAGATAGTTGCATTTTAAAAAGGAAAATAGAGTTTTTCTCATTCTTTTGCATTTTGTCTTAGATCTTTGGCATCGGTTCAAAAAGATATTCATCAGAAATGCAATGTTATCACAGAAGAGAAATAGAAGAGGTTTGCAGGGTAGCGGGTCAAAGAAAAGAAATTGCATGTGAACAAAATCAATCTCATGTTTTTCTTTAACAGTTTTTAATAATTTCTTTTTTTTCTTTTTCATTTTTGTAAATTTTGATAATGGTGATGTTTGTTTTTAATAAAAGCAAAACCAAACAGAGAATTTATTTTTGAATTAAATTTATATATGTTTTTTTTGTTTTGTGTTTTTTACAGGTTCATAAGAAAATAACTGAAAATCTAAATGTTTGAAATAAAATAAATGAAAAAAATAAAAAGATTGAAATTAGATAAAAAAAAAAAAAGAAAATGCTTAGGATTGAGAGAAAAAGGGATGAGTTAAGAGAATATAAAGGTTGACATTTGAAAGAAAGAAAGAACGAGTGATGTAGAGAAAAGAAGAAAAAAAACTGAGATCAAAGGAAAGAAAAAAAGTAAAGTAATAGATTAAAGAAAAGAAAAACAGAGAAAGAAGCAAAGAAAAAACAAAGAAGAAAAAGAATAGGAAGAGAAAATAAAGAAATATTTAATTTAAAAAGAGAAAAAGAAAACAAGTGCGGTTGAAAGGAAAAAGAAATAAAAAATTTCATTTAAAAAATTTCATTTAAAAATGTAAAGTCAGCAGAGTGGCCTATTGTTGGTAATAGCCAGACAGCGAGGGAGTCTATCCTCTTTTCACTATTGCAAGACCAGGGAGATTTTTTTTATTTGCATCTGAGGGTGAACACCATACCTACACTTAGCTCCACACTTTACGGGAAAGATCCAAGTTGTGCTACTCATGTGCTAAGTTGGTGAGAGCTGGTATTGAACATGGAACCTCTACCAACTGAGCTAAATGAGCCATTAAAAAATGAGCATGGAAAATAGAGCAAAGGAAACTGAAAGAAAGAAATAAGAAAGATGGAAACAGAAGTTAAGAAAAGAAGAAAATAGAAACTGAAAGAACATGTAGCCATTAGAACATGGATTATTTAAACTAGTATCTTTATCATTGTTGTTTTGATCACTAAATTCATTATTACCTCTTGGAAATTTTATGATGAAATATTTCTATTATATGAATTTGTATCATTTTCTTTTTAGTTTTAATATCTACATTTCAGACAGAATATTTTTCAACATTCTTCAGATATTTGTTGAATGTGGTAATCATAGATGAGCTGAATCGTATGGAAGACCGAAATGAAACAAGAAAAGCATCAACTGTTTTTCTTTATGCTTACCAGCTATGTAACCATAAGAAGGCAATTAGCATATAAGTATATGTTAGTATCTTATTTCATCCACACTTTTTGTTTTTTCATTATGTGAATTGAAACTGGACATATTCTCATCAGAAATATTTTTGAGGAAATGTGATAAGAAAACTGTCTTTATTGTTTTGTCCAAACACTATTTTTCTATCAAAAGAAAGTACATTCATTCTGTTGTTTTTGTTTTTTTAAATATTATAAGGTGTGATGCAAAGAAGTCAATAAAAAAAATAGGATTTTGAAATACAGAATCATATTTCAAGAGTTTGACAGCTCAACATTTATTGTCCCAAAGTCTTAGCTTAATTGCCATCAATAAAATCAATAATGCCAATGAAATATTGAGGGTATTGCAGAAAAAGGTTGTGCAGTTTATCAAATAAAAAATAAAAGGACATTTTTTTAAAATTTCTAACATGAACTCTATTGAATAACATATTTATCAGTTTTTTTTTCTTCTGCCATGTTTCAGGCAA
The DNA here is from genome assembly GCA_023376005.1 of Doryteuthis pealeii. Lineage (NCBI taxonomy): Eukaryota > Metazoa > Mollusca > Cephalopoda > Myopsida > Loliginidae > Doryteuthis > Doryteuthis pealeii. The sequence continues at coordinate 4,632,560 of CM042143.1, read as the reverse complement.
CTTCATAATTTCATTCTTCTTCTTTTTTTATCTTTCACACTAAAAAATGTTATAGGTGTTTTTCTAGATATTCTTTTGTTTTCAATAAGAACATTTTTTAAAGACTAGAATAAAAAGAATTTTAAAAAAGTAGGTGCTATATCTGGTGACTCTCAGTAACCCTCAGTACTACTTTATGGTGGTACCAATTAAACTTGATGAAGTGACTGAAAAAAAGCTAGATGGGAACAACACAAAATTGCTTCATGCCATTTTCAACAAATTCTGGGAGCACAGCCTATAAAACAGTACCTGTACAGCCACTTACCTCTCATCTCACAAGACAAGCAAGACATGCTGTGCATTGCTATGGAAGTAAGGAAGAATTCAAACAACATACTCCTATGCCAGTGTTGGCTGATCAGCAAAATGTTCATCAGCTCTGAGCACATACTGGATGTTGCCTAGAGGACTTGCTAAGAGTGATGACCAACAGGGATGGATGACGAGAGATAGCCAAGGAAAGGCTGTTGACACAACTTAATGATGATGATGATAAAACAATTTGAAATGTAAACTTTAAATATGTATTAAAATAAAACAAGCTATATATATATAATACCAGTCATGTATTTATTAAAACTTGTTTTAAAAAACAATGAGGACTGTCTAATGTTGCATGTTCAAATTTTGAGTGTATTTATTCTATGTTATGATGATTTTGGGTAATGTGACGTAAGCAGTGATGTAGTTTTTGTTACAGACAAAAACCAGAAGCGAATCTCCATTATTAATAGATATCAATTTTTTGTCCAGATGGACAATAGTCAATTTTCCAGAATATTAAAGCGCATTGATTTTGAAAAATAAACTCATTAACTTAAAGTTACCACATTGTAAACCTGTACAACTCAAAAACACATCATCCAAGATCTTTCTATGTATGTTTTAAGAAAAGTAAAAAGACTGAAGCTACACTTAACAAGACAGAAATGAACAATGAATGAAACTATTTTGCCATAAATTAATTGGTACACTTAAACTAAATGTAATATACAGAGGCGGAATATCTAGTCATTTTTCAAAAGGTTTTGCAACTGAAGTTTTAGTCAATAAGACAAATATGAACAATAAATGAAAATATTTTTGTCCCATCATAGTTAATACATTTGTACACTGGGAATTGTGCAAGAAACTGAAATTCCCAATACTAACACATGGTATAGGCACAAACCAGAATCTGTCCTTAAAAAGGAAATGCATTAAATTCTCTGGAATATTGAGATACAAATGGATCACCCAATCTCAGCTAAATACCAGATTTAGTTTCAATTAACAAGAAAAAAAGAACTTGTCATCTACTGGATTTTGCTGTGTCTGCAGATCACATAGTAAAAAATAAAAAAGACAAATACTTAGATCTTGCTTCAGAGCTGAAAAAGGCTGTGGAACATGTGGGAGGCAGTGATATCCATTGTAGTTTGCTCAGTTAGAGCAGCCCCTTAAGAGCTTGCAAAAGAGACTGGAGGAATTGGAGATCAGGTAAAAAAAACAAAAAAATACTGCTCTTTTGAATTTAGCTAAAATACTAAGAAGAGTCCTGAATGCCTGAAGAAACTGGTTAAAACTGATGTGAAAAACTCACAGAGAAGGAAAATGATAATTCCTCATGTCAGAAATTTAAGCAAACATGATATAAAGAATGGTATTAAAGAAAAACATCAATTAAGAATTTACAGTATTCTTACATTTCTTTCTATATTTCTATTAATGATATATATATATATATATATATATATATATATATATGTGTGTGTGCGTGTGTTCAGAATGTGGTTATTAATTAATGCCGGAAGAAGATATCAGAAGATCTGAAACACATGTTGCTAATGTAAAAAAAATAATAAAATAATAAACCATAATCCATTTTGCGGACCTTCTTTATTTTTTATAAAATATCTAATTTTCTCCCATTGGACCCATAACAACTCTCTCCTCTCTCTCTCTCTATATATATATATATATATATATATATTTGCTTTCACCCCCAATATCCTGCAATGTTGGAGATGGGTTTTGTCAAACTTCTCAGATCTCTCTCTCAAATATATATATATATGGGTTAGGAGGTTGATTTAGAAGGCTATCACAATGCAGTTTGGAATAAATAAAAAATAATAATACGGTAACAATGGTGTTGTGTGTTGACCTGTATTTTTTATTATTTCTTAAGAAATAATAAAAATAATAAGAAATAATAAAAAATACAGGTCAACACACAACACCATTGTTACCGTATTATTATTTTTTATTTATTCCAAACTGCATTGTGATAGCCTTCTTAATCAACCTCCTAACCAATACATATACAATGCTTCAAGCAAATTATGAAACTCTCTTATATTATATATATATATATATATATATATATATATATATATATTTGAGAGATAGGATTAAGTTAGTTTGAAAATTAAAGACTGACTATCCAGTTGAAACAGTATTTTTGGTGGAAATCTTTGCCTACTGTATATGTATGTATATATGAATGTATAACACAATCCTCAAATGAGAGAATAGTAAAAAGTAGTTAGTCAAGATATACACACTTGAACAACCACTAAGAATTGTGCAATAAACATGAAACTTTAGTAACAATTTTATAGTCCCATAATCTTTTAGGTTTTAAACTTAAACAATTTTTGGGAGAATATGTGCTTAATTGGAGTCGTACCTAATTTTGAAAATTAATTAATTAATAATGAATTAGGCGGGAATGCCTATTTAAATGTATGGCTAAACAAATCGAGAAAAATCAATCTCTGTATGTACATTTCGGCCTATTAGGCCTCATCAGCAGAGCTATAGATAGGAAGGCCGCCCTGTGCGTGATTTGAAACCGGACTGCCAAGCTGACAGGCCGATATCACAACCCCTACACCAAACTAACTTCCTAGATTTTACGATTTGTTTAAAATTAGGTACGACTCCAATTAAGCACATATTGTTTAAAATTAGGTACGACTCCAATTAAGCACATATTCTCCCAAAAATTGTCGGCAAAAAAGCCATTCCAAACATACCATGTTTACAACTTATCATATCGTTGTGTAATAAAAGTCACTGAAGAGGAATATTAACCTACTCTAAACAAATTGTAAAATCTAGGAAGTTCGTTTGGTGTAGGAGTTGTGATATCGGCCTGTCAGCTTGGCAGTCCGGTTTCAAATCACGCACAGGGCGGCCTTCCTATCTATAGCTCTGCTGATGAGGCCTAATAGGCCGAAATGTACATACAGAGATTGATTTTTCTCGATTTGTTTAGCCATACATTTAAATAGGCATTCCCGCCTAATTCATTATTAATTTTCAAAATTAGGTACGACTCCAATTAAGCATATATATATATATATATATATTTTGGAGTCGTACCTAATTTTGAAAATTAATTAATTAATAATGAATTAGGCGGGAATACCTATTAAATGTATGGCTAAACAAATCGAGAAAAATCAATCTCTGTATGTACATTTCGGCCTATTAGGCCTCATCAGCAGAGCTATAGATCGGAAGACCGCCCTGTGCGTGATTTGAAACCGGACTGCCAAGCTGACAGGCCGATCTCATAACCCCAACACCAAACGAACTTCTTAGATTTTATGATTTGTTTAGAGTAGGTTAACATTCCTCTTCTAGTGACTTTTATTACACGACGTTGTGGTAAGTTGTAAACAAGGTTTATTTAGAATGGCTTTTTGCCGATAATTTTTTGGAGAATAAGTGTTTTAATTGGAGTCGTACCTAATTTTGAAAATTAATTAATTAATAATGAATTAGGCGGGAATACCTATTAAATGTATGGCTAAACAAATCGAGAAAAATCAATCTCTGTATGTACATTTCGGCCTATTAGGCCTCATCAGCAGAGCTATAGATCGGAAGACCGCCCTGTGCGTGATTTGAAACCGGACTGCCAAGCTGACAGGCCGATCTCATAACCCCAACACCAAACGAACTTCTTAGATTTTATGATTTGTTTAGAGTAGGTTAACATTCCTCTTCTAGTGACTTTTATTACACGACGTTGTGGTAAGTTGTAAACAAGGTTTATTTAGAATGGCTTTTTTGCCGATAATTTTTTGGAGAATAAGTGTTTTAATTGGAGTCGTACCTAATTTTGAAAATTAATTAATTAATAATGAATTAGGCGGGAATACCTATTAAATGTATGGCTAAACAAATCGAGAAAAATCAATCTCTGTATGTACATTTCGGCCTATTAGGCCTCATCAGCAGAGCTATAGATCGGAAGACCGCCCTGTGCGTGATTTGAAACCGGACTGCCAAGCTGACAGGCCGATCTCATAACCCCAACACCAAACGAACTTCTTAGATTTTATGATTTGTTTAGAGTAGGTTAACATTCCTCTTCTAGTGACTTTTATTACACGACGTTGTGGTAAGTTGTAAACAAGGTTTATTTAGAATGGCTTTTTGCCGATAATTTTTTGGAGAATAAGTGTTTTAATTGGAGTCGTACCTAATTTTGAAAATTAATTAATTAATAATGAATTAGGCGGGAATACCTATTAAATGTATGGCTAAACAAATCGAGAAAAATCAATCTCTGTATCTCCAATTAAAACACTTATTCTCCAAAAAATTATCGGCAAAAAGCCATTCTAAATAAACCTTGTTTACAACTTACCACAACGTCGTGTAATAAAAGTCACTAGAAGAGGAATGTTAACCTACTCTAAACAAATCATAAAATCTAAGAAGTTCGTTTGGTGTTGGGGTTATGAGATCGGCCTGTCAGCTTGGCAGTCCGGTTTCAAATCACGCACAGGGCGGTCTTCCGATCTATAGCTCTGCTGATGAGGCCTAATAGGCCGAAATGTACATACAGAGATTGATTTTTCTCGATTTGTTTAGCCATACATTTAATAGGTATTCCCGCCTAATTCATTATTAATTAATTAATTTTCAAAATTAGGTACGACTCCAATTAAAACACTTATCTCCCAAAAAATTATCGGCAAAAAGCCATTCTAAATAAACCTTGTTTACAACTTACCACACGTCGTGTAATAAAAGTCACTAGAAGAGGAATGTTAACCTACTCTAAACAAATCATAAAATCTAAGAAGTTCGTTTGGTGTTGGGGTTATGAGATCGGCCTGTCAGCTTGGCAGTCCGGTTTCAAATCACGCACAGGGCGGTCTTCCGATCTATAGCTCTGCTGATGAGGCCTAATAGGCCGAAATGTACATACAGAGATTGATTTTTCTCGATTTGTTTAGCCATACATTTAATAGGTATTCCCGCCTAATTCATTATTAATTAATTAATTTTCAAAATTAGGTACGACTCCAATTAAAACACTTATTCTCCAAAAAATTATCGGCAAAAAGCCATTCTAAATAAACCTTATATATATATATATTATTGAGAGAGAAAGAGATAAGATTAACTTCGTTTGAAAACTAAAGACTGAATATCCAGTTGAAACCATATTTTTGCTGGAAATTTTTGCCCACCCCTAATATATGATGGACTATATATAGATATATAGATGTGTGAGTGTGAATATGTGCTTATATAGACAATCGTGGTATACATCAGCTGACAGCCACCTGCTCTTAAAGCAGCATTTAAAACATTCCATTTTTTCTTCTGGAAGCCAATGAAAGATGACAAAAAAATGGTAAATTTTCACATTACTAAAAGATTTCAAAATTGGGGGCTTTTGATCTATAAAAGACATAACGACCAAAAATGAAGATGCAAAACTTTGCAAAACAGAACACAAAAAGAAAATGCAACGTATAAAAAAATGTGAACCTATTTTGGGAAGATGCCAAAAATGGCGGCTGAAAATTATCAAAGATGTTGCAAGAATAAAAAAATGGGGCCTGTCAAAATGGGCAAATTGAAAAAGAAAAACATAGATATCAATATTTCTTGTTTCCGGATCTTTCTGTCCCACGGTAAGGATATCAGCTTGACAAATTCGGAGTTTCAAGTACAAATGAAACATGTTTTTTTAAGTTAGTTTTATGAAGTTTATTTAAAGTTGTGTTTGAAACTAAATTAATTCATCCAACGAAATATTTGTTTAAATTTGGAAACCATGCAAAATGTTTTTAAAGGTTTCAAATTTTAGGAAGAAAAATTTAACACTTAATATTTAATGATTTTAAAAACAGAAAATAATTATTTAAAATCTTCATCTTGTACATTATGAGGGTTGGCTGAAAAGTTCATAGGCTCACTAAGATACTTTCATATAGTTTATATGATGATGAAATTACAATTTTGATAAAAATAATGATTATTCTTAATTATAGGTAAATCTACAAAAAAATAGTATTTCTTTGAAGAAATTCCACTTCCAACTACTGAACATTATTAGTCACTAAAATTTTAAAAGAGAATCATTAATGGATCTGTGGGTAATGAGTTCATTTGTGAAGCTTTAAACATTTAAAATTTTAAAGTTAAATGATTTGTGGATAACTGGGAAAATGAATATTTGATTAGATTATTGTCTCAATGACTAAATTGAAAAAAAAACAACATAAAACCAGTTACAATACTTTTTGTACAAAATATTTTTGGCAAAACACAGAATTGTGCAAGTGTATCAGTTTCTTCTAGGAGAGTATCTTGGACAGCCTTTGAACTTTTCAGCCAACCCTCATATACTTATGTATTTATTTTTATGCATTTCCCTATTAATAGTTACATGTTAAGAAAGAATGATCTCTTCTTGTAGTTACATAGCGCTGATAAACATTAAAAAACAACACTTTATGCTTTTCTTACTTCATTTCAGTCTTCCATACATAGATTGATCAATCATACAATCAGCTCATTTCAGAAATGTTTATAAAAAATAACTGTTTGACCTTTTACTCATTATTTTTCGTAAATTACCCTCTTTGTAAACAAGTCTAACAAGGTAATCATCAAATTAACTATTTTACCTTGAATTGAGTTACTGACATTTTGGTGTCATTTTAAAAGCAGATTGTGTTGATCTTGACATCATGGCATCAAAATTCTTAAATCTAATCTAAAAAATATTTTAAAATAGTGAAGAACTTTAGTGTACAAAGTAATTTTTCTTTATAAATAACTTTATTGATATAATGTTACATAATCTATGCATAGATCATTGTCAACCCCCCTGTATTTCTGAAGGGATGGCCCCTTTTCATATCCCGGGCGGACTTTCCATGGAATATTACAGAAAGCCAGTGAAATATATGAAGTCACGTGGGACTGAGTTAACTCTCAGTTCCAGCTTGGACATCAGGCAGAAAGCATATCTGCCTTAGCTGGGCTCAAATGCACATGCTCATTGTGTTAGAAGAAGAAGTTTAAGCAATAAAGTTTAATATGGTGTTCTTGCTTGATGAATGTCTTGGCAAAAAGACTGACCAAGAAGAAGGAATGCATTAAAGACGAACAGCCAACAAGAATCTAGAAATAGAATTCAACATGGAGAGAAAGAATAGAAATGACTAGAGATCACCAAATGGCCAAAGTAAGTAATGCAAAATGCATATGCATTCTCTGTCTACCTATGTCTATCTCTCTCCTCTCTCCAGTAAAAGAACACTTGTGTATATACCCAACATGGGTATATGTGTACGAGTATGTAACAATAATATCTTGATTTCTGTACATGGTATTGAAAGATTGTATATTATAGACATGTACTCTGTTGGGGAATTGTGCAAATAAAAATTTTTGATTTGTGCTTTATCATTTAATAATATTTTAAGAGACATGTATCTTAAAACTGCTATGTATAAACTCAAGAACATACAATGTCCACTCATTTCATTTTCTGTGTGATCTAAATTCTTCCTCTGATTTCCAGAACTCTTAGTCTCCTGAAGACCATTACAAGTGCAATAACTACAACTGGTATTACCATCACTTTCATGTTCTACAGCTTCTTCAACTCTCTAGCAAGATCCAAGTATTTGTCTATCTTTTCAATTTATTTTATTTTTATTCTGTGATCCACTAGAATAGCAAAATTCACTAAATGGCAAGTACTTTTTTTCTTGTTGGTTAATACTAAATCTTTTTTTTTTTTGGATTTGATGGTTCATTTATATTTCTAAGTCCCAGAGAATTTTATTGGTTTCATTTTCTAGGACAGATTATTGTTTATGCATATACTATAAGTCAGCATGGTCAAATTTTAGTTTATTGCACAATTCCCAATAAATCACCTTTCCTATCCAATCATGTCTACTTTGTATTTCTTTTGTACTAGTTTTCTGCATTTACTTATTATATGATTAACTATTTCATCTCACTCATTTCAGAACCTAAACTTGTTATTATTTCACATATTATCAATATAATGAACAATTTCCTTAATTTGTTACTTGAAGTATCCATACAGTTGATTTTCTTTGCAGGTTTTCTGTTGATATTGATGTTGTTGGCTGCGATAGTCTGTCTTACTTTACTCATTATTATCATTATCATTTAATATTTTTCCTCCACAGAAAACAACGTTAATACACGTATAGGAAAAGCATGGGCCACTATAAATAAATTATCAGTCACATGGAAATTCAATCTCACAGACAAGTTAAAGAGACAGTTCTTCCAGGCCGTTGTTGTATCAGTGCTGCTGTATGGCTGCACCACCTGGACCCTAACGATGCGACTAGAGAATAAACTAGATGGGAGCTGCACAAAAATGCTGCGGGTGATCCTGAACAAGACATGGAAACAGCACCCCATGAGAAAGCAGCTGTACGGCCACCAGCCACATATCACCCAAACCATCTGAGTAAGACAGACAAGACACACGGGACACTGCTGGAGAAGCAAGGACGAACTCATAAGCGACATCCTCCTGTGGAAGCCAGCACATGGGCACACCAGTGTGGGCCGACCAGCAAAGATGTACATTGATCAGCTCTGTGCGGATTCAGGATGCTGCACAGAGGACCTCCCGAGAATGATGAGCAATAGGGACAGATGGAGAGGGATTGTCATGGATATCCATGCCAACAGTGCGACATGATGATGATGATACCAGTCTAACTGATAGTCTTCATAGTACTTTAGTATTCTTCTTGGTATTATTGCTGATCTTGTTATGGTCTAAACAATCTAAATCTCTCAACACATCTCCTGCTCTTTCTGTTTATTTTCCAAGTTCTAGATTCCCTACTAATTAGAACTCAAAACAAATTAACCTAAAAAATATACCACAAACCCATCAACAAAAATGACTACATACACTTTTACTCCCAACACAACAACAAAATTAAAGCCGGCCTTATAATTGGTTCCTATCTATGGGTACTGCGAATATTGCGTCCACAGTACTTAGAAAATGAATACAAACACATTGAGAACTCTCTCATAAGTTTTAAATACCCTAGACACTTCATATTAAACGCCAGAAAAAAGCCCTCAAAATATACTCATCTACTAAACCAAAGAATACCACCACTCATAGATCCATAAACCAACCAAACAACATGCACAACAAACCACTTATGACAAATTAAACAAATTAAGAATAAAAAGTCATTAAGCCTACATCCCAAAGCCTTAAAAATCTCATCAACTTCTCCAAACACACAAACACCCCTAACATTTCCAATGCAAGCATTTATGCCATTCCATGACAAAAGAGAAACACAATGAAACTTAGATAAATGACTATGAACACTGTAGATCCATAAAGACAAGCGACACTCAAAACGCCTATTTCACGCACATGATAGAATTCAATCACTCATTCAACTTCCCCATGCATCACTCCTGAAAACTGATCACTAGAAGAATCTTTGTCGTCTATGCGAATCAGTGGTTATTGCAAAATCAAAGACCATAAAACAAAGACTTGAGTTTTTCCAGCCATGGTAAAAATCATAATTCAGGAAAAAGACATCAAAACAGACAAAGGATAAATAATGAAAAAAAAAATACTCAAAACTTAAAATCACAGAAACATTAAATGCATAAAACATAAAAATTTCTGAATCATCAAAAAATAGTCTCAGCTCTCACAGATGAAACCACCATGCTTTAACCTTCCGCAAGACAAACCCTTCATTAATCACTAAATACTCCACTCACCCTCGTCAGCACCTCATCTTCCCACCATTTATATATATATATATATAATATATATATATATATATATATATATATATTAGCAGTCTGTTTTAAAACAATAAAAAATTAGAAAATTCTGATGAAGCTTCTGAAATCAACAGAGCCAAAATATTAATTCGATGTAATTGTCTGTGTTTTGTTATACACTGTTTTACTCAACTATTACTCTCATTTTGTCGGATTTTTTTCTATATATATATATATATATATATATATATATATATATATATTTATATACATATATATGCAATATTCTGTCCTTATTAGATGCCCTACTATAAAACCTTGTGCCACACTAAGCTAATAAAGGAATATCACATTATTCTGACAAAGGGTGCTGTTTTCAACAAATACTGAAAAAAGCACCCTAAAAAACTGTGGCTGTATGGACAATTACCTCTCACCTTACAAACTATTCAAGTAAGACAAGCAAAACATGCTGGACACTTATGGAGAAGTAAGGATAAAACTGATGTTCTCCTGTAGACTCCTATGCATGGACTCACCAGTTTTGGTCAACCAGCAAAAAACATATTCATCAGCACTGTTAAGACACTGAATGCCGTCAAGAGAACTTACCAAGAGCAATGGCCAGTAGGAATGGATATGAGAGAGAGAAAGTCAAAGAAATCTACCTTATATGATGATGATGATTTATTGTTTAACAATTCCTTACCATCTGCTTAAATATCATGTCCCTGTACCAGACTTAGCTTAATAAATATTACACTTACATTAATTCACATATAAACAGTTCAATATATATGCACACATATTTATACCCTCGGATATATTAAATACACACACATTATCTATTTAACAAGATTTTTTTTTTATTAAACCTGTTAATACTCGAGTGCTAATCATTGTAAGTATTGATCTTTCTCAAGGCTTCTTAATTATATTAATAATGATAAAAAAAATTCCTTTATTTCCAATATTCTCTAATCATAAGGTGAACATAGATATTCTGAATATTCAAAGTAAAATCTAATCTTTTTTCTTCTTTCTTCACATCAGACATTTCTTTTGGCATCTCTGCAACTCAATGATTGTTTACAAATCAGAAAGACAGCATGTGCCCCTTTTTTTTTTCTTTTTCATCGCAACACAAAAGCCAGTTCCTCTTAGAAGGAATTCATATTTCAGTTTTCCACAATCTCCAACAAGATTTCATTCACTCCTTAAGGCAATAGATTTCATCTCTTGTAGAACAATGATCATTTTTTTTTGTTCTTTTATCAAATCTAAATCTCAATTAGCACCAAGCATAGTTTAATAAACAAATAAATTCATTGTAAATCAATTACCAAAACCATTTTTCAGTGCCATGGGAATGCTGACAGAAGTACCCAGATTATTATTTATAGTAAATCACCAGGGAATTTTCTTGGAGAAGAGTTCAGATTAATGGCAAAAAGATTCCTTTTGAAGTACTTTATTGTTTCTCTGAAACATCTCACAATTCTGTTTTTCTGCTCTTCTTTCTACGTTTCCAATTTGTCTCTTGTTCTTCTTGTTGTTTCTTTTTAATACAAAAGCCATTTTGGTGATTTCTTGCCGACAGCTCTGTGGAAAGACAGAAGAGGAAATGGTACAGCCATATCTGATTGCTTTCAATGAAAACGGTCCACGTGATGCAACTTATGTGTGTGTTCGTGCATAATAAGCACGGATATGCATAAAAGTGAACACGGACAGATTCTTTGCCAGACGGACAAATACAAAAAGAAAGAGGCCCCGAGGAAAGAGAGATGAAAATACATGCAGTCTTGTTGAAATGCAACTCTCTTCCAAGACTGCACTCACTCTAAATGGGGCAGCAGACGTATGGTAAATAAAGAATTTTGTATTACTTAGAGTGAAAATGTTGGAAACCTGATTATTTGATTACATGCCAAACTACTATTCTTAGTAGATAGCATATTTACTAATTGGGACACCAATAACTTTCTTATGAGAAATGTAGTCAACATGATGCAATATTGTTATTACCGTAAGATTTTTATTAGTGCAATAATTTTACCAAACAAATGTTCTGAGAAAAGAAAAACACTTGTGAAGTGCACTGGATAAAGAACGTAATGTTTGAAATTCAATTCCTTTTGTTAGCATTTGAATGAGGGTTTTTATGTTAAGCGTGTATATGAACCAGCTTTATAAAAGGGTGATTGTGAGTTCTTTAAGCTAGAATAAACCAAGTCAACTCTCTCTGATAACAGAATTTTATTTTGAAAATTTGCTGCCTGTCGGTGTATGTATGTAAGTGCACATGCCAAGTATTTGTGTGTGCAGGTGACTGGAGATGAGTCAGCTTCATTAATGAGGTAACAACAGAGGTGAAGATAGCATAGTGGTTATTGTTATAGAAAATGGATTCAGCGAGTCAAATTCAAATTCATGATGAGGCTGTTTAAATTTCACTTCACACCGTTTCCCTTGAGAAAGGCATATATCTGCTTCTGGTAGATAATAGTTTGGTAGAGCACATGCGCAAATTAGTAATTTAAAATGGTGACAGTTTACTTATTACACGCTGTGTGTATATATATATATATATATATATACACACACACACACACACACACAAATATATATACACGTAAAAACTTCTCTCCAGTTCTATAACTGGTTTGTATTCCTAATTTTCCCTTTCCTCAACCGGTCATTTTATTAAGGTTAAAGAGCCTAGTCACTCCTATTTGCCCATAACTGGATGGAGAATAGATTGATTCATACCTTTCCCAAGGTATTAGCGATATGTGAAATGCAAACATTCTCATTCAGAACTCGAACTCGGGTAGCCTTGTAGATTTACTATGAAGATAACAGGCCGCGGGTGACTCCTTATTGATGTTCTTCATATATAAAATGCCTGCCTTGGGCAACTCAGGTGGTGTAATGGTTAGCAAGCTAGATTAGTAGACCATTGTTAGTGAGTTCGATCCTCACTGAGTGCTTCATACTTCTGGCTGGTTCTCTAACATGGTATTGCAACTGGTCAAGAAAAAACATTCCGAGTTCAAAAGTAAAACTGATGCCAAATTGTATAGTTCATTGTGGTGTAATGGTTATCATTGTTAGAAATGGATCCAGTGATCCGAGCTCAAATTCTAGACAAGCTATTTGCATTTCACATAATTCTAATACTGTTAGGAAGAGTATGAATCTAACTATTCTCCCCTTAGTTAGGAGAAAATAGTAGGGAGTTCTTTAAACCTGTTGTGGCAACCATTCTAGGAGAAGGAAAACTAAATTCAAACCAGTTGTAATCCACTTCAAAATTTACTTTGTGTCACATCCTGCTCATGGCAAAGGAGTTGGGTAAATACAAACACTTTGTTCTTTTTGGGACAACATTCGTATGATGAAAAGGGGAATCCTGTGACAAGTGCTGGTTTTATCTACAACCTTTGCCAGGTCTGTGAAAATACTGCAATGATTATACAGGACTATGGAGTAGATTTCTTTGTTGTTATGTAGAAATCTTTACACTTATTGATGCATAGGTAATTATGAAGAAGTGTAAAATTCACTCATTTATCATGATAGGAAATGGAGATTTCTTTAAATCAAATTTAGATTTATAAAATCTTTTTTTCTATTGTGATATATAATTAATACTAGGTATATTCAAATGAAATGTATTTATTCTTTATTCTCTGACCACCCTGTCGGCTGGGGTGTTAGAATGCCACGACTGCACCTCTGCACAGGGGTAAGACTCCCCCAAATGGGGGACACCTGTTGGCCGTGCGTGTGACCCGTGATGCTTAAGGATAGAACCCAGGTGGATGAGCAGTTCATGACTTGCAATACTCCATTTTGACCCTATCTTGGGCTAGACGGGCGGTCGAGAGGCCCCCTCAGATCAATCGGCTGGTCACATGTCAGGCCCTAGCACCTATATGATTTTCCCAACCCTATTGCCCTTATGGCAAGCCCCAACCCCTTTTTATCATATGGGTGCTAGATGCGGTGACTGAGGGTCTCCACAGGTCCTGAGAATGATGTTAAACTCTATCTGATGGTGAGGTTCCAGTTTTGAAGGTTTGGAGAATGTAGAGCACCCCTTCATCACCATTGCTCCCTGGTCCACTCTGACCCAGAGTGGTAGTACCTGTTAGGGTCCCATCTATGGGTTAAATAGAAAAATGTATTTATAAAAAAATTGTATTATCCATTAAGAATTGATTTATTTCAAAACTTTACTGGCATTAAATGACCCACTGAAGTTGATATGCCACAAAACCAAAACCAAACTTTATTCTCTGAATGAAAAAGAAAAGGAATTCTAATTTGTTTTAAAAGGTATAATCACAGATTTAATGAGATAAGTAAAGGTCAATAAAGACACAAAATATAAAAACAACAACAGAACATACATTTTAGTGTGGCTTGATTTTGCAGGCTACTTCCAGCCAGTATCAAAACCCGACCAATTTATCAGCAGTCAGAGTTCTTAACAAATATATATATATATATATATATATATTATATATATATATATATATATAAATGCATGTCATATCTGGCAAATTCAAATGGATCTTTTTGTGTAAACCATTCCATTCATCATATTGAATTATAGATAAAATTAAGTGTATGTGGGGGGGGGAGTTGTATTCAACAATAGATGAAGAATAAAATGTTAGTATATTTGATACTAAGCCAGCTAGCAAGAATAAAATGATCAAAACAACAAAGATAAGGATAGTAATCTGAAGTAGTAACTTAGTAAATGTGAACTATTTGTTACATAACTATTTGCTACTAAACATCCAAACAAGGTATTATTCATCCAAATTTCTAAGATAAGGAAGTATCATTATTATACACTGATTTACTCAGACTATTATCCTCATTCTTGTTGTCATAATTTTAACTGTTTTATTCTTCATCATCTGTCTTTTGTAGATGTTAATCAAGGAGAGAGTTAATGGTCAAGTCACATTGAAAGCAACAGTTACTACTAGATCATTAAAGTTAAGCCCCAATGAGCCTGTTCAATATTTAGATGGGTGACCATTTAAGCAATGGCAGGTACTGTAAGCAACCTGAAATCAAAATGACTTGATCTTGTATTAAATGATATGAAAAGGTTTCAGATACTGAAAAACTAAACCAACCAACCAACCAACGAACATGGGAGATATTATTCCCATTCCACTGTTCATACTTACAGGATATCTCATATCAGTTAGTCTCTGCTATTTAATTTATCTTTATCTATTTCAAACTCAACTGAGTTTGAATCCTGGACAAGACTGTTTTCATTTCATCTAATGCTAATGCATGAATCCATATATATTCTACTCCCACACGATGTTAAACTGCATCTAATGGTGAGGTTCTAATTCTAGAGCTCTGGGGAATGTGGAGTACCCCTTCATCATCATTAACTCCCAGCTCCACTCTGAACCAGATTGGTAGTACCTGTTAGGGTCCTGTCTATGGGTTAAATAGAAAAAAAATGAGTTTAAATGGAAAATTGAGTTTAAAAAGAAATTGAGTATCCATCAAGAATGAATAAAACCTAACGTCTTCAGCATAAAATAACCCAACAAAAGTTGACATGATATACTCACATAAGGGTAAATAGTATGTCAGACTGAATCCTTTAGCCTTGGGATGGCAACCTGTCTAGGAGAAGTTTGCTTTTGAAACTAAGTTATCCAATATATGTTGTTTTGAATTCTAAATAATTCAAATTTTATCTGATAATGTTTCTTAAAGAATAGACAGCAGATTTTTAGCTATGTAACAGTTATAACTTGAATATGAAAGTTAAAAGAGAAATAATGAGTATTACTAATAGGGAAAAAAGGTTTACTAAGCAAAGATAAAAGGTGAACAGAGTAATTAGCAATTGCTAGGTTGAATTAACAAGTCCTGTGAGATCTCATTGTTTATCTCCTCCAAGGTTTCATCAGACATTATTTCTAGGAGAAACAGACGATTTCATTCTCATTATTTAGTTACTATATGACAATAACATAGATAAATGATACTGTCATTTTTTACGGATACTATGCTAATTATGATATAAATTCTGTAAATAGGATGTAACTCAACACTGATCTTAATGGCCAAAGAAGGGTGCCTTTAAGCTAGTATGCATTAAAAATACAACTATGATCTGGAAGCTTTCAGGGAATAAGAAAGGTTTTAAAATTTATACTAATTACAAAGAAGAGAGATTTTGTGGGATACACAAATAAAAAAAAACAAAGTAGAAAGAAGTTAATAGTTTACAGGTGAAGTAGATTTAGAAGTAATCTTGTTATTTTCTATTGCCAACAGTAAACCAGAATATAGGTTTTTTTTTTGGTGGGGAGGGGTTGCTTTTATGATACCTTTACTACACCCGACCTATCAACTTCCCTTTATCCTCTGCATCCTTCTCTGCAGTTTTTCCAACTTTCCCACCACTTTCCATTAATTTTTTCTTGTTATGGTTTTTTGTTTATTTACTTTTGTTTTTTCTGAGGATGTCATGGATATGTTGTTATCGGAAATGTGCTTTTGAGAACAGGAAAATAAATGTTGGTGACGGTTAGAGAATGTTTGACAAATTCTTGGCTGTCAGGCTGAAAACAGACAGACGGACAGAGAGAGAGAGACAGATAACATATGCACACATACTTTCATCTTTCATATACAATTGCACATTAACTGATCTACAATTGTACACAAATTCCTATGAAGATTTACATTCAGGTATATTTAGGAAACATAATTTACACTTATATCTACATGCACACCCACACATATATATAAGTACACATACACACAACACACACACATATATAATACATATGCACACACACACATATATATAAGTACATATGCATACACACACATATATAAGTACACACACACACACACATATATAAGTACACACACACACATAAGTACACACACACATATATATATATAGTACACACGCATGCACACACACACACATATATAAGTACACATGCACACACACACACACACAATATATATAAGTACACATGCACACACACATATATAAGTACACACACATATATATAAGTACATACACACACACACATATATATAAATACACATGCACACACACACACACACACATATATAAGTACACATGCACACACACACACACACACACACACACACACATATATATAAGTACACATACACACACACACACACACACACACACAACACATATATATAAGTACACATGCACACACACACACACACACATATATATATATATAAGTAGACATACACACACACACATAAGTACACATGCACACACACACACATATATAATATATTATATATATATATATATATATATAAGGTAGGTATATGAGTATAGAAGTAATTACAGAATGGTTTGGTAATTAATGCTCTTGGCAGAGGCATGATTTTATATCTCTTTTCATTCTGACTCATTACCAGATATCTTGATAAAATGTCTTATCAATGGTATGCCATGATGACTGAGAAAGAAGAGAATGGCTGAGTGATCAGTTTGGCAAACCATTTCCATATTACTAATCCAGGTAGTGGCATAAATATTTATTACCATCATTGTCAACCTTGACAAAATTAACTAAGCTATATAAAAGATAATATACAGATCTTTCTCAAATACAAAAGTACAAAGATTTGTCAGCTCAAATGGAAACAATCCGATTTATTCAGACACAAACCAAAAAAGATTCTCATTCTCTCATACAGACACACTCAAATAGACACATTCATTTGTAGACTTATTAACTGTACCTGATGGTGAGACTCCAGTATGGAGTTCATTGATATTACTCCCAGGTCCACTTTGACCTGGAGTGTTTGTAACTGTTATGATCTCATTTATGGTTGAAATAGACCCGTTTAAAGATTATTATTATTCAATAGGATCATGTGCAAAAAAAAAAAACGTCCTAAGAAATACAAAAATACTAATATAAACATAGTGTAAACTCAGTTTCCTGACGTCTAAGTATGAAATAAACCTAAATAGGTTGACATGCAGTTAAAAACCAATCAATCAAAAACTAAATATATACTGAGTACCTTGTGGGGATTAAAATAAAAATAAACTAAAATTAAAATAAAAAAATAAACTCCCATGAGACTTCACCAGAAGAACCCTCTGTGTATGTGCGAGATAAAGGACCGACTTCCAACCCCTAAGTTAATATCTATGAGTAGTTGCTTCTTCGGCCAAGGGGATATCCCCTTGCCATGGGCGACTATGAATGGTGAATAAAGCCTAAGTCATAAAGCCACCTTCTGCCTTTGTCTTTTTCTTTTTCATTTCCTGAATTCCTTCCTTTTCAGTGCAACCACCAAATGAGATAGGTTTTTTTACTTTTAACCCTAAGAACATGCAACAAGAATATTCAGCTACCTTTAAACCTTTAAAACACCCACAAACCTCTTACCACCCCATAGTCGTCTGTAGAGTTAGCATAAGGAATTTAAACACAAAAGCCATTTACAGTTTTATCCTTACTATTTATCCCACTTTAGCAGATTTATACCACACTAAGCTAAGAAATTTCAATATTGAGTCACATTGGTAAATCAATGATTATGAAAAAGTTAATTATTGCTTACCAACTCCTTATGGGGTGCTCAGGTGTCCTTGTACCAAACTTAGCTAAGGTTAATAAATAGGTGTATATCAGCAGAAAACACATATTGTTAAATAATATTAGCTAAATCTTTTATTCAATTTGAGGTGTATTATTTTAAAAAGAATTAAACCAATTCATTCAGAAACTGTTAAGCTAACCAATGTTAACCCAGTTGTATTAACCAGCTGTGATTTTAAAGGAATTTAAAAGCTAGGTTCTCATTGGTGGATTGTAAAGTCATGTGACAATAAATCTTAGAAGCTAGAAATTAGATTTTAACTCAAAATCAGTTGATTCAGATCATATGAAGGCTCTGTATGTAACTTTCATCTATGGTCCAGGCTAATTCCTGGTAGCACACAATACCCATTATGTAATTAAAAAGATGACTGAAATAAACAAAGAAGTGTGCACAAACCAACATGCCATCTGAAGAGACAACATATTTATACACATCTTCGAAGTAATGGTTAAAGTCATAGGAAATGGACTCATCGCCCCGAGTTCAAATCCTGGATGTGGTCATTGCATTTCACTTAGTGCTAATACCCTTGGGAAAGGTATGAATCCTACTCTCCCTCCAACTATGGGTAAATAGTAGGGTAGACTGGGCTCTTTAATCTTGGTTAGAAACCGGTCTAGGAGAAGGAAAACTCTGAATTCAAACCTGTTAAACTCCGCTTAAGAAATTGACCTAGTGTCACATCCTGCTCATGCGGAGGGGTTGGTAATATATATATATATATTTATACACATAAGAATATTGAAAAGACATCTATATGAAGGCTGAAAAGTTCTCAGCCTGACCAAGAAGGAAATAACCTAAGAGCCATATTATTCTGTGTATTAATCCTGAAATGCAATACACTTAGCACATCCTTTTTCAAGTGTTTTTTAATCCTTAAAAAAAAATTTAATTCCCTTTTTAATTGGAATGAAAACTTTTCCACACCCTACTATAATAGGGTGAGTCAAAAGTTTTGCAGTATTTTGGTAAGTGCTAGTTTATGATGTGTATATCAGATGACTGAAGCAGTTCAAGTTGTGGCTGGTGCACTGACATTGTGTATTGCTTCATAACAATTTGAAAGCCACACAAATGAATGTGAATCATCATTTAATTTGGAACTGTTATAACCTGCTTAGCAAAATAATAACATGCGTAGTCCAGCTGACGTTAACAGTGAGAAGTGATCACTTCCGCCTTTTATTCACAACTCAAAAAGATGGTGAAACAGTGCTTCCGTTTCATAACAAAAACAATGGCAGAAACGGTGCTTCCATTTCTTAGTATACCACAGGAACTTATGCTTTACAAGTTTGAGCTGGGCCATAACACCATGAAAGCAACCAAAAATATTTGTTGTGCAAAAGGAGAAGATGCAGTTTATTATAATACAGTAACCAAATGGTTCAAGAAACTTTGCTCAGTTTACAAGATCCACAATAATCAGGCAACCTCAGATAGGCCTAAAATCATGGATTCTGAGGTTGTGCCCATAGCCAATGAAGCAAACTCGGAGAGTATCACAGCATTTCACAGTCCATTGTTATTCATCAACTTCACAACAAAAGCACCCAGAGCTGCCAAATTGTGCATCACCTTACCAAAATATTGCAAAACTTTTGATTCAGCCTAATACATTATAATTACTAGCAACAGAAAACACCCTCCGGGCATCGTAAAAATTAATTTTTGAAAGACATTGCCTGAGAGGGTGGGAGTTAAAAATTCAATGTCAGAGGGTTTGTATCATAAGTAAGACAAATCCTCATATTTATTAAAGGAGTAAAAAAAACAAAAAACAATTTGAAATGAAAACTGAGCCCGTCCCTCTCAAATAAAATGTTGCGTGCATGTAATAATCAAACAATTATTTTGAATATTTTCCACACAATTTTCCACAAAATCGTAGGTATTTATTTATTTGTAAACTTTTTAGTTAACTTCTTGTTACTGTAAAAAGAAAAAGGATGAGAGTAAAAAACAATTTTTAAAATTGCTTACTCAAATTTTGGGTGTATGTAGCATAAGAATATTGTGACATAAGCTATGACGTAGTTTTTGTTACAGATAGAAATACAGACAATGTCCATTATTAATAGATAATATACTAGGCAGAATCAAAAGTTTTGGAATATTTTGGTAAGGTGATGTAAAATTTGGCAGATCTGGATGCTAAGCTTAGTAATGGCACGAGGCCACGAGCATGGGATACCCAAAGAAAATTGAACTCACTAACAATGGTCTACTAGTCCAGATTGCTAACCACTACACCACATGAAGGGCACTTCATGATCATATTTGAATAAAAACTATAATTTTAATACTGATTTTCTGAAAACAGTTGAAAGACTTGTGAGACACCACCTTCCTTACAACATTTGTCACCTTTTAGTCTTGTGCCATACTCCACAGTAAGTGAAACTTATTTAATATCAAGATAACTATATCAACTTTCCTAAAACATATATTTGTACAATAAAAAAAAAAATCACCGAGAACAGGATGAAGAGAGAGAAAAAAAATAAAGAAACAAACAAAAAAGAAAAATAGAAAAACATCCAAAAATAGAAAAGATATAAAGAAAAAGAGAGAAAAACTAAACACAAAAGAAAAAAAGAAAAAGAAAAGGTAATTTCAACATGAAGGTTGTAGATGCTCTTTTGAAATGGAAGGCATATAAATGCTTTACTGTGATGTGAGGGTTGTTGGGTCACTTGTAGTAACAATGCTACCACCATGACTGTGATGATGTCTGTAATGAAGAACAACCAGCAGACATTGTCTACATCTGTCTAGAGTGAGTGGGGAAGGGGAAAAAGTTGGGGGGTTGGGCTGTAGTTCAGCAAGCACCCAACAATCTACATTACATTTTAGACAAGTAAGTGAGGTCGTTTTTATTACTTACCTTGTACATAATATGGGTATTTGTAAATTTTGTACCAATAGGCAAAAGAGGGGGACAGAAAAGAAGAAAGATTGATAGGCAGATACATGGATAATAAAACACATTGATATAAGCAAACTGATTATATATATATATATATATATATATATATATATATATATATATATATATAGAGAGAGAGAGAGAGAGAGAGAGAGAGAGAGAAGTTTAAGAATTGAGCTTGGTAAAACACAGGAAAAGAACTTAAAACATGCATTGGTTAAATAAGAAGTTACAGAATGTGTGTGTGTGTGTGTGTGTGTGTGTGTGTGTGTGTTACATCTATAATGAAGGGTGGGCTGAAAAGTTCATAGACTGAAAAATTAATATGATGATGTCATATCTGCTATTGATGAATTTTTGACCAATGGTATCCAAGCACTGCAACACCAATGGAAGAAGCGTGTGAAACCTCATTTGGTTGGCCTATGAACTTTTCATCCCACTCTCATATATATATGCAATAAAGCTGGTGGTCAATGTTCAAATCCAGCCAAGCATTTGAATTGACTTCCATGAAGAAGTTTGGCACAAGACTATGGTCTTGTCGTGTGTCAGTGTGTATATATCTGTTTGGTGGATCAATATTTTGTTAATGACAGTTATTAGCTGAAATTTAATTTGAAAGTTTCACTGTATGATTTTTATTTCATATGATTAATAGTGAAGTGTTGGGTTAAGTATATTAACAAGGCTTTTTTATGGTAACTAGTCTAGGAGAAGGAAAAATCTGAATTTAGACCACCTGTACTCCAATTTAGAAAAAGTTGATCTTGTGTCAGATCCTGCCAGTTTCAGAGGGGTTGGGTAAAATACAGGCTATGAAAGAGTTTATGTTGAAAAAAAATGAATATTTCTTGTATAAAATGTCTTCGTTCCTGCATCTATGTATTGCTGGGTAGAAATAAGATGGCTGTTAATAATATTAAATAATACAAGTCATTTTCTTTTTTTATAGAAAGGTTATGTTGTTATTGATTCCTACTGGTGACTGTTAGTTTCATGCCTTTTACATTCTTGAGATTTATAGAAGTAAATATTTACTTATTGCTGCATTAACTATCACATGCGAGTCATATTTTTTATGGGTATTAAGCATTCAAAAATGTCTATTCTTGGTCTAAATGTTATTTCATTCATTTTAAAATCTTTAAAAAACATATTTGAAGTTTTGGCCAATAAAATAAACTTAGTTATAATCTATCAGCCAAATTCCTATTACAAAATAGACATTAGTATTATCTGTGTTATTCGTAATATTGTCCTCATCTTCATTGTTATCTGTACAACGTTTCAGCCAATATGCCCTCCAGCCTTCTTGAGGTATTTCTTCTCAGATTTGGGAACCTTCTTTTTATACTCGGGAACGTTCTTGTCGTAGTTAGGAACCTTCTTGTTGTAATCAGGAGCCATCACAGAACTTTGAACCTAACACTTTATTCAGTCCAAGGGGATATCCTGTTCTCATTCCACTAACCATAGCTGGGGTAGGAGTTGTGTTAATTATTTTTCTATGTAACTGCCGCCTGTCAGGATTGAACCTGGAATCCAGAGATAACTGTCACTTAGAACTGTCTTAACCTAACTACCTTATCCACTAGGCTATGTGTCCAATAATGCAGATAATACTAATCATCAAGCCTCATCTCAAACATTCAGAGAAATAATAGACATATATTTCATTCTGGGTTATTTACTGTCTATTTTAATAAAAAGGGGTATTACTCAATTATTGGTACACCCCAAACCTCAAACTTTAATACATAACCTTTGAAGAGATGAAAAATATGTACATTCTTTGTGGAGAAAATTGTGTAAGATGATGGACATAAAGATAAAAACACAGGAATCTAAATAAAACTCATTCAAGAGTACAAATCATAGCATTGACATTCAAAGGGATTTTAGTTAAGATATATTACAGCTAATAGTTTTGACAGAAGCAGAAACTATGTTTGTCTTGGAGGGGGAGGTATCAGTTAGTGTCATTTAGATTAACTTATTGTCATTTGGCCCATCTTCCAATACAATAATACCAAAACCAAATGCTATTGAAGAGGAGACACAAATAGTTCTCAACATTTTTTTATCCATGCAACCTTTTCCCCATATTTCAAAATGAATAATTGTCTGGTTCTGAACCACTTATAATACATCTACTATGTATTTTAAGTAACAGACAGACAGTAAATGTGTACATAATAATTTGATTCGAGTTTGGTTGGTTTAAACATAAATTCAACCAAATGCCACTGGACATAAACTATCCTTTTGGTTTGTATTTGTTCAACTTGGCTGGAATTAAGAGTTTTCTTTCTCCTAGATTGGTTGCCTAATCAAGGATAAAGAACCCAGTCTGCTCTACTATTTACCCATAGATGGAGGGAGAGATGAACTCATGCCTTTTCCAAGGGAATTGGTGCAATGTGAAATGCAAACAGTCTCATCCAAGACTATTCTCTTGGTTAGGGTTCATCAACCTTTTTTTGCCAATGCTCACTTTTCCCCATTTTTTTAAATGTCAGTCTCCTCCCTTCCAAGATTTTCTGACTGAAAAAGTGCATTATAGTATTGCAGTCTTGATAAAGATCTATATTGGAACATTTTGAATCTGCTGATCTGTTCCTTGCACTGAACCCTTAAAATTTGTTCTCAGAGGGAATTCCACCCCTGGCATATTGGTCAGTATTCAAGCTATGAATGGTATATATACACATAAATTTTTCACAAAGAGATACTATTGTATATTCAGACTCTTCAAAGAAATCTATTACTAACTTTTATCCAGGTATTTCTTAAATTTACTTCAATTTGACATGGGGCTAAATAGAAAGGTACCCAGGAAAAATGGAATCCCCCATATTAGTATTTGTTGTGGGGTTTTAAGGGTACTATAGAATACTAAGTCCAATTACCATCAAATTGGCAAGACAAGACGGCAAACAGTCGTAACTGAATACGATTCTGAGATGCTGTAAAGACCACTGAAAAGTAGCAGGATTTATGGAGCCTCAGAGGGCCCTACAAACCAAGCAGCCAATCAGGACTCAGGGAATTGACTCACCCAAATGCATGGGTGGAGTGTTCTGAATTCCCATAAATACCAGTTGTCTTGCTCAAACCAATTGTTGACTGTCTAACCGACTTACTTCAATAGGTACAACATAAGATAAACAACTGGTAACAATGTAGACAAATGTATTGAACAAAAGGAGTAGAAATTTACAACAAAGAAAGTGGTGATTGCGCCTGACCAATACAAGCTGACTCGTCAAGCCACAATTGATCCTATTACTTATAGTATCTGTTGGCGCATTACTTTTATGTCCATAGGTTATATCACCTATAACAGTATTCATGACAAAAATATGAACTTACCACTATTAGAAAACGTTTCTTACAAAAAAACAATTTTATTTGAAAGCCAAACTTTATGGCTTCATGGAACATACCCCAAATTAATTAAAATGATTTATTTTAATTAATAATCAATAACCTTTTCTAAGAATGGTGAATCCATATTTGTTGTAGGGGTTGTATATATTAAGCCAGGATAATCCTGCCCCCCCCCCGATACATATGTATTTTGCCATGAACAAATACTGTCCATTTAAAAACTAAAAACATCAGTTCTAACATAAAATAGTGTTCAATACAAAACTATTGTAGAGTCAATATAACATTATATTTAAAAGAAAAATGAATAAAATCATCCAACTGACACTTTTAAGTTTCACAATTTCTTGATTCTCAACTATGTATTTATCACCCTCTCAACATTGTCAGGATGTGACACAGGATCAATTTTTAAGCAGAGTTTAACATGTTTGAGTTCATAGTTTTCCTTTTCTTAGACCAGTTACCATAACAAGGTTAAAGACCTCAGTCTTCCCAAAGCTGAAGGGAGAATATTTGGAGAAATACTTTTCCCTAGGGTATTAGCACTATGTGAAATGCAATCAGCCTCATCCAGATTTTAAACTTGTGTTACTGACTCCATTTCCTACATCGATAACCATTATAGGACAGGTGTCTACATATTCTTGATTATCTACTTAAAAATGTCCAGCATTTGTAAATCTCAAAAGTTGCAGATTTAATCCTTACTACAAAAAAAAAAAGGCAAAGAAAAACTTTCGGTTGAATCCTGCCTGCTCAAAGCTGAAGGGAGAATAGTTAGAGAAATACCTTTTCCTAGGGTATTAGCACTATGTGAAATGCAACCAGCCTCATCCAGATTTTGAACTTGTGTTAGTAACTCCATTTCCTACATTGATAACCATTATAGGACAGGTGTCTCCATATTCTTGATTATCAGGTAAGTGTTGGTGATCAGACACACATACAGTAAAATACAATGCCAATTGGTGCCAGATTAAACCTTTGATCACATAATGTTGTTTTGAAACTATCAACATTTTAGTAATGGGTAATCACCAACAGAAAGATGATGCTTAGCAACAACAAAAAAAAAAAAGGCAAAGAAAAACCTTCAGTTGAATCTTGCCTGTGGTGGAGATATTGGTTAAATAAACACTTGAAGGAGAAATGGAGAGTCAATGAATAGGATTCTATCATCTTTCGAAAGGTCAAGTTGATAATTAACTTAAAGACAAAAATGTTTCAGATGTTGGAATTTGGCAGAAAAGATTGGTCACTAAATAATAATGGAGAAAAAAGAAAATGGAAAACATATATTCTAAGGAAAAAAACATTAAAAAAATAACTGAGTATTAAAAAAATGTAGTAGATAGATTTAGATAATTATAAGATAAAATGAAAATCTCTATCTCAGAAAAATCTAATGGCATCTATCAGTCTCACTAGACTCCATGGTTCAGTGTCTGGGAAAGGTTGAAGAATTGAAGTCCACCCCTATTTCCAACAATTTGGTCGAGGGGAAAACAAGGTGTTATACAAGTTTACACCAGTGTCACCCCAATGTGTAAAGCAATGTCTTAGATATGCCACACTGGTTGGGTGGTTGAATTCAACATTTTCATTCTCCAATAAAAGCTGCCCTAATCAAATCTAGAGAGTCCAACTTGTTGAATTATTTGTGATATAAAGCATGGGGCAAATGATCACTCCTAAATATAGACCCGTTGACTACCACGTGACCACCGAAGGCATTTCTATTGTCCAATCACTGCTGCTGCTGCTTCTGCTGTATTAATAGAGGCACCATTCTAAACTTATGTCATTGACACTTGGATTCTCTTGGACGTAGGACTTACAAAGAATACTCTAACACCGGATTCTTATTGGCTTGCTTACTTACTTATTACATCTGGAACTAAGGATGCCGACCAGATACTTAACACAACTAACCTACTATTTAACCATAACTGATTTATGCCTTTCTGATGAGCATTAGCATGCAGGGAAATACAAAGAGCCTTGTCTAGAATTTGAACATGGTGTAGGGACTAGAACTCTGCTGTGCCTTCGGGGACAGGAAGTAGAAAAGGTAACATCCCTTGTCAGGTTAGGGAAAGAATTCTCTTGACGGTTTTGGGACCAACGTGTGAGTCTCGTAAACGAGCTCTTGTCTCAGTCTCTTGTGACTGAAGGAACTTTCCCCTCAGTGAGGGAGTAACAACTGTAGACCCAACCTGGCATGCCCTCAACAAGGGAGATATATGAACTGTAAGTACTGCCCCTAAGTACTTTGTTATATTGACTGTTGTTGAGTTTATATGTGAATAAATAAGGTTAAAAGTATGTGCTTTCTATTTCGTCTTTACGTTCTGTGAACCTTCTTTTTCCTCATAGACTGTAGACAGCTATTTCTACAATAACTGGAAGAAGAAGAAATAGATTCATGCCTTTCTGATGGGCATTAGCATGCAGGGAAATACAAAGAGCCTTGTGTAGAATTTGAACATGGCTTTCCACGTCCATTCACAATGCACCTCTTAGTCAATTGACATCTTTTACATCTACCAATTGTGACTAAAGCTGATATCAATAAACAAATTATTGTTTAAAAACTTGACTAATTTTTGCTAAAGTGTTCTGCAATAAATATCACGTTTATCCTTGAAGTGTCTGATGTAAATAATATCCTTCATGATCCCTATATTAAAATTACTGGTAATAATAAAATAATAATAAGATTGGTCACTAAATGGAGAAAAAAGAAAATGGAAAACATATCTTCTAGGGGAAAAAAAACAGAAAATAACTGAGTATTAAAAAAATGTAGCAAAGATAGATTTTCACAATTATAAGATAAATTCTCTATCTCAGAAAAATCTAATGGAATCTACCAGTCTCACAAGACCCCATGGATCTGTGCCTGGGGAAGATTGAAGAATATAAGTTCTCCCCTCTTTCCAACACCAATTTTGTCCAAGGGAAAAGCAAGGTGCTATACAAGTTTACACTAGTATCACCACATGAATAGCCAGTATGTAATGTGTTGGGGATGCCGTCACAATGCCTACTGGCTGGCTGTTTGAATTCAACATTTTTATTCTTTAAAAATGTCCTAATCAAAAGTCTACAGAGTTGAATTAACCATTTATTTAAGCATAACTGGAAGAAGAAGAGATGCATTTCCAATTGGGAAATGCAAAGAGCCTTGTTCAGAATTTGAATATAACTTGTCAGGCTCATTCACCATGATAATTTAGTCAAATGGCATCTTTTAAAACTACATTTAATAAATAATTGTTACTGATATATCCGGGTTAAGGGATATATTCTGAAGTTGGTAATTGGTACGTCGAATAGCAATCCGTCTGCCAAGCAGTCGTGGTGTCGTCTAGCGAGTAAGTTTAGCTTGTAGGCTTAGGTAGAGGTCCAACACAGTGTCAACTATTTATACATGACACTGTCCAATCAGATTATAATGAGGGGGTATTAAGGTATTTACATATACATTATATCAGTTACTAAAGCTGATATCAATAAACAAATTATTGTTTAAAAACTTAACTAATTTTTGGTAAAGTGTTCTGCAATAAATGTCATGTTTATCCTTGAAGTGTCTAATGTAAAGAATTTCACTATTTACTAGTGTAAATATATATAAGTTAGGGTAGAATGGATATGAAGTCAATGGCACATGGTAACTGACAGTTTCTCACTTAGGCACTTAGTTTGAAAATTACATATGCAAAAAACTGTCAGTTAACAAGCACCACTGATTTCATTTCCACACTACTCTAACTTAGGTATATATATATATATATATATATATATACACATTAAATAACTTCAGTCTCTGTCTCTACCTCCTGCTATAGAAATGGATTTAGCAAGATGTCATATATAATATAATAACTAAAGAAACATTGATAGCTATAGGACATAGACAGTATTTGAGTTAATCTAAATTTAAAATAGATTTAAATAAAAAATTGAAAGATTTTAAACAAATATGTACAATATGTATGTTAAATGTTTCAGGCAGTTGTCCTCATCTTTATTGTTATATACTCAATGTTTCAGCCAATCTTTTCATTGGCTTCCTGTTATTCATTCTGAATTGTCCAGTTTGACATATGGTGAAACAATTGAGTTTTATACAGTTGACAATAGCTCTTAAGAAAACATATCAAATGTTGTAATAATTAAATTAGCATACTGTGGTATATCCATAGGTCTTCCTAGTATATACATCTACACAAATATAAAGGGCAGTTGGTGTGTATATATATCCGGAGAAAACTATGAAAATAAAACAATTAACAACAAAGTAAATATATATAAACACATTGACTATCACTAGTTCTTGTTTTTTGTGCAAAAATGAAGATTTGATTTATAAACGATATTTAAAGATTGAAAGATAGATAGAAATAGCATTGAAATTCTAATTAAAAATGTCCAGCATTTGTAAATCTCAAAAGTTGCATATTTAATCCTTACTACAAGTGAAAGGTGTGGCACTCCACCTCAGATGCAAAAACAATCTCCTTCGTCTAGCGCTAGTGAAAAGGGGATAGACTTCCTTGCTGATTGGCTGATACCAACTTTAGGCCACCCCGACGACTTTACAAGTGAACATGACAAAATACTTAACATAGTTTATCATTTGTACCAGATCATGTTTAATGGAATGAGAATAATCTACACCAGTGAATTAAATAAAGGGTTCGTTTTGAAGCTCCATGAAGGCCCCTTAGTCCGATAAGAAAGTTCCTGAGTTTGACAAGAAACACCTAAAGTTGGCTGGGGTGGGGGGCACATTGTCTGAAGCATTATGTATGTAACAATAAAATGAGGACAACAATCAAAAAAATCTAAATCATACAAATTATCAAGCCTCATCTCAAAAATTCAGACAAACAAATTTGTATAATTTATATCCTTCTACTACTAAATGCTATTCAGACTGACACAAGGTTAAAGGTTTGGTTTTGTTTTATGGCATATCAACCTCAGTGGGTCATTTAATGCCGATAAAGTTTTGAAATAAATCAATTCTTAATGGATAATACAATTTTTTTTATAAATACATTTTTCTATTTAACCAGTAGATGGGACCCTAACAAGTACTACCACTCCGGGTCAGAGTGGACCTGGGAGCAAAAACCTCCAAAACTGGAACCTCAGCATCAGATAGAGTTTAATGTCATTCCCAGGACATGTAGACCCTCAGTTACCACCTTCTAGCACCCATATGATAAAAAAGGGGTTGGGCTTGCCATAAGGACAATAGGGTTGGGAAAAATCATATAGGTGCTAAGGCTTGACGTGGACAGGTGATTGATCTGAGGGAGCCTCTCCGACTGCCTGTCTAGCCCAAGATAGGGCCAAAGTAGAGTATTGCATGTCATGAACTGCTCATCCACCTGGGCTTTATCCTTAAGCATCACGGGTTGCCACCCATGGCCAACAGGTGGCTCCATTGGGGGGAGTCTTACCCCTCTGCAGAGGTGCAGTCGGTGCATTCTAACGCCCCAACCAACAGGGCGGCAAGGTTAAAGGAATAGAACACCTAATAAGTATTAATCTCACTATGACTGTTTAGTCTAGAAAACATGCATACTAACCAGTGTGTTATGGTAAAGTGCCCTCAAATAGTTATTTAAAAATATATTTTCTTAAAATAAAATACCTGTAAACCTAATTAGTATTGTTTAATTGAGCATGAATAATTATTTTAATAAGGAAATCTGTTAATCTGTGTCCATAGAAGTTGTTGGTTTTAATATTCATTTTTTGTCAATGTTAAAAAGTTGTACTAATTACAGTCAGATGACATCTGTGATAGACTTAGTAACATTTTGTGTGTTTTCAGTTTAAAATACCATAAATGAATAAAATAAGGTTTAAATACTGAGTTGTTTATAACAAAATTATTATCTCACTATTTCTTACATTGCCGACTTTATGTAGCCATGTGCAGAGTTGAAAATCCTGAGGCACAAAATTCTTTAAAATCCTTTCTAGACTAAATTAATTTCCAAATTTTACCAATTTTGTTGGTTGGTTGGTTGGTTGGTTAGTTTCATGATATGTCAATCCTCTTTGGGTTATTTCATGCTGAATTCAGTTGTTTTGTTTTTTTATGTCAGAATGAGTGTTGGTATTGGAAACGTTGGGTAGTCTATCTCCAAGGTGGTTTTCTTGGGGAAAAAGTTGTAAGGGTATACGAGGAATTCCAAACACACATAAGCTGCTCATGAAAACTGTGGGTGCCGACAGATTATGCAAGAACATGATAACTGGGCAACTGATAATGGTAGCAATGATTGAACAAAGAGAAACATTACATCAGATCAGATTCCAATTCAATGCTGGTATCACTCGACCCATCAGTCCACACAGCGTACAGTATCTACTGCATTCCATCACATTTCATAGTTATCGTCCAACAAGGGTATCATTATTAACACCACGGCATCAGTTACTGGGCCTCACCTATATGAGGTGAGGGATCCAGTCTGTCAGCAGGCTGTTTTCTAAGCTGGTAGTGGATTTGATAACGATGGGGGGATATGTTCTGCTGGAGTTTACAAAGACCACCAATGAAACACAAGTCAGGTGTGATATATAAAGATCTTGTTGTAGACCATCTGTACCCATTTAGGTGTTGATGGTTTGCTTCTGTGAGATTTAGCAAACTCATCTGACATGTTAATTCGTAGCAATTGTGGTAAATGTTTCTTAATAACCACTCCTCATTAGTGGCCTTATATGATACGAAGCTATTTAGTGGCTGTGGTATCTGTGAATTTCCTACAGTACTAGTGATTAGTGTTCAATCCTAAGTAAAAAAAAAAAAAAAAAAAAAATTATTTTCAAATGCTGGTTTTCAAGGCAGACAGGCAGCCTTCCTGACTTGGAAAAATATATTTTTACAAAATGTTTCCTCTTACCCTGTTATTTAGGACTGAATCCCCTTCAAAGGCATGAGATCTCCCAGCAAAAATTATTCATATTCAATAGGTCCACTCTGATCCAGAGTGGATGAGATCTTATAAATTTTTTTTTTTGAACACTTTCTTTTTCGGCTAAACTTGCAAATCGGTTGGAAAATTAGGGCGACCCAGAAAAACAGAACCCACAAATTTTGTAATAAAACTGTTAATTTCAACTAGGGGGGTTTAGTGTTAGGGGTTAGGGTTGAGGTTGGGGTTTAGGGTTAGTTTAATGGGAAAATAAATAAATAATTTGAGTTCTGTTTTTTCTGGGTTACCTTGTTTTAATTTTCCGACTGATTTGCA
Source organism: Doryteuthis pealeii (assembly GCA_023376005.1). Taxonomy (NCBI): domain Eukaryota; kingdom Metazoa; phylum Mollusca; class Cephalopoda; order Myopsida; family Loliginidae; genus Doryteuthis; species Doryteuthis pealeii. Next base: position 4,600,148 of record CM042143.1, on the reverse strand, counting down.
AGTTCAGCCTCTTTTTCTAATTTCTATATATTATCTGATTCATTTCCATATTTTACTCCTAGATAAATAAATATGAATATACTATGATAGACAAATGTTACATACCCCTTTGACTCGGGTATATAAATGGCGAAAGAGAGAGAAGTGAGAGAGGGAGTACTTATGTGGGTCTATTTCATCGCTGGTTCATCTTCTTCTGCATATTGATGGTGAGGCTCCTATTCTGAAGGTCTGAGAAGTGTGAGTACACCTTGATTGCCAATACTCACAGGTCCAGTACTGTTAGGGTCCCATCTATGGGTCAAATAGACCTGTTTTAAAAATTATTCATATTCCATAGAACTGAGAGCCAAAAAATCTGTTAAAACAGCTACAGTGAAAATGTATATCTGAACATACAATGAATGCACTTCCCTAACTTCTAGGCATAAAATAATCCTGGACAGGGTGACATGCCATTAAAAATCAATCAATATATGTCTGCTCTTATGTGACCTTGTGCCAGACTTCTATTCAGGATGATGGCAGCAGCAGTATGAGCTGAACTAAAAGTAACGATATAAACAATGGTATAAAATAGTAGTATTAGTATTGATGTTAGTGTTTATAATGGTAGTGGCAGTTAGTTGACTACAAGGGACCACAGGCAAGAAAGTTCTAGCGTTCTGGTCTTTGAGGAGTTCATTAAGTCAGATCTTGGAATGAGGAACGTTGAGGCAAGCACGTCTGTCTGCTACAGAACAAATCAGCACGAAACAATTCTGGACAAAAAAACAAAAAAAAGAAGTTACAGACATGCAACTTTGTTGGGAAGACAAGAAACTAATAAGATTTTCTTTCATTCATTTTTTATCTTTTTTCTGCAACTTTTTTTTATCTTTTTTTATTTTCAAGTATCTTGCTCTGATCTCAGCTACAAAAATGGTTCCTAGGATTTTGCCAGCGTTTTTAGCAACGGACAAAGTTAACATATATTAGAACTGCAAGTCTTATATTGAAATTAAAACAGTAGCCATAACAATGTCTTTACAATGTAGCCTGATGGATACAGAACCATTCCCTTGGTGTTTAGTTCATCTCTTTTCTGGGGTTATAAGTTCAATCTCTAGGCAAGGCATCAGCTCAATGAAATATAGAACAGCATCATGACATGGAAAAATTTCATAGTTGTTGAAGAATAATCAAACTAAGTTCCCAATTACCGTCGAATTGGTAAGACACGGCAACAAGTGGTTGTAACTTAATACAAACCTGTCTTGTCGTGATTCTACTGCTGAATGACAGGTATTTATAAAACTCCACAATATCATTGAAACCAAGCAGCCAATCAGAACTCAAGGAATGGAATCACCCAAATGCATGATTCTGGATTTCTATAAATACCAACTGTCTTGGACACTGCTTCAGTTGTGCTTAGCTAGTTGCTTTTATTCAACCAACTGACTCAATAGTTGTAAGTTTCAAATTTCTCTTCTCCCCCCCCCAAAATACAGCCTGTATCAGGGCTTAGAATAGAAACACTGACTGTATCCTCTGCAGAAGCGTACAATTTGCCAAAAAGGATGGCCTCTGATGGCAAAACCCGAGATTGGAAGTGTGGAGTACCCCTTCATTACCATTACTCCCAGGTTCACTCTGTCCCAGAGTGGTAGTACCTGTTAGAGTACCATCTATGAGTAAAATAGAACTGTTTGAAAAGTATTAGTATTAGACTGGAAAACTCAATATTATATATGTATATAATCTTCATACAATGACTGCTATTTACACAGTAGCATTCAACCAGCAAAGCCTTCATCAGATGATGATTCTGGGTTCAGGCATGGTTTTGGGATCAAAGCATCATTACCAATAACCCAGAGCGCCCCAGCAGTATCTCACGATACCATCAGACTTTGTTGGTTTGATCCCACAATGTAGGATTGCCATATCCACGCTGATGCGGTTAGAGCTTTCTCCTGGATCTTTTTTATGTATTTCCTCTTGTCTGGTGGAGAAAGTCCAAGTTTAGACAAAAATGCCAAGGTTGAGTTTGGTAATAAATCCCCAGCATCCGACTTCGATAGGAAATACATTTGTATCCATCCATTTCTGATGCATTGTTCATGTAGGTCTTCATATTTTTCCAACTTACGATGATGTGCCCAATATATATATATATATATATATATATTTACAACCCCCTCCACATGAGCAGAATGTGACATATGGTCATTTCTTAAGTGGAGTTTAACAGGTTTAAGTTCAGTATTTCCTTTCCTATTGTTATATACCTCTCTTATTCTTCTAGCCGGATCTGGATATATCATCTATCTTCTATCTTGGTCTTTCTTAGATGGGGATTCCGGGTCTGGTTTCTGCTGGGGAGCGTTCCTTATCAGAGCCTTGTGTCATTGTTAGCTTTTTAGTAATAACAACAAGACTTCGATTTACTTTTGATGTTATTTTTCCAGAACCCAGACCAGACAATGCGCGGGAGAGTCACATCTTGCTGCTTAGCTTCAACTTTCTAACTCTCCAACTGACTAACTGCAACTAACTGAGTTGCTTACACCTTTAAACCGGAGGGGGGCTTTCTATCGAGGTTCCGTTTCTCACGGTTCTCCCCAGAACGCAAGGTGAGAGTGAGGTCAAATGCTGTCACTCACTCTCAAGGCCATCAGCTGTACTGATCGCCATAAGGATTTCTATACTACCTTAAAAAGATTATTAGGGATCATACATTATGTAACACTATACCAATTGCCTAACCAAGGTTAAAGAGCCCAGTCTGCCCTACTATTTATCCATAGCTGGGAAGGAGGATAGTTGATTGGGTATTAGTGCTATGTGAATGCAAACGCCTCATCCAGGATTTGAACTATCTTCCCATTGTCCTTATAATTATAAACTATTACATCCATTTGACTCCCAAAATCATTCTTTATCACACAAATCATAAATTCTCCTGGGACGTTGAGATACAAACGGATTAATTGTAATCCCGGCCAGAAACCAACGACCTTATGTTAATAATAAGAGGAAAAGAATTGTCTTCCAAGTGATTACTTGTTCCGTTCCATCGAACCATAAAAAGATTAAAATAAAGTTGAAAAGATTATACCTTGCCCAGAGAGCTTAATAAACACGGAACATGAAAGTGAATTGGTGATATCAATATAATCTGTGTCCTTGAAACGGGTCCCAAGGGGCAGATAAGAGGACTGGGGGAACTAGAGATCAGAGGAATAATGGATACACCCAGACCACAATCCTTTAAGTTTCAACTAGATACTTCATGAAGAGACCTGGGAGTTTCCCATTTATTTACTTACACGTTCGATTATTCGGTAAATCCGTAGAAAGAGAGGAGTAAAGACCCGAGAAGACTTGTTTGTCATTTGACGTTCAGCAAACCCACTAGTTAAAACTTGGTTGTGAAAAACTTGCTTAGAATAAAAAAAATAAACATCGTTCTCAAACACAAGATGAGTATACGCACACAGAGGGCACTTTTAGTGCGGACAGAGACGGTGAGTTCCCAGACACACAAACCAAACCACACAACACACAACAGACACACAACCAGACCACACAACCAAAATATTTGTGTGAAAAATCTTAAACAACTACACAAAATATTAAATATAAATGCATAAATGAATATGGTTCCCTAACCCATCTATGCATTAAAAATAATCCTTAGGTAGGTTGACACGCCATTAAAATAATTCAACTAATCCAATCAATCAGTTTATGTATTTTCAACTAATATCTCTAATTGTCTTGATGATTTTTCAGAGAAATTTTGTTAAGATATTTGAATACTCAGTATATAAACAAGTAAGTTCCTTGTTTTCCTTTTTAAACTGCAGTTAAAGTTATGAAAAGCAGCAGTTCCTTTTTTCAATTTCTAAAAGTTATTCATCATGACACTTCCTTATCCATTGCTGTTATCATTATCGCCAAATCATGGTGGAACTATTTTAAGTTTCTGTTAAAACAAAATAAATAAATAAATAACAGAGTTTAACCAATAACATATTTTTACCTTTTTATTGAAATCCTTAGGAATAGGATTGTAGTGTCAGGGATGACTGAACATATACTGCTTCGATTTTAAATATAAAAAGCTCTTTATCAACAAATACCCTGACTGTGTTGCACTTGTTTTTATATGTTTGGTTTGGTTTTGTTTTATGGCATATTAACCTCAGTGGTTCATTAAATGCTGACAAAGTTTTGAAATAAATCAATTCTTAATGGATAATCTTTTGCTATAAACTCTGTTTTTCTATTTAACCCATAGTAGGCCCTAAACAGGGGTCACTACCACTCCGGGTCAGAGTGGACCAGGGAGCAATGGTGTGAAGGCGGTGTTCACATTCTGCAACACCTACAAACATGGAATCTCACTGCATCACGATCTGAGAGGTTTGAACCGTCCATGTCCCAGGACACCTCGTGTAGACACCTCATCCACCGCTTTCTTAGGCAACCCATCCATGATAAACAGGGGGTATGGTGGCGCTGCCATAAGGGCAACTGGTTTGGGAGGCAATCATAATAGGCTAGGAGCTTCGATACATGACCAGCCGATTAACTCGGAGGAGGGTCATCTCCCGAACTGCTCATCTAGCCCAAGAAAGGGCCAAAGTGGAGTCCTTGCAAAGTCATGGACTTGCTAACCACCTGGAGCGTTCTATCTTTAAGCATCGACAGATTACCACCTGCAGATGTGCAGTCGGGCATTTCTAACACGCCCAGCCCGACAGGGAGGGTTCTCATCGTACTTACCACTATAGAAAGCTCTCATGTACACTATGTTTAAATAGATTTATCTCTAAAAAAAGCATGGGAATTAAAAACAACTTTCCAGACATTAACATGCCTCGTCTTCTGCCAAACACCTCAATAGAACAATGGCTGTCACAGTATTAAGATCATTTAATAGAAGATAAAAGTTAACATGAATTTGAAACCATCCAATCATGTGGAGGCTTAGAATAAGCTGCTATATCCTTAAATATGGGTAAGATACCTGCCTCCAAAAAAGGATGAGTGTCCTGAGTATTACACTTAGACTGTATCTGATGGTTGAGGCTCTAATTTTGAAGATCTTAGGGAGTGTTTGGGGGGGAATACACCCTTCAAAATGCCCCATTAATCCTTATGGTTTTTTCCACTTTTATTTGTAGTCTTTTTTTGTTTGGAATTGGGTAGTACTGTCAGGACTATCTTCTCTC
>CM042143.1:4539406-4594823 GCA_023376005.1 Doryteuthis pealeii | reverse complement strand
AAATTCCTGGATGAGGCTGTTTGCATTTCACATAAGCAGTAATACCCCTTGAGAAAGTATGAGATCCACCTATTTCCCCTCCAGCTATGGGAAAAAGAACACAGACTGGGATGTTTAACCTGGTTAGGCAAACTGTCTAGGAGAAGGAAACTCTGAATACAAACCTACTTAAACTCTGCTTAAGAAATTGACTTTGTGTCACACCTTACTTATTGTGGGAGATTGCAAATATATACCCACTGGTAGATCAGTGGACCTGGGAGTTAATGCAACGAAGGGGTACTCCAAAAACTCCCAGATCTTCCAGAACTGGGCCTCACTATCAGTATCAAATTCTGAGGACCCCATTTTTTGGAGGGGGGGACTTACCACTCTGCAGGGGAATACAGTGTATTATAAGCCCCCATCCGGACCAGGTGAGGAGGAAACATATTGTAAGAATATTATATTGTACCAAATCTCCCAAGCCCTTGTGATGGTGATGAAAATTTGGTGGACCAATTTTTTCTTTTTAATTGAAGATGGAATATCATTTGATTAGAAAATGTGATGGCAAAAGGGATTTTAATACGGAGAATGAAAAAGAGCATGACATTGGTCTTGCCTGCCGGATCGAGGCCCGCATTTCCTCCCGCATGCAAAACAGATTGCGATTTTAGGCAACTTGGATCGGTTGTGAAAGTGCCAGGATTGTTTCGGTAAATACGTACATAAATAACATGTGAGTCAAGCGGGGCAATCAGGAGTCAGCAGTAGCAGGTTGACTGACGCGAACGACCGAGTAAAGAAATGTGATTTTGAACTGCTAAAGGATTATTTCGACTATGGTGAGGATTTTGAGCTGCTAAACAAAAACGAAGAACGTATTGACCAGGGGAAGATTTGGCTTGCTGGAAGACTGTGGACTCACTTGTTTTTTGCCCCCCCCTCTCGGGGGGGAGCTTTTGATATGAACATCTATTTTCCCCCCATATATTTCCCCCCCCCCCTTCTAATGAGCAAAAGGGGATTTTGAGAAAATAAAACTGTTTGTTAGTTTGTTTTGTTTAATGGCATATTAAACCTCTGTGGGTATTAATGCCCAGCCAACTGGTTGCCAAAAATATTTGATAATGAAAGAATCAAACAATCTGATGCAGACCTTTTCTATAAATCCCATCCCTACTTATGTATGAAAGTAAAGCTTTCATTTTTTTTTCATTTGTTATTATTCCTAAAATAAACTTTATATAAACGATGAAAATATGTCATGAGAAAGAAATTTGCTCTGAAGCCTCAACAACAAACAGCACAGATTTGAAGGGGAATTATTGTTTTCTTTTATCAGAAAATATTTTTGAAAAGAGTCTCTTAAAAAAAAAAAAATAAACAAAATGATTCTTACTTGAAAGGAAGACAGTTTGCTTTAGAAATTTTTGTTGTCTAACACTCAAGTTTTTTTTCTCCTTCAGTAATGAAACTGAGTGATATCTTGAAATCCTTCTATAATTATATAATGTGTGTTGTATATGTATGTTGTTTGATGTAAGGTCCTTGTGTTTGTTTCCTTGGCTGTTGATATCTGATTGACTGTATGAAGGTGCAAAAAACATGCATCTTAGGATGAGAGAATGGTCTCAAAAAGTCATCCCATATATATAAAGAGAGAACCCAGAGTGAATCAATCAGAAAGTTTACTTTGTTATTGATTGTCATACATGGAGGTGTAGATGAAAAATGGTAAGAGAGAAAAGGAAAAAACACAACGTTATAAGAAACTGTCTGAACTTTCTAAAAAAAGATTTCATTTCATTTCTTTTTTTTTTCCATTTAGATGTCCAGTTCATCTCATGTGCAATTTCCTTTAGTTTCTTTGCTTAGTTTGAGTTTCCACAACAGCATACTAGCACAACTGAACCAGTGCCAAGACCAGTTGGTACTTTATTGAATCAAGAATAGTCCATTCTTGCATTTGGGTGATCCCTTTCTTGAGTCCTGATTGGCTGCTTGGTTTCTATATGTTATGAGGCTTTATAAATAACCTGTTCATTTGGCAGTGGTATGCAGCATGATAGTTTTATTCAGTTACGACTATTTGCTGCCTTGTCTACCAATTCGATGGTAATTGGAACTAGTATGATTATTCTACACTTAACATATTCATAAAGTAGTTTCTCTTTCCCATTTTTTGTTTCTAGATTTTTTTTATTATTGTTCTCCTGTTTTTCCATTTGATGTTGCTTGTTACTGACTGCTGTAATTAGTCTTTCTTTGCTTTTTTTGTTATTCTTTTGAATCTGTTATTGCATTCCATCCTTAATGCTAGAGGTGTTTTTCTTCCTCTTGACACATAGTCTATCTACAATATCTTCTTTAGTGTAATGCCTTGTGCATCATCTTCAATTTAGAGGATTGCCCAGATATCTGTTCTCCTGATGAGATTTCTGATGCAGTCTGCTTTAGAGAAGTTTCTTTTCTTTTCTTTTTTGAAGAATCTTTCTTACTTTTTCTGTAACCTTTGTTTACTTTTTGGTTTGGTTTGTTTGTTTGTTATGGCATATCAACCTTGGTGGGTCATTTAATGCTGACAAAGTTGTGAAATAAATCATTCTTAATGGATAATACAATTTTGTTTATAAACTCATGTTTTCTTATTTAACCCATAGATAGGACCCTAACAGGTCTACCACTCCGGGTCAGTGCCAGGGAGCAATTCATCCCCAATTCCCCAAACCTCTAAAACTTGGACCTCACCATTCAGATAGAGTTTAACGTCATTTCCAGGACATGTAGATCCTCAGTCACTGCCTTTAGCACCATATGATAAAAAGGGTTGGGGCTTGACATAAAGGGCAATAAGGTTGGGAAAATCAATAGGTTGCTAGGCTTTGATGTGACCAGCTGATGATCGGTGGGGTCTCTCGACCGCCCAAGTTCTTTATAGTTTTCATGATGAAGTTTATGACTTTGATATCCAAAATGTTTTCCCTCTATTATCTAAGTTTGTGAGACCATATCACATATTAACTAATAGGACCTTGTGTATAGCACAGTATGATAATTTAATTATTCAATGTTTGATATGTGTACTTAAGAGCTATTGCAAATAGTCAATATGTAGAATGTATAGTAATCGATTTAACTCTCTTCTCTCTCTCTCTCTTTTTCTTTTCATCTTTTCATATGTTCAATTGAAAACAGATTTAGCGTTATCACTTCAGTGCACTCACCCCTCCCTCTATGTTTACGTTCTTTCTTTCTTATTATATTTTTCTATGTAGCATGTAATTTTTCTTCCCTTTCTTTCTTTATAATAAAAAGAATGGTCCAATTATTAGCTGAGGTTGACGACACTCATGAGAAATAAAAATTTGGCAGATAAGCAAACACCAGATAATCAGGACTTACATTTTTGCCTTTTGTTTGGAAGATTGGATGTTTGTCTCATTTTTAACTAGAGGGTTGTTACAAGATGATTACAACGGTCATACTTTAGGAACAAAGTGTATAATATATAGATGTTTCTTCAAGAGATAATAGGCCAAATATTGATTAGGTGTTTTAGTAGGTACCTACAAACCGTCATGTGATCAAGTTTACTCCATCTTGAATAAAACGGAAATAAATATTTTCCGAAACTTGTTTATCAAAAATCTCGTAAAAAACAATTTAAAGATCGTATAGGGTTGTTACAAAGATAAACAATTAAGATCAAATAATCCGATTGCAAAATACATCGTTATCTTAAAAATTAAAATAAACCTATCCGTATTACATGCGAAAGGGTAAATTTCAGGGCCGAAATTTAGACAGAAAAAAATTACATATTATTACTCTCTTACGATTATTTTCTCTACATATGACTGTAACTGGCACACTTTTTTTAGCCAAAAATTTACTATTAAAATGAATAAATCTTTAAAAACTTTAATATGAAAATTTATACTTTAAAATGAATAAAACTTTGAAAAATTTAATAAAAATGTCATGTGAAATTAACATTAAATGTCTTCGGTTTGGTATTTAATATTTAAAATCGAAAATGAAATGAAATTTTTCTGCAAGTTTCATCGTGTTAAATGTAGGGGGGTTTAAATTTCACCGGGTAAAATTGGTGGTACCTAGTGTTAGTTACCATGGAACATAAATGTGTGTAAAATTTGTTTATCTTCCAATCCAGAACATTTAAAACTTATGGAAGCAAAAACGTCATATAATATAAATCTTTTTTTCCCCCCAGAAGTCTTGCATGTGGCTCACTTCCTAAGATTGAGATTTTATGGTTGAAGAATCGTCTTTTTTCTTTTTTCTTTCGTTTTCAAATTCATTATATTTGTTTTTCTTTCCAGTGTTGTGTTAGATTTTTTTTTAAAGTGAAAAACAACAAACCCTTTGGGGATAGTTTTCTGGTGATTTAGTGCCATTGTTTCAAATCCTTCAAGAGCAAAATAAAAATTCTTGCCAAGAAATAAGATCATCTCAAATCCTTTGAGTCCATAGCGATTGAAATATATTCTATGATCTGTCAACAATTATAACTTGCCTCATCAGGAGCTTCATAATTTTACAAACATTTCTTCTACAGATAATGTTTAGTCTGTTCACTAAACAGTCACATGTTAATCTTTTTGCATCCCTATTTTACTTAGAGTTTTAATCTAATCTTTTTAAAATGATTCTTGGGACACTACATATACCTTAGCCCATACACCCTACATTCCTTATCCTTTATATATTTCATATATTGCAATTTTTTAATGTTCTGGTAATATATTATATATATATATATATATATATATATATATATATATAATAAATAAGTAATCCACAGACACGTGTTTCAAGGTATCACCTTTATCAGTGTGGCTATACCGTAACAGCTACCCTCTGGCCAGGTTCGAGACCCGAATGAACTTTCGTCGCCAAAACCTTTTAAACCCGTACGTCCAGAGGCAGCTGTCAAATATTAGGAGATAATAATCGCTAAATTTCTAAGCGGAAATTGAAATTCACTAGAGTCCTCAAACTTTTATATATTGTTTGTGTGTGTTTAAAAAGTATTGAAGATTTTTTTTATTTTTCGACCAACCTTGTATTCTTGAAAAAATTAATGTTCCATTCATTGTTTATTTCTATCTTGGTAAATACAGTTTCAAAACTCAGCACTTTTAGACACACCTTTGTATTCTGAAAAAAAATTAACGTTCCATTCATTGTTCATATCTCAATACTTTTATGACACACACACACACACACACACACACATATATATATATATATATATATATATATTATATATATATGATTATGTATGTTATGATTATGTGGTTATGTATAAAAATATGAAAAAGCAGATATTCAGATTGTGTTTATTTATGAATGAATTAAATATATAAATCTTCTGAATATTTGTTTTTTTTAAAAATATTTATATACTTACATACTGTCAGATTTATCTCCATTCTTCTTAAATCTCTCTCTATCTCTCTCTTATATATATATAATTATATATGTATATATGAAAAAGCAGATATTAAGATTGTGTTTATTTATTAATGAATTAAATACATACATCCTCTGAATATTTTTTTCAACACCCCCTCCTCTCTTCTCTCTCTCTATCTATCTATCTATCTATTATAATATATATATATATATATATAGTCTGCTATGTTTATAAGTAAAGAGTGCTCAATATCTTTGACAGAGCATGTACATCTAATTTAGAGTAGTGAAGACATAAAGTCAATGGCACTTGATTATTGTCAGTTTCTCACCTATGAAATTTTCAAACCAAGTTGATTGGAAAATCGCACTGACCTATATATGGGACCCTGACAGGTACTACAACTCCAGATCAGAGTGAACCAAGGAGTAATGGCATTGAAGGTGTATTCCACACTCCCTAGATCTTCAAAATTAGAGCCTCACCATCAGATACAGTCTAGTGTAATACTCAGGACACTCATCCCTTTTTTTGGAGGCAGGTATCTTACCCATATTTAAGGGATATAGTCAGCTTATTCTAAGCTCCAACTGATTGGATGGTTTCAAATTCATGTTAACTTTTATCTTCTTATTAATGATCTTATATACTGTGACACCAGTTCTATGTGGATTTTGCTAAAGAGAGCATTTTAATGCTTGGGTAAAATTGTTTTTAATTCCCCATCTTTTAGAATAAATCTTTTTTAACATTATGTACATAGCTTTTTATATGGTAAATACATGAGAACCCTCCCTGTCGGCTGGGGTGTTAGAATGCACCGACTGCACCTCTGCAGTGGTAATCTGTGATGCTTAAAGATAGAACCCAGGTGGTTGAGCAGTCCATGACTTGCAATACTCCACTTTGGCCCTTTCTTGGGCTAGATGAGCAGTCGGAGAGACCCCCTCCGATTAATCGGCTGGTCATGTCAAGCCCTAGCACCTATATGATTGCCCCAACCCTATTGCCCTTATGGCAGCCCCCAACCCCTTTTTATCATATGGGTGCTAGAAGGCGGTGGATGAGGGTCTACATGTCCTGGGAATGACGTTAAACTCTATCTGATAGTGAGATTCCAGTGTTGTAGGTTTGCAGAATGTGGAACACCCCTTCATCACCATTGCTCCCTGGTCCACTCTGACCCGGAGTGGTAGTACCTGTTAGGGTCCTATCTATGGGTTAATAGAAAAAACATGAGTTTATAAGCAAAACTGATTATCCATTAAGAATTGATTATTTCAAAACTTTGTCAGCATTAAATGACCCACTGAGGTTAAATGCCATAAAACAAACCAAACCAACAATAAAAACAATGTCAACCACAGTCAGGTATTTGTTGATAAAGACTTTTTATATTTAAAATCGAAGCAGTATTGTTAAAGTAATCCATGACACTACAATCCTATTTCCTTAAGGATTTTCATAAAAAAGGAGAAAATATGTTATTGTTTTTAAAACCTGTTATTTATTATTTTATTTTTTTTACAGAAACTTAAAATAGTTCCATGATTTGCTGATATGATAACAGCATGGATAAGGAAGTGTCATGAGTTGAATAACTTTTAGAAAATTGAAAAAGATGCTGCTTTTCATAAACTTTTAACTGCAGTTTAAAAAGGAAAACAACTGAACTTACTTTTTATATTACTGAGTATTCAAATATCTAACAAAATTTCTTCTGAAAAACATCAAGACAATTTAGAATATTAGTTGAAATACATAAACTGATTGATTGATTAATTGATTATTTTAATGGCGTGTCAACCTACCTAGGATTATTTTATGCATAGAGGTTAGGGAACCATATTCATTTATGCATTTATATTTATATTTTTGTGTAGTTGTTTAAGATTTTTTCACACAAAATCATTTTGGTTGTGTGTCTGGTTGTGTGTCTGTTTGTGTGGTTGTGTGTGTTTGGTTGTGTGTCTGGGACTAACGTCTTGTCCGCCTAAAAGTGCCTCTGTGGTGCGTATACTCATCTTGTGTTTGAGAACGTATGTTTATTTTTTTTATTCTAAGCAAGTTTTCACACCAGTTTTAACTAGTGGGTTTTTCGCTGACTCAAGTGACAAAACAAGTCTTTCTCGGTCTACATCTCTCTTCTTACGTATTTACCGAAGATCAACGTGTAAGTAAAATAGGGACATCCCAGTCTCTTCCCTAATTATTTTCCTAGGTTTGTGAACTTTAAAGTATGTTGTCTGGGTGTATCCATTATTCCTCTGATCTCTAGTTCCCCAGTCCTTATCCCCTGCCCTTGTGGACCGTTTCAGGACACAGATTATAATTGATATCACCATCACTTTCATGTTCCGTGTTTATTTAGCTCTCTTGGGCAAGTATATATCTTTTCACTTTATTTTTATCTTTTTATGTTCGATGGAACGGAACAATATCACTTGGAAAGACAAGTTCTTTTTTCTTCTTATTAATTTAACATAAGGTCTTGTCTTCTGGCCGGGATTACATTATCCGTTTGTATTCTCAAACGTCCCAGGAGAATTTTATGATTTGTGTGAAAAAAAATGATTTTTGGAGTCAAATGGTGTAATAGTTATAATTATAGACATGGTGAGATGAGTTCAAATCCTGGATGAGGACGTTTGCATTTCACATAGCACTAATACCCAATCAAACTATCCTCCTCCCAGGCTATGATAAATAGTAGGGCAGACTGGGCTCTTTAACCTTGGTTAGGCAATTGGTATAGTGTTACATAATTATGGATCCCTAATATCTTTTTAAGGTAGTAAGAATCCTTAGGCGATCAGTACAGCTGATGGCCTTGAGAGTGAGTGACAGCATTTGACCTCACTCTCACCTTGCGTTCTGGGGAGAACCGTGAGAAACGGAACCCCGATAGAAAGCCCCCTTCCGGTTTAAGGTGTAAGCAACTCAGTTAGTTGCAGTTAGTCAGTTGGAGAGTTAGAAGTTAGAAGCTAAGCTAGCAAGATGTGACTCTCCGCGCGCATTGTCTGGTCTGGGGTTCTGGAATAAAATAACATCAAAAGTAAATCGAAGTCTTGTTGTTATTACTAAAAGCTAACAATGACACAAGGCTTCTGATAAGGAACGCTCCCCAGCAGAAACCAGACCCGGAATCCCCATCTAAGAAAGACCAAGATAGAAGATAGATGATATACCAGATCCGGCTAGAAGAATAAGAGAGGTATATAACAATAGGAGAAGGAAAATACTGAACTTAAACCTGTTAAACTCCACTTAAGAAATGACCATATGTCACATTCTGCTCATGTGGAGGGGTTGTAAATATATATTATTATATATATATATTGGGCACATCATGTAAGTTGGAAAAATATGAAGACCCTACATGAACAATGCATCAGAAATGGATGGATAACAAATGTATTTCCTATCGAAGTCGGATGCTGGGGATTTATTACCAACTCAACCTTGGCATTTTTGTCTAAACTTGGACTTTCTCCACCAGACAAGAGGAAATACATAAAAAATCAGGAGAAAGCTCTAACCGCATCAGCGTGGATATGGCAATCCTTACATTGTGGGATCAAACCAACAAAGTCTGATGGTATCGTGAGATACTTGCTGGGGCGCTCTGGTTATTGGTAATGATGCTTTGATCCCAAAACCATGCCTGAACCAGAATCATCATCTGATGAAGGCTTTGGTTTGAATGCTACTGTGTAAATAGCATCATTGTATGAAGATTATATACATATTATAATATTGAGTTTTTCCAGGTCTAATACTAATACTTTTTCAAAAGTTCTATTTTACTCATTAGATGGTCTCTAACAGGTACTACCACTCTGGGGACAGAGTGAACCTGGGAGTAATGGTAATTGAAGGGGTACTCCACACTTTCCAGATCTCGGGTTTTGCCATCAGAGCCATCCTTTTTTGGCAAATTGTACGCTTCTGCAGAGGATACAGTCAGTGTTTTCTATTCTAAGCCCTGATAACAGGCTGTATTTTGGGGGGGGGAGAAGAGAAAATTTGAACTTACAACTATTGAGTCAGTTGGTTTGAATAAAAGCAACTAGCTAAGCACAACTGAAGCAGTGTCCAAGACAGTTGGTATTTATAGAAATCCAGAATCATGCATTTGGGTGATTCCATTCCTTGAGTTCTGATTGGCTGCTTGGTTTCAATGATATTGTGGAGTTTTATAAATACCCTGTCATTCAGCAGTAGAATCACGACAAAGACAGGTTTGTATTAAGTTACAACCACTTGTTGCCGTGTCTTACCAATTCGACGGTAATTGGAACTTAGTTTGATATTCTTCAACAACTATGAATTTTTCCATGTCATGATGCTGTATCTATATTTCATTGAGCTGATGCCTTGCCAGAGATTGAACTTATAACCCCAGAAAAGAGATGAACTAAACACCAAGGGAATGGTTCTGTATCCATCAGGCTACATTGTAAAGAACATTGTTAGGCTACTGTTTTAATTTTCAATATAAGACTTGCAGTTCTAATATATGTTTAAACTTTTGTCCGTTGCTAAAAACGCTGGCAAAATCCTAGGAACCATTTTTGTTAGCTGAATCAGAGCAAGATACTTGAAAATAAAAAAAGATAAAAAAAGTTGCAGAAAAAAGATAAAAAAATGAATGAAAGAAAATCTTATTAGTTTCTTGTCTTCCCAACAAAGTTGCATGTCTGTAACTTCTTTTTTTTTTGTTTTTTTGTCCAGAATTGTTTCGTGCTGATTTGTTCTGTAGCAGACAGACGTGCTTTGCCTCAACGTTCCTCATTCCAAGATCTGACTTAATGAACTCCCTCAAGGACCAGAACGCTAGAACTTTCTTGCCTGTGGTCCCTTGTAGTCAACTAACTGCCACTACCATTATAAACACTAACATCAATACTAATACTACTATTTTATACCATTGTTTATATCGTTTACTTTTAGTTCAGCTCATACTGCTGCTGCCATCATCCTGAATAGAAAGTCTGGCACAAGGTCACATAAGAGCAGACATATATTGATTGATTTTTAATGGCATGTCACCCTGTCCAGGATTATTTTATGCCTAGAAGTTAGGGAAGTGCATTCATTGTATGTTCAGATATACATTTTCACTGTAGCTGTTTTTAACAGATTTTTTGGCTCTCAGTTCTATGGAATATGAATAATTTTTAAAACAGGTCTATTTGACCCATAGATGGGACCCTAACAGGTACTGGACCTGTGAGTATTGGCAATCAGTGTACTCACACTTTTCAGACCTTCAGAATAGGAGCCTCACCATCATTATGCAGAAGAAGATGACCAGCGATGAAATAGACCCACATAAGTACTCCCTCTCTCACTTCTCTCTCTTTCGCCATTTATATACCCGAGTCAAAGGGGTATGTAACATTTGTCTATTCATAGTATATTCATATTTTATTTATCTAGGAGTAAAATATGGAAATGAATCAGATAATATATAGAAATTAGAAAAAGAGGCTGAACTTGCAAATCAGTCGGAAAATTAAAACAAGGTAACCCAGAAAAAAACAGAACTCAAATTATTTATTTATTTTCCCATTAAACTTAACCCTAAAACCCCAACCTCAACCCTAACCCCTAACACTAAACCCCCCTAGTTGAAATTAACAGTTTATTACAAATTTTGGGTTCTGTTTTTCTGGGTCGCCCTTAATTTTCCAACCGATTTGCAAGTTTAAGCCGAAAAGAAAGTGTTCAAAAAAAAAAATTTATAAGATCTCATCCACTCTGGATCAGAGTGACCTATTGAATATGAATAATTTTTGCTGGGAGATCTCATGCCTTTGAAGGGGATTCAGTCCTAAATAACAGGGTAAGAGGAAACATTTTGTAAAAATATATTTTTCCAAGTCAGGAAGGCTGCCTGTTCTGCCTTGAAAACCAGCATTTGAAAATAATTTTTTTTTTTTTTTTTTTTTTACTTAGGATTGAACACTAATCACTAGTACTTGTAGGAAATTCACAGATACCACAGCCACTAAATAGCTTCGTATCATATAAGGCCACTAATGAGGAGTGGTTATTAAGAACATTTTTACCACAATTGCTACGAATTAACCATGTCAGATGAGTTTGCTAAATTCTCACAGAAGCAAACCATCAACACCTAAATGGTTACAGATGTCACAACAAGATCTTTATATATCACACCTGACTTGTGTTTCATTTGGTGTCTTTGTAAACTCCAGCAGAACATATTCCCCATCGTTATCAAATCCACTACCAGCTTAGAAAACAGCCTGCTGACAGACTGGATCCCTCACCTCATATAGGTGAGGCCCAGTAACTGATGCCGTGGTGTTATAATGATACCCTTGTTGGACGTAACTATGAAATGTGATGGAATGCAGTAGATACTGTACGCTGTGTGGATGATGGGTCGAGTGATACCAGCATTGAATTGGAATCTGATCTGATGTAATGTTTCTCTTTGTTCAATCATTGCTACCATTATCAGTTGCCAGTTATCATGTTCTTGCATAATCTGTCGGCACCCACAGTTTTCATGAGCAGCTTATGTGTGTTTGGAATTCCTCGTATACCCTTACAACTTTTCCCAAGAAAACCACCTTGGAGATAGACTACCCAACGTTTCCAATACCAACACTCATTCTGACATAAAAAAAACAAAACAACTGAAATTCAGCATGAAATAAACCCAAAGAGGATTGACATATCATGAAACTAACCAACCAACCAACCAACAACAAAATTGTAAAATTTGGAAATTAATTTAGCTAGAAAGGATTTTAAAGAATTTTGTGCCTCAGGATTTTCAACTCTGCACATGGCTACATAAAGTCGGCAATGTAAGAAATAGTGAGATAAAATTTTGTTATAAACAACTCAGTATTTAAACCTTATTTTATTCATTTATGGTTTTTAAACTGAAAACACACAAAATGTTACTTAAGTCTACCACAGATGTCATCTGACTGTAATTAGTACAACTTTTAACATTGACAAAAAATGGAAATTATTAAACCAACAACTTCTATGGACACAGATTAACAGATTTCCTTATTAAAATAATTATTCATGCCTCAATTAAACAATACTAATTTAGGTTTACAGGTATTTATTTTAAGAAAATATATTTTTAAATAAACTATTTGAGGGCACTTTACCATAACACACTGGTTAGTATGCATGTTTCTAGACTAAACAGTCATAGTGAGATTAATACTTATTAGGTGTTCTATCCTTTTAACCTTGCCGCCTGTGGGGGGCGTTAGAATGCACCGACTGCACCTCGCAGAGGGGAAGACTCCCCCCAATGGAGCCACCTGTTGGCCATGGGTGGCAACCCGTGATGCTTAAGGGATAAAGCCCCAGGTGGATGCAGTCATGACATGCAATACTCTACTTTGGCCCTATCTTGGCTAGACAGGCAGTCGGAGAGGCTCCCTCAGATCAATCACCTGTCCACGTCAAGCCTTAGCAAACCTATATGATTTTTCCCAACCTATTTGTCCTTATGGCAAGCCCAAACCCCTTTTTATCATATGGGTGCTAGAAGTGGTAACTGAGGGTCTTACATCCTGGGAATGACATTAAACTCTATCTGATGCTGAGGTTCCAGTTTTGGAGGTTTTTGCTCCCAGGTCACTCTGACCCGGAGGGTAGTACTTGTTAGTCCCATCTACTGGTTAAATAGAAAAATGTATTTATAAAAAAAATTGTATTATCCATTAAGAATTGATTATATTTCAAAACTTTATCGGCCATTAAATGACCCACTGAGGTTGATATTGCCATAAAACAAAACCAAACTTTAACCTTTGTGGTCATCTGAATAGCATTTAGTAGTAGAAGGATAAAATTATACAAATTTGTTTGTCTGAATTTTTGAGATGAGGCTTTGATAATTTGTATGATTTAGATTTTTTGATTGTTGTCCTCATTTTATTGTTACATACATAATGCTTCAGACAAGTGTCCCCCCACCCCAGCCAAACTTTGGTGTTTCTTGTCAACTCAGAACTTTCTTATCGGACTAAGGGCCTTCATGAGCTTCAAACGAACCCTTTATTTAATTCACTGGTTGTAGATTATTCTCATTCCATTAAACATGATCTGTTTTACAAATGATTAAACTATGTTAAGTATTTTGTCATGTTCACTTGTAAAGTCGTCGGGGTGGCCTAAAGTTGGTATCAGCCAATCAGCAAGGAAGTCTATCCCCTTTTCACTTACGCTAGACGAAGGAGATTGTTTTTGCATCTGAGGTGGAGTGCCACACCTTTTCACTGTAGTAAGGATTTAAATATGAACTTTTTGAGATTTTACAATGCTGGACATTTTAATTAGAATTTCAATGCTATTTCTATCTTATCTTTCAATCTTTAAATATCGTTTATAAATCAAATCTTCATTTTTGCACAAAAAACAAGAAACTAGTGATAGTCAATGTGTTTATATATATTTACTTTGTGTTAATTGTTATTTCTTAGTTCTCCGGATTTATATTTACACACCAACTGCCCTTTATATTTGTAGATTATATTACTGGAAGACCTATGGATATACCACAGTATGCTAATTTAATTATTACAACATTTGATATGTTTTCTAAGAGTTATTGTCAACTTGTATAAACTCAATTTGTTTCACCATATGTCAAACTGGACAATTCAGAATGAATAACAGGAAGCCAATGAAAAAGATTTTGGCTGAAACATTGAGTATATAACAAAAAAGATGAGGACAACTGCCTGAAACATTTAACATACATATTGTACATATTTGTTTAAAATCTTTCAATTTTTATTTAAATCTATTTTAAATTTAGATTAACTCAAATACTGTCTATGTCCTATAGCTATCAATGTTTCTTTAGTTATTATATTATATATGACATCTTGCTAAATTCCATTTCTATAGCAGGAGGTAGAGACAGAGACTGAAGTTATTTATGTGTATATTATATATATATTATATATATATATTACCTAAGTTAGGAGTAGTGTGGAAATGAAATCAGTGGTGCTTGTTAACTGACAGTTTTTTGCATAGTAATTTTCAAACTAAGTGCCTAAGTGAGAAAACTGTCAGTTACCATTGTGCCATTGACTTTCAATATCCATTCTACCCTAACTTATATATATTTACACTAGTAAATAGTGAAATTTTTACATTAGACACTTCAAGGATAAACATGACATTTTATTGCAGACACTTTACCAAAAATTAGTTAAGTTTTAAACAATAATTTGTTTATTTGATATCAGCTTTAGTAACTGATATAAGTATATGTAAATACCTTAATACCCCCTCATTATAAATTCTGATTGGACAGTGTCATGTATAAATAGTTGACACTGTGTTGGACCTCTACCTAGGCCTACAAGCTAAACTTACTCGCTAGACGACACCACGACTAGCTTGCGACGGATTGCTATTCGACGTACCAAATTACCAACTTCAGATATACCTTAACCCGGATATATCAGTTAACAATTATTTATTAAATGTTAGTTTTAATAAGATGCCATACTAAATTATTGCTGTGAATGTGCCTGACAAGTTATATTCAAATTCTGAACAAGGCTCTTTGCATTTTCCCAATTGGAAATGGCATTCTCTTTTCTTCCAGTTATGCTTAAATAATGTTAAATTCAACTTCTGTAGACTTTTTGATTAGGACATTTTTAAAGGAAATAAAAATGTGAATTCAAACAGACCAGCCAGTAGGGCATTGTGACGGCAATCCCCAAACACATTAACATACTGGCTATTCAGTGGATGATACTGTGTAAACTGTATAGCACCTTGCTTTCCCCTTTGGACAAAATTGGTGTTGGGAAAGGAGGGAGAACTTATATTCTTCAAAATCTTCCCCAGGCACAGATACCATAGGGGTCTTGTAAGACTGTAGATTCCATTTAGATTTTCTGAGATAGAGATGTATCTTATAATTGTGAAAAATTCTAATCTTGCTACCATTTTTTAATACTCAGTTATTTCTGTTTTTTTTTCCCCTAGAAATATGTTTTCCATTTTCTTTTTTCCCATTAGGACCAATCTATTATTTTTTATTACCATAATTTTTAATATAGTGATCATGAAGGATATTTATTACATCCAGGGACACTTCAAGGATAAACGTGATATTTATTGCAGAACACTTTAGCAAAAATTAGTCAAAAGTTTTTAAACAATAATTTGTTTATTTGATATCAGCTTTTTAGTCCACAATTTGGTAGATGTAAAAAGTGTCCAATTGACTAAAGGGCATTGTGAATGGACGTGGGAAAGCCATGTTCAAATCTACAAAGGCTCTTTGTATTTCCCTGCATGCTAATGCCCATCAGAAAGGCATGAATCTATTTCTTCTCTTCCAGTTATTGTAGAAATAGCTGTCTACAGTTTATGGAGGAAAAAGAAGTTCACAGAACGTAAAGACGAAATAGAAGCACATACTTTTAACCTTATTTATTCACATATAAACTCAACCAACAGCTCCATATAACCAAAGTACTTAAGGGCAGTACTTACAGTTTTCATAATATCTCCCTTTTGAGCATTGCCAGGTTGGGTCTACAGTTGTTACTCCCTCACTGAGGGAAAGTTCCTTCAGTTCACAAAGGACTGAGACAAGAAGCTCGTTACGAGACTCACACGTTGGTCCCAAAACCGTTCAAGAGATCTTTCCCTACCTACAAGGATGTACCTTTGCTACTCCTGTCCCCGGAAGGCACAGCAGAGTTCTGTCCCTACACCATGTTCAAATTCTTAGACAAGGCTCTTTGTATGTCCCTGCATGCTAATGCTCATCAGAAGAGCATAAATCAGGTTATGGTTAAAAGTAGTTATGTGTTAAGTATCTGGTCGGCATCCTTTTAGTTCCAGATGTAATTAATAAGTAAGCAAGCCAATAAGAATCCGGTGTTAGAGTATTCTTTGTAAGTCCTACGTCAAGAGAATCCAAGTGTCAATGACATAAGTTAGAATGGTGCTCTATTTAATACAGCAGAAGCAGCAGCAGCAGTGATTGGACAATAGCAAATGCCTTCGGTGTCACGTGGTAGTAAAACGGTCTATATTTAGGAGTGATTCATTTGCCCCATGCTTTATATCCACAAATAATTCAACCAAGTTGGACTCTCTAGATTTGATTAGGGCAGCTTTATTGGAGAATGAAAATGTTGAATTCAACCACCCAACCAGTGTGGCATATCTAAGCATTGCCTTTACACATTGGGGTGACACTGGTGTAACTTGTATAACACCTTGTTTCCCCTCGACCAAAATTGTTGGAAATAGGGTGGCTTTTCAATTCTTCAACCTTTCCCAGACCTGAACCATGGAGTCTAGTGAGACTGATAGATGCCATTAGATTTTCTGAGATAGAGATTTTCATTTTTTCTTATAATTATTCTAAATCTATCACTACATTTTCTAATACTCAGTTATTTTTTTAGTTTTTTCCTTAAGAATATGTTTTCCATTCTTTTTCTTCATTATTATTTAGTGACCAAATCTTTCGCCAAATTCCAACATCTGAAACATTTTGTCTTTAAGTTAATTATCAACTTGACTTTCGAAAGATGATAGAATCCTATTTCATTGGACCTCTCCATTTCTCTTCAAGTGTTTATTTAACCAATATCTCCACCACAGGCAAGATTCAAACTGAAGCGTTTTTCTTTGCCTTTTTTTTTTGTGTTGCAGCATCATCTTTCTGCTTGGTGATCAGACCACACATACAGCAAAATACAAGCCAATTGTGCCAGATTAAACCTTTGACCACATAATTTGTTTTTTGAAACTATCAACGTTTTATTAATGGGTAATCACCAACAGAAAAATGATGCTTAGCAACAAAAAAAAAAAGGCAAAGAAAAACCTTCAGTTGAATCCTGCCTGTGGTGGAGATATTGGTTAAATAAACACTTGAAGGAGAAATGGAGAGTCAATGAATAGGATTCTATCATCTTTAGAAAGGTCAAGTTGATAATTAACTTAAGACAAAAATGTTTCAGATGTTGGAATTTGGCAGAAAAGATTGGTCACTAAATAATAATGGAATAATGAAAAAAGAAAATGGAAAACATATCTTCTAAGAAAAAACATTAAAAAATAACTGAGTATTAAAAAAATGTAGTAGATAGATTTAGATAATTATAAGATAAAATGAAAATCTCTATCTCAGAAAAATCTAATGGCATCTACCAGTCTCACTAGACTCCATGGTTCAGTGTCTGGGAAAGGTTGAAGAATTCAAGTCCACCCCTATTTCCAGCAATTTGGTCCAGGGGAAAACAAGGTGTTATACAAGTTTACACCAGTGTCACCACAATGTGTAAAGCAATGTCTTAGATTTGCCACACTGGTTGGGTGTTTGAATTCAACATTTTCATTCGCCAATAAAAGCTGCCCTAATCAAATCTAGAGAATCCAACTAACCTACTATTTAACCATAATTGATTTATGCCTTTCTGATGGGCATTAGCATGCAGGGAAATACAAAGAGCCTTGTCTAGAATTTGAACATGGTGTAGGGACTGGAACTCTGCTGTGCCTTCGGGGACAGGAAGTAGAAAAGGTAACATCCCTTGTCAGGTTGGGGAAAGAATTCTCTTGACGGTTTTGGGACCAACGTGTGAGCCTTGTAAACGAGCTCTTGTCTCAGTCTCTTATGACTGAAGGAACTTTCCCTCAGTGAGGAAGTAACAACTGTAGACCCAACCTGGCACCCCCCTCAACGAGGGAGATATATGAACTGTAAGTACTGCCCCTAAGTACTTTGTTATATTGACTGTTGTTGAGTTTATATGTGAATAAATAAGGTTAAAAGTACATGTGCTTTCTATTTCGTCTTTATGTTCTGTGAACCTTCCTTTTCCTCATAGACTGTAGACAGCTATTTCTACAATAACTAGAAGAAGAAGAAATGGATTCATGCCTTTCTGATGGGCATTAGCATGCAGGGAAATACAAAGAGCCTTGTGAAGAATTTGAACATGGCTTTCCAGGTCCATTCACAATGCACCTCTTAGTCAAATGACATCTTTTACATCTACCAATTGTGACTAAAGCTGATATCAAGAAACAAATTATTGTTTAAAAACTTGACTAATTTTTGCTAAAGTGTTCTGCAATAAATATCACGTTTATCCTTGAAGTGTCTGATGTAAATAATATCCTTCATGATTCCTATATTAAAATTACTGGTAATAATAAAATAATAATAATATTGGTCACTAAATGGAGAAAAAAGAAAATGGAAAAAATATCTTCTAGGGGAAAAAAACAGAAAATAACTGAGTATCAAAAAAATGTAGCAAAGATAGATTTTGACAATTATAAGATAAATTCTCTATCTCAGAAAAATCTAATGGAATCTACCAGTCTCACAAGACCCCATGGATCTGTGCCTGAGCAAGGTTGAAGAATGTAAGTTCTCCCCTCTTTCCAACACCAATTTTGTCCAAGGGAAAAAGCAAGGTGTTATACAAGTTTACATCAGTATCACCACATGAATAGCCAGTATGTAATGTTTTGGGGATGCCATCACACTGCATGCTGGCTGGCTGTTTGAATTCAACATTTTTATTCTTTAAAAATGTCCTAATCAAAAGTCTACAGAGTTGAATTAACCAACTATTTAAGCATACCTGGAAGAAGAGATGCATTTCCAATTGGGAAATGCAAAGAGCCTTGTTCAGAATTTGAATATAACTTGTCAGGCTCATTCACCATGATAATTTAGTCAAATGGCATCTTTTAAAACTACATTTAATAAATAATTGTTACTGATATATCCGGGTTAAGGGATATATTCTGAAGTTGGTAATTGGTACGTCGAATAGCAATCCGTCTGCCAAGCAGTCGTGGTGTCGTCTAGCGAGTAAGTTTAGCTTGTAGGCTTAGGTAGAGGTCCAACACAGTGTCAACTATTTATACATGACACTGTCCAATCAGATTATAATGAGGGGGTATTAAGGTATTTACATATACATTATATCAGTTACTAAAGCTGATATCAATAAACAAATTATTGTTTAAAAACTTAACTAATTTTTGGTAAAGTGTTCTGCAATAAATGTCATGTTTATCCTTGAAGTGTCTAATGTAAAGAATTTCACTATTTACTAGTGTAAATATATATAAGTTAGGGTAGAATGGATATGAAGTCAATGGCACATGGTAACTGACAGTTTCTCACTTAGGCACTTAGTTTGAAAATTACATTGGCAAAAAACTGTCAGTTAACAAGCACCACTGATTTCATTTCCACACTACTCTAACTTAGGTATATATATATATATATATATATATATATATATATATACACATTAAATAACTTCAGTCTCTGTCTCTACCTCCTGCTATAGAAATGGATTTAGCAAGATGTCATATATAATATAATAACTAAAGAAACATTGATAGCTATAGGACATAGACAGTATTTGAGTTAATCTAAATTTAAAATAGATTTAAATAAAAAATTGAAAGATTTTAAACAAATATGTACAATATGTATGTTAAATGTTTCAGGCAGTTGTCCTCATCTTTATTGTTATATACTCAATGTTTCAGCCAATCTTTTTCATTGGCTTCCTGTTATTCATTCTGAATTGTCCAGTTTGACATATGGTGAAACAATTGAGTTTATACAGTTCTAAGTGACAATAGCTCTTAAGAAAACATATCAAATGTTGTAATAATTAAATTAGCATACTGTGGTATATCCATAGGTCTTCCTAGTATATACATCTACACAAATATAAAGGGCAGTTGGTGTGTATATATATCCGGAGAAAACTATGAAAATAAAACAATTAACAACAAAGTAAATATATATAAACACATTGACTATCACTAGTTCTTGTTTTTTGTGCAAAAATGAAGATTTGATTTATAAACGATATTTAAAGATTGAAAGATAGATAGAAATAGCATTGAAATTCTAATTAAAAATGTCCAGCATTTGTAAATCTCAAAAGTTGCAGATTTAATCCTTACTACAAGTGAAAGGTGTGGCACTCCACCTCAGATGCAAAAACAATCTCCTTCGTCTAGTGCTAGTGAAAAGGGGATAGACTCCCTTGCTGATTGGCTGATACCAACTTTAGGCCACCCCGACGACTTTACAAGTGAACATGACAAAATACTTAACATAGTTTATCATTTGTACCAGATCATGTTTAATGGAATGAGAATAATCTACACCAGTGAATTAAATAAAGGGTTCGTTTTGAAGCTCCATGAAGGCCCCTTAGTCCGATAAGAAAGTTTGTGAGTTTGACAAGAAACACCTGAAGTGGGGTGGGGGTGGGGGGCACATTGTCTGAAGCATTATGTATGTAACAATAAAATGAGGACAACAGTCAAAAAAATCTAGATAATACAAATTATCAAACCTCATCTCAAAAATTCAGACAAACAAATTTGTATAATTTATATCCTTCTACTACTAAATGCTATTCAGCCTGACACAAGGTTAAAGGTTTGGTTTTGTTTTACGGCATATCAACCTCAGTGGGTCATTTAATGCCGATAAAGTTTTGAAATAAATCAATTCTTAATGGATAATACAATTTTTTTATAAATACATTTTTCTATTTAACCAATAGATGGGACCCTAACAAGTACTACCACTCCGGGTCAGAGTGGACCAGGGAGCAAAAACCTCCAAAACTGGAACCTCACCATCAGATAGAGTTTAACGTCATTCCCAGGACATGTAAACCCTCAGTTACCACCTTCTAGCACCCATATGATAAAAAAGGGTTTGGGCTTGCCATAAGGACAATAGGGTTGGGAAAAATCATATAGGTGCTAAGGCTTGACGTGGACAGGTGATTGATCTGAGGGGGCCTCTCCGACCGCCCGTCTAGCCCAAGATAGGGCCAAAGTAGAGTATTGCATGTCATGAACTGCTCATCCACCTGGGCTTTATCCTTAAGCATCACGGGTTGCCACCCATGGCCAACAGGTGGCTCCATTGGGGGGAGTCTTACCCCTCTGCAGAGGTGCAGTCGGTGCATTCTAACGCCCCCAGATGACAAGGCGGCAAGGTTAAAGGAGTAGAACACCTAATAAGTATTAATCTCACTATGACTGTTTAGTCTAGAAAACATGCTTACTAACCAGTGTGTTATGGTAAAGTGCCCTCAAATAGTTATTTAAAAATATATTTTCTTAAAATAAAATACCTGTAAACCTAATTAGTATTGTTTAATTGAGCATGAATAATTATTTTAATAAGGAAATCTGTTAATCTGTGTCCATAGAAGTTGTTGGTTTTAATATTCATTTTTTGTCAATGTTAAAAAGTTGTACTAATTACAGTCAGATAGACTTAGTAACATTTTGTGTGTTTTCAGTTTAAAATACCATAAATGAATAAAATAAGGTTTAAATACTGAGTTGTTTATAACAAAATTATTATCTCACTATTTCTTACATTGCCGACTTTATGTAGCCATGTGCAAAGTTGAAAATCCTGAGGCACAAAATTCTTTAAAATCCTTTCTAGACTAAATTAATTTCCAAATTTTACCAATTTTGTTGGTTGGTTGGTTGGTTAGTTAGTTTCATGATATGTCAATCCTCTTTGGGTTATTTCATGCTGAAGTCAGTTGTTTTGTTTTTTTATGTCAGAATGAGTGTTGGTATTGGAAACGTTGGGTAGTCTATCTCCAAGGTGGTTTTCTTGGGGAAAAAGTTGTAAGGGTATACGAGGAATTCCAAACAGACATAAGCTGCTCATGAAAACTGTGGTGCCGACAGATTATGCAAGAACATGATAACTGGGCAACTGATAATGGTAGCAATGATTGAACAAAGAGAAACATTACATCAGATCAGATTCCAATTCAATGCTGGTATCACTCGACCCATCAGTCCACACAGCGTACAGTATCTACTGCATTCCATCACATTTCATAGTTATCGTCCAACAAGGGTATCATTATTAACACCACGGCATCAGTTACTGGGCCTCACCTATATGAGGTGAGGGATCCAGTCTGTCAGCAGGCTGTTTTCTAAGCTGGTAGTGGATTTGATAACGATGGGGGGATATGTTCTGCTGGAGTTTACAAAGACCACCAATGAAACACAAGTCAGGTGTGATATATAAAGATCTTGTTGTAGACCATCTGTACCCATTTAGGTGTTGATGGTTTGCTTCTGTGAGATTTAGCAAACTCATCTGACATATTAATTCGTAGCAATTGTGGTAAATGTTTCTTAATAACCACTCCTCATTAGTGGCCTTATATGATACGAAGCTATTTAGTGGCTGTGGTATCTGTGAATTTCCTACAAGTACTAGTGATTAGTGTTCAATCCTAAGTAAAAAAAAAAAAAAAAAAAAATTTTTTCAAATGCTGGTTTTCAAGGCAGGCAGGCAGCCTTCCTGACTTGGAAAAATATATTTTTACAAAATGTTTCCTCTTACCCTGTCGTTTAGGACTGAATCCCCTTCAAAGGCATGAGATCTCCCAGCAAAAATTATTCATATTCAATAGGTCCACTCTGATCCAGAGTGGATGAGATCTTATAAATTTTTTTTTTGGAACACTTTCTTTTTCGGCTAAACTTGCAAATCGGTTGGAAAATTAGGGCGACCCAGAAAAACAGAACCCACAAATTTTGTAATAAAACTGTTAATTTCAACTAGGGGGGTTTAGGGTTAGGGTTAGGGGTTAGGGTTGAGGTTGGGGTTTAGGGTTAGTTTAATGGGAAAATAAATAATTTGAGTTCTGTTTTTTCTGGGTTACCTTGTTTTAATTTTCCGACTGATTTGCAAGTTCAGCCTCTTTTTCTAATTTCTATATATTATCTGATTCATTTCCATATTTTACTCCTAGATAAATAAATATGAATATACTATGATAGACAAATGTTACATATATAAATGTCGAAAGAAAGAGAAGTGAGAGAGGGAGTACTTATGTGGGTCTATTTGATAGTCTATTTGATAGGTCTGCATATGATGGTGAGGCTCCTATTCTGAAGGTCTGAGGTGTGAGTACACCTTGATTGCCAATACTCACAGGTCCAGTACCTGTTAGCGTCCCATCTATGGGTCAAATAGACCTGTTTTAAAAATTATTCATATTCCATAGAACTGTGAGCCAAAAAATCTGTTAAAAACAGCTACACTGAAAATGTATATCTGAACATACAATGAATGCACTTCCCTAACTTCTAGGCATAAAATAATCCTAGACAGGGTGACATGCCATTAAAAATCAATCAATATATGTCTGCTCTTATGTGACCTTGTGCCAGACTTTCTATTCAGGATGATGGTAGCAGCAGTATGAGCTGAACTAAAAGTAACGATATAAACAATGGTATAAAATAGTAGTATTAGTATTGATGTTAGTGTTTATAATGGTAGTGGCAGTTAGTTGACTACAAGGGACCACAGGCAAGAAAGTTCTAGCGTTCTGGTCTTTGAGGAGTTCATTAAGTCAGATCTTGGAATGAGGAACGTTGAGGCAAGCACGTCTGTCTGCTACAGAACAAATCAGCACGAAACAATTCTGGACAAAAAAACAAAAAAAAAGAAGTTACAGACATGCAACTTTGTTGGGAAGACAAGAAACTAATAAGATTTTCTTTCATTCATTTTTTTATCTTTTTTCTGCAACTTTTTTTATCTTTTTTTATTTTCAAGTATCTTGCTCTGATCTCAGCTACAAAAATGGTTCCTAGGATTTTGCCAGCGTTTTTAGCAACGGACAAAGTTAAACATATATTAGAACTGCAAGTCTTATATTGAAATTAAAACAGTAGCCATAACAATGTTCTTTACAATGTAGCCTGATGGATACAGAACCACTCCCTTGGTGTTTAGTTCATCTCTTTTGCTGGGGTTATAAGTTCAATCTCTAGGCAAGGCATCAGCTCAATGAAATATAGATACAGCGTCATGACATGGAAAAATTCATAGTTGTTGAAGAATAATCAAACTAAGTTCCAATTACCGTCGAATTGGTAAGACATGGCAACAAGCGGTTGTAACTTAATACAAACCTGTCTTGTCGTGATTCTACTGCTGAATGACAGGGTATTTATAAAACTCCACAATATCATTGAAACCAAGCAGCCAATCAGAACTCAAGGAATGGAATCACCCAAATGCATGAATGGATCATTCTTGATTTCTATAAATACCAACTGTCTTGGACACTGCTTCTGTTGTGCTTAGCTAGCTGCAGTTATTTAAACCAACAGTAGACTAACTGACTCACTAGTTGTGAGTTCAAATCTCCTCTTCCCCCCAAAAATACAGCCTGTCATCAGGGCTTAGAATACACTGACTGTATCCTCTGCAGAAGCGTACAATTTGCCAAAAAGGATGGCCTCTGATGGCAAAACCCGAGATCTGGAGAGTGTGGAGTACCCCTTCATTACCATTACTCCCAGGTTCACTCTGTCCCAGAGTGGTAGTACCTGTTAGGGTACCATCTATGAGTAAAATAGAACTATTTGAAAAGTATTAGTATTAGACTGGAAAACTCAATATTATATATGTATATAATCTTCATACAATGAGTGCTATTTGTACAGTAGCATTGCAACCAGCAAAGCCTTCATCAGATGATGATTCTGGGTTCAGACATGGTTTTGGGATCAAAGCATCATTACCAATAACCCAGAGTGCCCCAGCAGTATCTCACGATACCATCAGACTTTGTTGGTTTGATGTCATAATGTAGGATTGCCATATCCACGCTGATGCGGTTAGAGATTTCTCCTGGATCTTTTTTATGTATTTCCTCTTGTCTGGTGGAGAAAGTCCAAGTTTAGACAAAAATGCCAAGGTTGAGTTGGTAATAAATCCCCGGCATCCGACTTCGATAGGAAATACATTTGTTATCCATCCATTTCTGATGCATTGTTCATGTAGGTCTTCATATTTTTCCAACTTACGCTGATGGGCACAATATATATATATATATATATATATATATATACAACCCCTCCACATGAGCAGAATGTGACATATGGTCATTTCTTAAGTGGAGTTTAACAGGTTTAAGTTCAGTATTTTCCTTCTCCTATTGTTATATACCTCTCTTATTCTTCTAGCTGGATCTGGTATATCTTCTATCATCTATCTATCTTGGTCTTTCTTAGATGGGGATTCCGGGTCTGGTTTCTGCTGGGGAGCGTTCCTTATCAGAAGCCTTGTGTCATTGTTAGCTTTTAGTAATAACAACAAGACTTCGATTTACTTTTGATGTTACTTTATTCCAGAACCCCAGACCAGACAATGCGCGCGGAGAGTCACATCTTGCTAGCTTAGCTTCTAATTTCTAACTCTCCAACTGACTAACTGCAACTGAGTTGCTTACACCTTAAACCTGGAAGGGGGCTTTCTATCGGGATTCCGTTTCTCACGTTCCATCCCCAGAACGCAAGGTGAGAGTGAGGTCAAACGCTGTCACTCACTCTCAAGGCCATCAGCTGTACTGATCGCCATAAGGATTTCTATACTACCTTAAAAAGATATTAGGGATCCATAATTATGTAACACTATACCAATTGCCTAACCAAGGTTAAAGAGCCCAGTCTACCCTACTATTTATTCATAGCTGGAAGGAGGATAGTTGGATGGGTATTAGTGCTATGTGAAATGCAAATAGCCTCATCCAGGATTTGAACTCATCTCACCATATCCTATAATTATAACTATTACACCAATTTGACTCCAAAATAACCATGTGAAAAAATCTTAAACAACTACACAAAAATATAAATATATAAATAATAAATGAATATGGTTCCTAACCCATAAAATAATCAATTAAAATCAATCATTTATGTATAACTAATATTCTAAATTGTCTTGATGTTTTTCAGAAGAATTTTGTTAGATATTTGAATACTCAGTAATATTAACAAGTAAGTTCAGTTGTTTTCCTTTTTAAACTGCAGTTAAAGTTAATGAAAAGCAGCATCTTTTTCAATTTTCTAAAAGTTATTCAACTCATGACACTTCCTTATCCATGCTGTTATCATATCAGCAAATCATGGAACTATTTTAAGTTTCTGTAAAAAAAAAAAATAAATAAATAACAGAGTTTTAAACAATAACATATTTTCTACCTTTTTATGAAATCCTTAAGGAAATAGGATTGTAGTGTCATGGATTACTTAACATATACTGCTTCGATTTTAAAATATAAAAGCTCTTTATCAACAAATACCTGACTGTGTTGCACATTGTTTTTATTGTTTGGTTTGTTTTATGGCATATCAACCTCAGTGGGTCATTTAATGCTGACAAAGTTTTGAAATAAATTCATTCTTAATGGATAATCAGTTTTGTTTATAAACTCATGTTTTTCTATTTAACCCATAGATGGACCCTAACAGGTACTACCACTCCGGGTCAGAGTGGACCTGGGAGCAATGGTGATGAAGGGGTGCTCCACATTCCCCAAACCTCCAAAACTGGAATCTCACTATCAGATAGAGTTTAACGTCATTCCCAGGACATGTCGACCCTCATCCACCACATTCTAGCACCCATATGATAAAAAGGGGTTGGGGCTTGCCATAAGGGCAATAGCGTTGGGAAAATCATATAGGTGCTAGGGCTTGACATGACCAGCCGATTAATCGGAGGGGGTCTCTCCGACCGCTCATCTAGCCCAAGAAAGGGCCAAAGTGGAGTTTGCAAGTCATGGACTGCTCAACCACCTGGGTTCTATCTTTAAGCATCACAGATTACCACTGCAGAGGTGCAGTCGGTGCATTCTAACACCCCAGCCGACAGGGAGGGTTCTCATTGTATTTACCATATAGAAAGCTATGTACATAATGTTTCAATAGATTTATTCTAAAAAAGATGGGAATTAAAAACAATTTTACCCAAGCATTCAAATGCTCTCTTTAGATAAATCCACATAGAACTGGTGTCACAGTATATAAGATCATTAATAAGAAGATAAAAGTTAACATTTGAAACCATCCAATCAGTTGGAGCTTAGAATAAGCTGACTATATCCCTTAAATATGGGTAAGATACCTGCCTCCAAAAAAAGGGATGGGTATCCTGAGTATGACACTAGACTGTATCTGATGGTGAGGCTCTAATTTTGAAGATTTAGGGAGTGTGGAATACACCTTCAATGCCATTACTCCTTGGTTCACTCTGATCTGGAGTTTTAGTACCTTTCAGAGTACCATATATGGGTCAGTGCGATTTCCAAATCAATTTGGTTTGAAAATTGCATAGGTGAGAAACTGACAATAATCAAGTGCCATTGACTTTATGTCTTCACTACTCTAAATTAGATGTACATGCTCTGTCAAAGATATTGAGCACTCTTTACTTATAAACATAGCAGACTATATATATATATATATATATATATATATATATATATAGAGAGAGAGAGAGAGAGAGAGAGAGAGAGAGATTGAAAAAAATATTCAGAGGATGTATATATTTAATTCATTAATAAATAAACACAATCTTAATATCTGCTTTTTCATATTTTCATATATATATATATATATATATATATATATATAAAAGAGAGAGATTTAAGAAGAATGGAGATAAATCTGACAGTATGTAAGTATATAAATATTTTTAAAAAAACCCAAATATTCAGAAGATTTATATATTTAATTCATTCATAAATAAACACAATCTGAATATCTGCTTTTTCATATTTTTATACATACACATAATCATATATATATATATATACATGTGTGTGTGTGTGTGTCATAAAAGTATTGAGATATGAACAATGAATGGAACGTTAATTTTTTTCAGAATACAAGGTGTGTCATAAAAGTGCTGAGTTTGAAACTGTATTTACCAAGATAGAAATAAACAATGAATGGAACATTAATTTTTTCAGAATACAAGGTGTGTCAAAAAGTAAAAAAAATCTCAATACTTTTTAACAGTATATATATATATATATAATATATATATTATATATATATATATATATATATATATTACCAGAATATGAAAATTGCCATATATGAAATATATAAAGGATAAGGAATGTAAGGTGTATGGGCTAAGGTATATGTAGTGTCCCAAGAATCATTTTAAAAAGATTAGATTAAAACTCTAAGTAAAATAGGGATGCAAAAAGATTAACATGTGACTGTTTAGTGAACAGACTAAACATTATCTGTAGAAGAAATGTTTGTAAAATATGAGCTCCTGATGAGCAGTTATAATTGTTGACAGATCATAGAATATATTTCAATCGGCTATGGACTCAAAGGATTTGAGATGATCTTATTTCTTGGCAAGAATTTTTATTTTGCTCTTGAAGGATTTGAAACAATGGCACTAAATCACCAGAAAACTATCCCCAAAGGTTTGTTGTTTTTTCACTTTAAAAAAAATCTAACACAACACTGGAAAGAAAACAAATATAATGAATTTGAAAACGAAAGAAAAAAAGAAAAGACGATTCTTCAACCATAAATCTCAATCTTAGGAAGTGAGCCACATGCAAGACTTCTTGGGGGGAAAAAAAGATTTATATTATATGACGTTTTGCCTTCCATAAGTTTTAACAATGTTCTGGATTGGAAGATAACAAATTTTACACACATTTATGTTCCATGGTAACTAAACACTAGGTACCACCAATTTTACCCGGTGAAATTTAACCCCCCTACATTTAACACGATGAAACTTGCAGAAAAATTTCATTTCATTTTCGATTTTAAATATTAATACCAAAACCGAAGACATATATATAATGTTAATTTCACGATGACATTTTAATATTAAATTTTTTCAAGTTTTTATTCATTTTAATAGTAAATTTTCATATTAAAGTTTTTAAAGATTTTATTCATTTTAATAGTAAATTTTGGCTAAAAAAAAGTGTGCCAGTTACAGTCATATGTAGAGAAATAATCGTAAGAGAGTAATAATATGTAATTTTTTCTGTCTAAATTTCGGCCTGAAATTTACCCTTTCACATGTAATACGGATAGGTTTATTTATTTTTTAAGATAACGATGTATTTTTTGCAATCGGATTATTTGATCTTAATTGTTTATCTTTGTAACAACCCTATACGATCTTTAATTGTTTTTTACGAGATTTTTGATAAACAAAGTTCGGAAATATTTATTTCCGTTTTATTCAAGATGGAGTAAACTTGATCACGTGACGGCTTTGGAGGTACCTACAAAACACCTATCAAATATTTGGCCTATTATCTTCTTGAAGAAACATCTATGTATTAATACACTTGTTCCTTAAAAGTATGACCGTTATCATCTTGTAACACCCTCTAGTTAAAAATGAGACCATCCAAATCTTCCAAGACTAAATGCAAAAAATGTAAGGCCTGATTATCTGGTGTTGCTTATCTGCCAAATTTTTATTTCTCATGAGTGTCGTCACCACAGCTAAATAATGGACCATTCCATTTTTATTAGAAAGAAAGAAAGGGAAGAAAAATTACATGCTACACAGAAAAATATAATAAGAAAGAAAGAAGGTAAACATAGAGGGAGGGGTGAGTGCACTGAAGTGATAACGCTAATCTGTTTCAATTGAACATAATGAAAAGATGAAAAGAAAAAGAGAGAGAGAGAGAGAGAGTTAAATCAAGATTACTATATATTCTACATATTGAACATTTTGCAATAGCTCTTAAGTACACATATCAAACATTGTAATGATTAAATTATCATACTGTGCTATATACACAGGTCCTATTAGTTAATAATGTGATATGGTCTCACAAACTTAGATAATAGAGGGAAAACATTTTGGATATCAAAGTCATAAACTTCATCATGAAAACTATAAAGAACTTGGGCGGCGGAGAGACACCCACTGATCAATCAGCTGGTCACGTCAAGCCCTAGCACCTATATGATTTTCCCAACCTTATTGCCTTTATGTCAAGCCCCAACCCCTTTTTATCATATGGGTGCTAGAAGGCAGTGACTGAGGATCTACATGTCCTGGGAATGACGTTAAACTCTATCTGATGGTGAGGTTCCAGTTTTAGAGGTTTGGGGAATGTCTGACCCGGAGTGGTAGTACCTGTTAGGGTCCTATCTATGGGTTAAATAGAAAAACATGAGTTTATAAACAAAATTGTATTATCCATTAAGAATGAATTTATTTCACAACTTTGTCGGCATTAAATGACCCACCAAGGTTGATATGCCATAAAACAAAAACAAACCAAACCAAAAAGTAAACAAAGGTTACAGAAAAAGTAAGAAAGAATTACTTCAAAAGAAAAAGAAAAAGAAAACTTCTCTAAAGCAGACTGCATCAGAAATCTCATCAGGAGAACAGATATCTGGGCAATCCCTCTAGAAATTGAAGATGATGCACAAGGCATTACACTAAAGAGATATTGTAGATAGACTATGTGTCAAGAGGAAGAGAACACACTAGCATTAAGGATGGATGCAATTAACAGATTCAAAGAATATACAAAAAAAGCAAAGAAAGACTAATTACAGCAGTCAGTAACAGCAACATCAACAGATGGAAAAACAGGAGAACAATAATAAAAAAAATCTAGAAAACAAAAATGGGAAGAGAACTACTTTATGAATATGTTAAGTGTAGAATAATCATACTAGTTCCAATTACCATCGAATTGGTAAGACACGGCAGCAAATAGTCGTAACTGAATACAAACTTATCATGCTGCAATACCACTGCCAAATGCCAGGTTATTTATAAAGCCTCATAACATCATAGAAACCAAGCAGCCAATCAGGACTCAGGAAATGGAATCACCCAAATGCAAGAATGGACTATTCTTGATTTCAATAAGTACCAACTGTCTTGGCACTGGTTCAGTTGTGCTTAGCAAGAAACTAAGGAAATTGCGCATGAGATGAATTAGATATCTACATGGAAAAAAAAAAAAAAGAAATGAAATGAAATTCTTTTTTAGAAGTTCAGACAGTTCTTATAACGTGTGTTTTCTTTTCTCTCTTACCTTTTTCATCTCTCCATAATGCAATAACAAAGTTAACTTTCTGATTGATTCACTCTGGTTCTCTCTTTATATATATGGGATGACCTTTTTGAGACCATTCTCTCATCCTTAGATGCATGTTTTTGCACCTTCATACAGTCAATCAGATATCAACAGCCAAGGAAACAAACACAAGGACCTTACATCACACACATACATATACACACACATTATATATTATAGAAGGATTTCAAGATATCACTCAGTTCATTACTGAAGGAGAAAAAAAACTTGAGTGTTAGACAACAACATTTCTAAAGCAAACTGTCTTCCTTTCAAGTAAGAATAATTTTGTTTATTTTTTTTTTTTTAAGAGACTCTTTTCAAAATATTTTCTGATAAAAGAAAACAATAATTCCCCTTCAATCTGTGCTTGTTTGTGTTGAGGCTTTCAGAGCAAATTTTCTTTCTCATGACATATTTTTCATCTTTTATATAAAGTTTATTTTAGGAATAATAACAAATGAAAAAAAAAATGACAAAGCTTACTTTCATACATAAGTAGGGATGGGATTTATAGAAAAGTCTGCATCAAGATTGTTTGATTCTTTCATTATCAAATATTTGGCAAAAACAGTTGGCTGGCATTAAATGACCCACAGAGGTTTATATGCCATTAAACAAAACTCAAACTAACAAACAGTTTTATTTTTTCTCAAATCCCTTTTGCTCATTTAGAAGGGGGGGAAATATATGGGGGGAAATAGATGTTCATATCAACAAGCTCCCGCCGAGAGGGGGGGCAAAAACAAGTGAGTCCACAGTCTTCCAGCAAGCCAAATCTTCCCCTGATCAACACGTTCTTCGTTTTCGTTTAGCAGCTGCAAAATCCCTCACCGTAGTCGAAATAATCTTTAGCAGTTCAAAATCACATTTCTTTACTCGGTCGTTCACGTCAGTCAACCTGCTACTGCTGACTCCTGACTGCCCAGCGCTTGACTCACATGTTATTTATGTACGTATTTACCGAAACATCCTGGCACTTCACGTCCGTCCAGTGCCTAAATCGCATCTGTTTTTGCATGCGGGAGGATGCGGGCTCGATCCCGGCAGGCAAGACAATGTCTTGCTCTTTTTCATTCTCCGTCATAAAATCCCTTTTGCCCATCACAGTTTTTCTAATCATCAAATGACATTCATCTTCAATTAAAGAAAAAATTGTCCACCAAATTTCATCACCATCAGCAGGGCTTGGGAGATTGGTACAATATAATATTCTTACAATATGTTTCCTCTCACCCTGTCGGATGGGGCTTATAATACACTGTATCCCCTGCAGAGTGGTAAGTCCCCCTCCAAAAAGTGGGGTCCTCAGAATTGAAACTGATAGTGAGGCCCCAGTTCTGGAGATCTGGGGAGTTTGGAGTACCCCTTCGTTGCCATTACTCCCAGGTCCACTGATCTACAGTGGTATATATTTGCAAATCCCTTCACATAAGTAAGGTGTGACACAAAGTCAATTTCTTAAGCAGAGTTTAGTAGGTTTGTATTCAGAGTTTTCCTTCTCCTAGACTGGTTGCCTAACCAAGGTTAAACATCCCAGTCTGTGTTACTTTTTACCCATAGCTGGAGGGGAAATAGGTGGATTCATACCTTTCTCAAGGGTATTACTGCTATGTGAAATGCAAACAGCCTCATCCAGGATTTGTCTTGCTATATCCATTTTCAATGATGGTAACCATTACACCATGTATCTCTACAAGTTGTTCTTTCCTTTAACAGCATCATTAAGTGTCGTAAATGAGGAGAGACCCATAACATGAGCAACTATACTTCCATACATCCTTGATAAGGTTTGTGCTGAGATCCAGGGGATCTCATGGTACAGATGGATTCAAATGTAAATGAATATAACTGATCATATGAAAAGAAAAATTCAAGCTTAATATCACAATACTCAAAGGACGATACTGTAAACACAAACTTTTTTGTGGCAATAATTTCATTTCTAAATCACAGAAAATTTACTATTTTTTAATGATTTATCTATTCTCACCTAAAAAATAAGGTAAAAAATATAGATTTTCTTTTCTTTAGGTTGTGATAGAGAAGCAATTTCATTGTGGAATGAAATAAGAGACCAGAGTGGTTTCATTTATCAGTAGAAATTAATACTGGTTCACTATATACTGTAGTTCATATCCATGACAGAGATACTGAGAAAACATACATACGTACGTACGCACACATAAAGAATGTGCCCATTTTGAAAGATTCAGTTTTGAGTAAGGGGACTTTAAAAGATGTTAAACGCTTGTTGATTTTGACTTGATTCTTTTATTATTATTTTTTTAAATAAAATTTGATATACAAGAGCTAGCTATGACCTGATGCCAAGGGGAGCCAAAGTGGGAGATCCTGGTCCCTCATGAAAATCATTTCCCTGATCTGTGAAGGTGATGTAAATTAATTATTGTGTGATAATTCTTATATCATAAACCATTTTTACTCCCCTCCCCCATTTGTATACCCCTCTCCTAGTTGTATACCCCCCTCCCTTATTTATACTCACAACCTTACCAAGACTGAAAATATACCCCCACTCCACTGCATGCAATATCCTGATGTGAGAAAAAAATTATAGTAAAAGTTGAATATCCCAACTAAGGTAGATGATTTGTTTGAGCCTAAAAAGTGAAAGAATTAAAAGAGTTTGCCTTGGGATGGGTTTCAGCAGATAGAACACACATGATTTATCAGGTGGAATTTATTTTATTGTTTCTTGAGTCATTCAGTATTGGGAAATAAGAATTGAACAAGTGGAAATTCAAAGTCATCTGAAGTGTGCATGAAATTAATGGCTTTGCCAAGGATCAACTGACAGCTGTGCCTTTTGCTATACTCCAACTCTAATGAAGAAATGTGGCAGAAGTTGAGGAAGAAACTAACAGGGAAAAATAAGAAAAAATGTATTGTACAAAATTGTTGAGAGTAAAATTGACGAGAGAGAGAGAGAGAGAGAGAGAGAGAGAGAGAGAGAGAGAGAGAATTTCAGTGTAAAAATAGAACTGTGAATAGATGAGTGAAAAAAAAAAAAAAAAAAAGGACAAAAGTGTAAGCAAAAGTTAAAAGAAAAAAAAAGATTGACCTTAGAAATTGGGAAGATGAAAACAAAAGGTTAAAGTTAAAATCTAAAAATAAAAAAATTGTAAAAAAAAAAAAAAAAAGAAATTCTGAGGAGAAAAAAACTAAAAAGTTGATGGGGAAAAAGTTCAAGTTAAAAACTAAACGGTTATAGTAAAGTTGTAAGAAGAAAAAAGTCCTAAGAGAAAGGGGGAAAAAATGAAGGAGAAAAAGCCAAATAATTAAAAAAAAAAAAAACTTTTTAAAAAGTGAAATATCAGTCAAGGTTTAAAAAAAAAAGAAATCTTAAAAGTTGTTCCTTTTCTAGATGGAATAAAAACATATGGTTATCTTATGACCCAACAATGGTCATAAAATGTAAAAGCTGGGAAAATTCTTAGCAAGAATTGTATTTACATTGATTTCTTAAGAAAATACTTAAAACTAAAAGTGGAAATTAAATCTGCAGATAGATCAATGAATCTTGTGAAGTCTCCCCTTGGCAAAAATATATATCATCTACATTGTCTCCAGAGAACACATCAATGTATATTAATAGATGAAAAGCCTTGAAATTTTAACCTCTTTAAATAATATTCTACTAAAATTTCACAAAGTTTGGTCAGCCAAATAAAAGTCAACATAAAATTCGAAGAACTTGATGATCGGAATTATTTAAAAACTTTGCTTACAGTATTGAGAAAAAACAAACAAAAATTTAGTTAAAAAAAATGATCCATTCTTTATTATTACCACTCATATAAATGAAACTTCAATGGCTTAGACA
Source organism: Doryteuthis pealeii (assembly GCA_023376005.1). Lineage (NCBI taxonomy): Eukaryota > Metazoa > Mollusca > Cephalopoda > Myopsida > Loliginidae > Doryteuthis > Doryteuthis pealeii. The sequence goes on along the minus strand of CM042143.1, from coordinate 4,559,530 downwards.
CACATAGGAAGTGATTATTTTCCATGATTATTGTTGTCTAAGTTCCCTTATTCATATCAAAAAGTCATTTAAAGGTTTAATTACAAATTACGATATCAAATTCCTCTTTTAATGGTATTTCTGAGAATTTTCATTTTAGAAAATTATACATTAATCCTATGTGTTATTCATGTTCCTGGTCAGTCCAAGACTGATACAGGGCCCTCTTTTTTGGTACTATCCTGGCATGTACTCTCTAGCATTGGTAAGTCCTCTGAAGGACATCTAGCGTTGGAAATGAGCTGATGGATGTAAGTTTTTGCTAACTGGTCAATACTGGTGTGTCCATGTGTAGTAGTACATAAGATAACATCACTTCTGAGGTTTCCCTAAGTTCTCCAGCAGTGCCTAACATATCTTGATCATTTGTGAGATGGGAGGTAGATGGCTGTACAGCTGTTATTTTGTAAGGTACTCTTTCCAGGATTTGTTCAAAACAGCACACAGCATCCTTGTGTAGTTCCAATCTAGCTTTTTATTTCTCCAAAGGTTTCATTAAAGTTGGTTTAGCTCAGTTGGTAGAGTGTCAAACTTCGTGGGTTATGTAATGCCAAAACCATCCTTGTAGAAGAACAGTAGTGGTGATACTTATAATGGAGAACTTACTGGAATTAATGTATTAAGTACCAAGTATACTTATCTATCTATACATATATAATGGACAGTTGGTGTGTATGTATGTATTAACGGAAAAATAAACATTTGATATAACTAGTTTTTATGCAAAAATAATGAGAATTTGATTTAAATTCAAAGATATTTTTAAAATATACATAGAAATAGCATTGTAATTCTACCTAAAAATGTCCAGCATTTGTATATCTCGAAAGTAAACAAATCAATACACCAGGGTTTTTTGTTGACCCTTCTACCTAGGTGATGCTTGGTAGCCACTTCTAGTCTTGTATAAAACTAATGCTCCCTTGATTGTTCCTTTCTGTCTTAGTAAATACAATGTTGGTTTTGATACTTTTTGTACACACTACATATCGTTTTTTATCTTAAATAATGTCAACCGAAGTGTACGTTATTTTTATATGTATTAGCATTGAGGTTAAATCACTTATAAAGGTTCCTGGTTTGATACTGGCCCTCGCCAACTCAGCATATGAGTATCACAGGGATCTGTGTGGCAAAGTGAGGAGCTGATAGTAGGTTTGGTGCTCTGCCTCAGATGCTAAAAAACAATCTCCTTAGTTTAGCACTAGTGAAAAGGGGATAGACACCCTCTCTGTCTGGCTGATACTGATTTTAAGGCCACCCAATGACTTTACTTTAGTGCAACCATACAGCAATAGTTTTATGAATTATTCTCTGGAAATTATAACATTCAAATTCTCTGGAAATTATAACATTCAAATTCTCTAGAAATTATAGCATTCAAATTCTCTCATTCAAATAAATAAATTCTCTGAAATTATAACATTCAAATTCTCTGGAAATTATAACATTCAAATTCTCTGGAAATTATAACATTCAAATTCAAATTCTCTGGAAATTATAACATTCAAATTCTCTGGAAATTATAACATTCAAATTCTCTGGAAATTATAACATTCAACTCTGGAAATTCATTCAAATTCTCTGGAAATTATAACATTCAAATTCTCTGGAAATCATAAATTATAACATTCAAATTCTCTGGAAATTATAACATTCAAATTCTCTGGAAATTATAATATTCAAATTAAGCCATGAAAAAGATCTGTGAATATAATTAATGATGACTGAAAAATGGGAACAGAAGTTTCGAAGAAAAATTTCAGTTTTTTTTTTTTCCGCAAACCTTTGGGTTTCTTGTTGGATTGTTTCTTGTGATTTGTGATGGAAAAAGATGAAATAATTGAACAAATAGATTCCATATGACAGAAAATGAGAAATTGTCATTTTTAGATGTGTTGCTCACTGCTTACTTGCAAAGATAACAATTCATTCATGAAAATATCATTAATTGTGATGACAAATGAACCCAATTTAATTTAGTGAATTTTAAAAAAAATTTTGGTCTTTTGCACGTCACTTGGGTCTGTAGAATGTGCCGACTGCACCTCTACAAAGGGGATCCTGGTGGCTGAACAGTTCCTGAGTGGGTTCTAAGAGGTCCCATGACCTGTAACATTCCACTTCAGTCTTTACTTAGGTTAAACAGAGAGGCCCAATCCAATCAGTTGGCTGGTCATGTCAAGCCCTGCACCAATATATTTATGTTCTGACTGTATTCTACAAATTGCTCTTATGGCAAACAAATACCAAACCTCTTTTTATCATATAGGTGCTAGAAGACGGTAGCTGAGGGTCAACCACCAGTTTATATAGACAGGAAGTTATTTCTTCTAATTTGTTAATACATGTGTAGTTAATGAAAATTATTTCCACCAGTTTATAGAACTAAACATAAACAAAAATATTTATCTACAAACTATTTGCTAACAAATAATATATACAAAGAAGAAAGATTTGGTATTAAATAGTCCACAATTTAAAAAAAACATTAACCAACCAACTAACCAGTATTGGCTCTTATAATTTTGATATTACAACAAAGTCTGAAGTGTTTACATGTTTGAAACTATTTTAAACTGCTATATAAAGTATTTTCCAGCTTAAAATAATTGTGAAGGTCAATTCTCATAACCTAATTGTTAATCTGACTTTGGTATAGAATGACACCACAAAAGTTGGTATGTTTTAAAACCAGTGAGTTAATAAACAAGAATTAGTTTCTTATAGTAGTTGCTATTACTAAGTGGTTACACATATAATTACTGAGCATGTTTCTTACTATCTTAACTACAGAATGAATTGCTGAAACCAAACAGACCATTACTGGGTATTGCTATTGTGAGCAATTGGCATATTTGAAGGGCAGAAAATGGAGCAAAAAACAAAAACTGCAATTGATTAATATGAAAGGTGCAATGGAAGAGAAAAATTATTTTTTTCTGGGCAAGAACATCCATTGGGGATTTTACAGCATGAAAGTGTGTCTTTTGTCTTTTGATTCCAATTGATTTATTTGAATGGCATGTCAACCCATTTAGGGTTATTTTATGCCTAGAGGTTAAAGAATTGCATTCATTGTACAGACATATTTACTTTTTTGTGTAGTTGTTAAAGGTTTTTTTTCTGTTTTTTTTTTGCACATAGTCCTATTGAATATGAATAGTATTTAAACGGATCTATTTGACCCATAGATAGCACCTAGTACATACTACCACTTCAAGGGACCAAGGAGTAATGGCAATGTGTCATTTTGTGTGAAAAATGGCAAGTTTATTCATATGTTATTATCTTCCTCAAATTATCACATTTTTCTCTATGTAACACTCTTTGACTTCTTGGCAGTTCAAACAATAAAAAATAATTGGGTCAAAACTGGAATCATTCTTTTATGATAGAATACACAATTAATGAATAAAACAGAATTTTTTTGAAGTTGTATCTGTGTCAGTACTACTATATGGTTGCACCCCTCTGACTTTAATGAAATGCCTAGAGAAAAAGCCAAGTATGAATTAGACAAAGATGTTCTTGCTATTTTGAACAAATCCTAAACAAAAGCAGCTGTACAGTGACTTACTTTCTATCTCACAAAATATCCATTAGGACGAGCAAGAAATGCTCGGACTGTTGGAGAGGAAAGGATGAATTCATAAGTTACATTCTCCCATATTTCCGTATACTCATCAAATAGAAAAAATTACATTCATTAGCTCTGTCTGAACACTAGATACCATCTAGGGGACTTATCAAGAGTGATGGCTGATAGAGACATATGGCATGAGAGAGTCAAGGGAATATCTGCTATCAGTACTCCTTGATGATGATGATGACGACATAATTTAGATGAAAGGTGACTTAAGTCATAGAAAGTTAGGGAAATACTTTTATGTCTAAAATTGAAAATAAATTTTAAATTAAATTTTTAAATTAAATTTTTGAATTAAAATTAAATTTTACATTGAAATAGATCACTAAGTAGGCCTGAGCCTATTCTAGTAGTGACCACCCCAAGCGGAGATTTTAAAAGTTTGAATTCAGAGTTCCTTCTCCTAGAGTGGTTGCCTAACCAAGGTTAAAGAGCTCAGTCTGCCCTACTATTTACCCATAGCTGGAAGGAGAATAGTTGGATTTATACCTTTCCCAAGGGTATTAGCGTTATGTGAATTGTGGCTTCATCCAGGAATGGAACTCAGACGAGTCCATTTCCTATGACTCTAACCAGTACACAGCTGCACTTCCCTAAAGAATCATGCTAGGAATTTATGTGAATGAAATATTTTATAAAAAGTAATTTACAAAGCATAACTTAGATGTGGCACAAGGCCAGTAGAATGTGGCACCCAATTAGAATCAAACTCACTGACCATTGTTAGTGAGTTTGATTCTAATTGGGTGCTGCTTGCTAACCATTACATCACAGGAGGTGCTCAAAGATTTTATACATATGTTCTGCTATGACTGATACTGTGGTTTCATATGGTTTCAAAGATCTTTTAAAAAAATGAATAAAGATGAAAGAATATATTGAGCATATGGACTGTAAACAATGAATCTTGCTTGCTAACCATTATATCACAGGAGGTGCCCAAAGATTTTATACATATGTTCTGCTATGACTGATACTGTGGTTTCCTATGGTTTCAAAGATCATTAAAAAAATGAATAAAGATGAATTGAGCATATGGACTGTAAACTTGAGAATGACTGAAAAAAGATGAAATTTCTAAAGCAAATAACAAAGATGAAGATTTTAGTCTGTTATAATTCAGTGAATCATGAAAAATGAATCATCTCAATTTCAGACAATATTTTGTAACTGGATAAGTGAGTATTTATTTTATGAAAATATATTCAATATTTTTAATTTTTTTTTTATGTTACAAGATTTCACTAATTTTTGTAGTAATGATTAGTTTGGCTTCAATGTTAGAATAAGATATCAGTTTTCTCCAAAGAAAAAAAATGATTGAGATGCAACTCTACAAAATATTTGTTTACAACGATATCATTTACTTAAACACCAAATAAAACCTAAAGACAAATCTTAGACATTTATAATTTCTTTACTTTGTCCAACTCTTTGTTTCACTTGAGAACGACAGATCTATAAGGCTGCAGGTCTCTAATCACTAAAACTTATCCCCTTAAGGATTAGTTTCATAAGCCAGGCATGAACACACACAATTCCCTTAATTCTTCAAATATTTCTTTGTAAAGCTTTAACCATCTTTGGGGAATTTTAAAACAAATTTTTAATGAATTTAATTCCTGTGGGGATATATTTCTCAAATCAAATGTATATCAGAAAAACACTATTAGCTTTTTTTTTAAAAAAAGACAAAAAAAACCCCCAGCAAACCCTAAAATATACCTAATACTTATATAGATTGCTATGTAATGTTTTCAAAAACTTTGGTAATCCATTTATAAAATCAGCAAGGTTACTTTATGTCGCCCAGTTTAAAAGTTAATTCAGAATTATTCTAAATCAAAAAAAGGATTATTTTTATATCATCATGTATAAATAGATAAAATGGAAGGAAGTAAATACAAGCCTTGATAAAAGATACAATGTATGTTTAAATCAGGAAACTTGAAATACTTTTATTGATGTTTTAGCAAGCACTAAAGTCAGTTTCAAGATTTTATATCCAAATAAACTTATTTTAAACAAGGTTTGTTTAGAATGGCTTTTTGCCGATAATTTTTTGGAGAATAAGTGTTTGATTGGAGTCGTACCTAATTTTGAAAATTAATTAATTAATAATGAATTAGGCGGGAATACCTATTAAAATGTATGGCTAAACAAATCGAGAAAAATCAATCTCTGTATGTACATTTCGGCCTATTAGGCCTCATCAGCAGAGCTATAGATCGGAAGACCGCCCTGTGCGTGATTTGAAACCGGACTGCCAAGCTGACAGGCCGATCCCATAACCCCAACACCAAACGAACTTCTTAGATTTTATGATTTGTTTGGTGTTGGGGTTATGGGATCGGCCTGTCAGCTTGGCAGTCCGGTTTCAAATCACGCACAGGGCGGTCTTCCGATCTATAGCTCTGCTGATGAGGCCTAATAGGCCGAAATGTACATACAGAGATTGATTTTTCTCGATTTGTTTAGCCATACATTTTAATAGGTATTCCCGCCTAATTCATTATTAATTAATTAATTTTCAAAATTAGGTACGACTCCAATCAAACACTTAAACTTATTTTAGTTTAAAAACCTATTTTACAAACTCTAAAAACAGTCCCTCTATGAATTCACTTCATGATCAAAATGTTTCTTATAACTTCCAGATCTTACAATGTTCATTTTATAAAAAATGTCAAATTATAAAAGTTAATTCACAGATTTGTTAATAATAAATGAAAATAATTACATTACATACATTTATAGCTCTTTATATATATATATATATATATATATATATATATAAAGTAAAGAAATAACAAAAGACTTAGAGATTTAGCATTATAGTCTATTTCAGGGAGCTTAGACAAATAGTCTAAATCGAATGCGAATCTGATGAGTCGGGAGATTTAGACTATTTGTCTAAGTTCCCTGAAATAGACTATAATGCTAAATCTCTAAGTGTTTTGTTATTTCTTTACCCATATATTTGCTCTGTGACTCTAACATTAAGAGCACACATTGAGCTCTCAAACTGCAACTTGGTTTTGTTTAAATAAAACTCTTGTGTCGTAAGGAAGATTTCTTCTCTGGATTTTTGGATTATATATATATATATATATATATATATTATAAATTGATAGGCATTTTTTAGTATTGGAGAATTGAAAATAAAGTGCCTGATTATGTGTGTAAGAGCAGTATTTATTTATTATAGTGTACAATACATTTAAGGTGCGATTGTTACCATTGGTTTCCAAGCAGCATGTTAGCCACTTTTCTTCAAGACAACACGCTTGTTAACAGGCACGTTGTCTTGAAGAAATGTGGCTAACATGCTGCTTGGAAACCAATGGTAACAATCGCACCTTAAATGTATGTACACTATCATAAATATGTCTGAAGACACCTTGTTTATCTATGTTTGTAAGTGTGTGTGTGTGTGTGCATGAACATATATGTAAATATTTCATTCATATATATATATATATGAATGAATGACATAATTACATATACATGCTAATTTTCAGTGTGTATATCACATGACCAAAGAAGTTCAAGCCAGAGAGGGTTGCTGCTGTGGTTGATCATATCATGGTAGTTGGTGTGCTGATACATTGTGCATTGCTTCACTGTGTATGGTTTGAAAGCTACACAGATGAACATGCAACATAAGTCTAATTCAGGAAGTTATGCTTTATGAATTCAAACTGAGCCCTAACAATACAGATGCAATCAAAAACATTTTTTGTGCAAAAGGTGAAGGCACAGTTGATCAGAGTAAAGTAACCAGATGGTTCAAGAAAGTTTGCTCTGTTTGCAAGAAATTTGATGATAAGCCAAGGACAGGTAGGTCTAAATCCATGGATTACTAGGATGCCCTCCATGTCAAATTTGGCAATTAACAATCAGAGAGTTCAGCATCTCACAGTCCAGTGTGGTTTGTCATCTTCAAGTCACCAAAATATTTCAAAACTTAAATGATCTAAATTGATGAGACACATTTGCATGATAATGAATTAGAAAGTCACACTTCAATTGAGAGAAAATAAAGTTTGCAAAATAAATAAAAAATTCTAAAGACAAAATAAAAAATAAAAACCAATAATTATTCTTGTAAATTCCATGAAAATCAGTAGTATATATTTACCAAACCCTCCATACAAGCTGGATGTGGCACATGGTCAATTTCTTAAGCAGAGTTTTTCGGATTTTAAATCCATTTTCCTTCTCCTAGACTGGTTGCCTAACCAAGTTTAAAGAGCCCAGTCTATTCTACTATTTGTCCATAGCTGGAGAAAGAATATATGTATGCATACTTTTCCCAAGCTTATTAGTGCTATATGACATGCAAACAAACTTAGAATTTGAACTTGTGTGGCCAATTCCATTTCCTTTGACCATAACCATTACACATCCATGAAATTATCATGTCCTTATAAGAGGAAGAATGTGAACTTTGGCTGAGATATTTCCAAAGTTTCAAACTTTGAAAGACTTTTCATAGAAATAGTTCCTCGTTCCTTAATTAGTAAAAAGTAAGTTGTCGATCATTAATTGTTAGAGTATTTCTTAACTTTTTTATTTCCTTCCATTTTGTTTTGTAAGAATATAAGTAATTCTTTATTTATTGATTTTGTATTTATTTATTTTTACTTCTGTTATCATCCACCAAGAAAATTGCTCAAAACAAAAATGCCTTAAAGTCAAGAAGAATTAATCCAAACTTTTTGGCAGTAAGAATCATTTCTTTTCTTTTTTTTCTTAAATAATAACTGTTGGGATGTTTGCAAATTTAAAAAAAAATTCATTTGTAAACTCTGATTGGTGTTTGGAATATTAGTGCTGAACGTGGAACTTTGCATTTTTGCTTGGAGGTCAACACATTTAATGAATGAAAAAAAACAAAATGCCAATTAACTTAGCAAATCAGTATTTCACTTCTCCAAATGGAGATGTAAACAAATTATTTTACCAAAACCTGTGCAAGATTATTGATCAGAATAGCTAATCACTGTGTTTACCAACAAAGTACATGGCCATATGCCAGACATTAGGTATTGAAAAATTACTAATATACATGTTGTTATTGTAGAGTCCACATATGCTTCTTTGTTGGTATATCTGTTGAGTTTATTTTTATGAGTATATGTTTATATTTATGTTATATATACTAGCAAATATATGCACCCGGAGGGTGCAAGTATTTAAGTTTTAATATAATAAAATATCATATTGAATTAGAAAGGCTAATGAAACTGAATAAGTGTACAGATAAAAAGATTTGGAACAGAGGGGGTATGATTGAAAAATAGAACAACTTTGAAACTTACTCTTCCATCATTTTCCGTTACTCCCGTCTTTCATTGATAAATTATCCTAATTCAACTATTTAGTTAAAATAGGAAGTAAAGAATAATATTACAGTTATTTCTTCTTGTTAATGGATTTCTTTTAAGATTTATCCCCGAGATTTTTGCTCATATTCAATAAGATAAAACCAAACAATTAGTAATCAATAATACTAAGCATATATTTATTAAAATCAAATTTCTAATATCAATATGCAAATTAGCCTTTCCATTCATACTGTAAACCGCTATTGTGTTGTATATATAAATACAATTGCATGTTATTAGTATGTAGATGTGGGCAACAGTCTTAATGATGTAAAACAATTTTATTAATAATTGAAGTTTAAATAAAAATAAAATCATGGAGAATGTGATGTAAATAACAAAGGGAATTATGACTTGTATAGTAATATAGTTTCGGTTACAGACAGACAAACCCATAATCTCCATTATAATAAGATGTATATACTATATACTTATAAGAAAATAGGTTTTTGGTTGTTATTCAAAGCATGAAAGAAATGAGTCAAATAAATGAAAAACTGAGTTGGAAAAAAAAGGCAAGAAACAAACTATTACAGATGCAGACTACATGGATGACTTATGTCTTGTTACAAATACATTTGCTCAAGCCAAATTTCTACTTCATGCTTTGGAGCAAGCAGTGTCTCGATGTGAATTTGGATAAAACAGATTTCATGTGTTTTAAACAAGATGGTGCCATATCCCCTATTAAATGATAAGCCTCTGAAATTAGTTGATTAGTTCCTATACCTTGGTAGAAATATCTCATCTACTAAAAGTAATGTCAATATATGCATTAACAAAGCATGGACTGTTATTGATAGGTTATTGACCATATAGAAATCTGATCTGATAAAATAAAACCGGAATTCTCTTCCAAGATGTAGCCGTCTCAGTATTTGTTTATGGCTGTACCACAAAATGTTTGGAAAAAAAGCTAGATGGGAACTGCACAAGGATGCTATGGGGTTTTTTGAAAAATCCTGGAAGCAACAGCCTGAAAAACAGCATTCGTATGGCTACTTACCTTCCATCTCATAAATCATCCAAGTAAAATGAATAAGACATGCTGGGTAATGCTAAGGATGAACTTATGAGCAATATTCTCCCGCACATGGAGAAATCAGTGTTAGCTAACTAAGAAACCATACATTGATCAGCTCTTTGCATTTACTGGATATCCTTTAGCGGACTTTCCAAAAGGGGTGGCGGATAAGGACATATGGTAAAAAAGGGGGAATGAGGTTTAATACTATAAAATATAAATATCATTAAAAGATAATATATCTCATCCAACTGACAAATACAAAGTGACTCAAAAAATGTTAACATTCTTATTGGAGTACATTTATGATATAAATTTAGAAAGTCTCTTCATTCCTGGAAACAATTATTTGAATCACCCATGGGTGATTAAAAAAGATGTTGGTATTTCTATAGGAGTATCTTTATTAGAAAAGCAGAACTGATATTACTGAGACCACCCAGGAAAGATTTCAATTTGTTGACAGGATGGTGAACAAGTGAAAATTTCAATATCATTCCCATAGACATGATAGGATTTTTTAAACATTCAGTATGTACATCATGTACAAATCAATTTTTTTTAAATTCATGTATGAATTTTACAAACAAAAATTTAACTTACCTTATTTTCTTCTGAATGGTGTATTTGCATGCTTCTTCTTGGATTATTTAGAAACAAGACCATTCTGAAATATTTAAAGATGCAGAATATTTCTGATATATTAATGATGCATTACTGATACATATACATAAAACCAATTTATCAAACCTTACAGAAAGAGCCAAAAAAACAAAAAAACATAGAATTAACTTATGAGAAAGAAACAAATGAAACATGACCTTTTCTTCACATCTTATTAAACAGAACTCTTGATAAGTTAGAAGTAAAAGTTTACTGGAAATCTCCAAACAAAAATCAACACATATTTTTCTAATGACATTACAACAGGAAAATAAAAACAGGAATAATAATAGGATTTTCTTTGATAGTCCTAAGAAATAAGAACCAATGCTAAAAGAAAAAACACACAAAATATACAAATAAAGATTTAACAAAAACTAAATCATTAAATATTACAAAAAAAGTTAACTTGAAAAAAATTTACAAGATATTTGTATTCACAGCATGAAAAGTACATAGAAGATGTTCAAATGTATGATTTAAAATATAACAACAAATAAAGAAATTACTTTCAGATCAGGTCATTATGAAATACCATGCAAGATTTGCTGATAGATACACAATAGCTTTATTATTCTTAGATGATAGATAGATAGATAGATAAAAGTTTTATCATTCTTAGATACCAGACAGACAGATAAATAGATTGACAAGAATATCAAACTTTTCAAATATAAACATAAAATATTAAAAGAAGAAAACAGTTGTATAATAATTTCAATGGTTATTTGAATTTAATATTTTTTCATATATTAAATTATATTACCACAAATCTAGGTATATGTGTTGGTGAGTAACACTTTGATCCAAGCCTACAAATGTTACACTTATATGTTATGGACAGATGAAGGCAGAAAGAAAGAGAAAAAGTTATATTATTTGACGGCATATAGGATGCACTTTTTTTCCCAAAATTTTGGCTAAAAATTGCCCTGCATCTTATACATCGTAGGTGAAGTTTGAGAACTCCCGTAGGCCTAGGCTAATCTTCTCTATGATGCTCACTAACCCAGCCTTACACTCAGTACTTTTACCTATCCTAAACTCCATGCATCCTTATTTTATTGCTGGTATTCTTATAATCATGGTCAACAGGAGTGTATGGAGGCAAGGAAAAAACAATATATGCTTAAATACACTATAAACATTTTTCTTGAATCTGACCTGCTGAAATGGGGTACATCTTATATGTCCGTGTGTCTTATATGCTGTCAAATAGGGTATATTATTTCTTTAATAAATACATGTTTAAAAATATAGCTATATATTTTTCCTGTGTATTATAAATATATTTTACTTAGAATGTGAATTTAATATGCCAACTTTGCAAATTTTAAAATATAGTTTGATATATACAAAAAATTCCATCTTAACACCCTTATGAGAGTACAATTATTATATAATTTCAAACAGTCTTCACATGTTTACTACCAAAGATGCTAATATTTCTATGGGAGTATCTTTATTAGAACATATTATGGAAACCCCCTGGAAAAAATTCCAATAATCTGTTGACAATGATGGTGAACAGAAAGAGACTTTAAAATCATAATATCCTAAACGGAACTTCCATAGAAATGCTGATTTTTTTTTTAAAACACACTATACATTTTAATCAGAACTTTTAACTCACAAAAAGATTTAATACATCTTGGTTTGTACTAACATTTAAGACATTTCTACAGCTTTACCAAATACCAGCAACTGAAACTTAAAAAACAAACAGTCCCTGCATCTGTTTTGATAAGATGGTGCTAAAATGTCCCACATCTTAACCAAAGTGGGTTATTAAGTTCCTTTGCAATTTCAAAATTTTAAAAGTCAAATTCCAATTTTTAAACCAAGTAATAATAAATATCTATTTGATGATTGATAATTTATTATATTCCTAGAGATTAAAATTCAAAGAATCCACCGTGTCCAGGGATCACCCTGTTTTGGTTTTACAAAGGAATTCCTGTTATTCTCCCAAGCAACTAAACTGCCTTATCACGATTCTTTCATGCCTGTGCTGACTTGGGACTTTCACAGGTCAGCCATTTTTAGCTGTAGCTCTCCTCTGTTGAAAGGTAGTTTCAGCTATCACACAAACTATTTTTCCTTAATTAGACTGGACTTAATATATGCATTGTTCTTGTATATATAAGTACATAAATGCAAAAATAAATGTATGCATGTATAAAAGTACATGCATATGTCAAATATATATGCATATATCTTTGTGATTGTATTTATATAAATAGAGATATGTTGAAAAAATGAATAAAGGAAAAAAGTATAGAATGGATAAAATAGGATATTTTAATCAATTTTACTTACACGTGTTTCGATCAGGAGTTTATCCATGTGTACATTATTCAAACTATTATTATTTTTAAATAACCAAATGAAATGAAATAATAATAATAGAAAAAATGTAGAAATGTTTCGCACACAAAGAAAAATCGACCTTCATTTTAGATAAGGGTTTACTCTGATGAAGGTCAAATTTTCTTTGTGTGCGGAACATTTTTACATTTTTTCTATTATTATTATTTCATTTCATTTGGTTATTTAAAAATGATAATAGTTTGAATAATGTACACATGGATAAACTCCTGACCGAAACATGTGTAAGTAAAATTGATTAAAATATCCTATTTTATCCATTCTATACTTTCTTTCCTTTATTTATTTTTTCAACATACCATCGGATTCACTTCCAGTTTCATTTTACAAATAGAGATATATACATTTATGTAGGAATGTGTGTATATAAACAAACACACATAGAATAGAAAATGCAGCATATGTAATTTGCAATGTAAAGTAAAGTCGATGGGGCAGCCTAAAATCGGTATCAGCCAGTCAGCGAAGGAGTCTATCCCCTTTTCAATAGCACTAGACCAAGGAGATTGTTTTAGCAACTGAGGTGGAGCGTCACACCTACCATCAGCTCCTTACTTTACCGCACAGATCCCTGTGCTACTCATATGCTGAGTTGGCGAGGACCGGTATCGAACTAGGAACCTTGTGGTTTCTAGCCGAATGCTCTACCGACTGAGTGACAAAAATATAATTGTACTAATCTCCAAAACAAAATGTATATTTAAAATTCATACTTATATCCAGTGAAGGTCTTAAATAACACACATTTGAATTTTGCATGAAAATCCAGCAGACACTTTTCCCTGCACCCTCTGAAGATTACTTCACAAGTATGAAACTCTGAGAAATGGGTGTCAGGTAAGTGAAGCCACTCTAATGATTATACACACATACATATATGCACACACACACACACATATATATATATATATATTGATTACATAGTGTGCTATATTTGAGTAAACAGTGCTTGATATCGTCATTGACTTTATGTCCATGCTACCCTAACTTATATAAATATATAAGTCAGGGTAATGTGAAGATTAGATAATGAGAGAGAGATATATAGAGAGAGTTTGGAAAACTTTTGAGCACAAAATGGCTTGAAAATATCTAGGATTTTGTGAGATTTATGTATTCAATGAGACATAGAATTTGTTTAGTAACTTGATAAAATAAGTGACTAGTCAATATATTGCACAAACTTTCACATTGCACTATACACACATATATACAAGGATGGACATACATATATACATATAAATGTGGATCTATAAGTTGGTAGAATGACACTTAGAAAATTTGTTCTGGAATTATTACAACTAATGTTTGATCAATATGATTAAAGAAGAAGTATTGAATTAAGTGTATTGACAAGGAAAATACGTTCAAAAATATGTATTTGTTGTGATAAATGAATTCTTTTGTATGGATTTATTGAAGTACCAAGAGAAAGAGAAATATATATGCATACATGTATAGATAGATAAGGTTTGGTTTGTTTTATGGCATATCAACCACAGTGGGTCATTTAATGCCGACAAAGTTTTGAAATTAATTCTAAATGGATACTCATGTTTTTATTCATTTATAAACTCATTTTTCTATTTAACCCATAGATGGGACCCTAACAGGTACTACCACTCCGGGTCAGAGTGGACCAGGGAGCAATAGTGAAGAAGGGGTGCTCCACATTCCCCAAACTTCCAAGACTGGAACCTCACCATCAGTTAGAGTTTGTCATTCCCAGGACATGAAAACCCTCAGTCACAGCGTTCTTGCACCCATATAATAAAAAGGGTTGGGGCAATCATATAGGTGCTAGGGCTTGATGCTAATAGATAAAGATTGGTTCTTAAATAGTTAATAGACAGTCATATAGATAGATAGATAGCAGACATCAAACAGATAGATAGATATATAACAGACAGATGGACAAACATGCAGCGAGATAGATAACAGAATGTTAGATGGACAAAAGGATAGATTGATCAATCGATCGATAGATAGATATGTATTTATGCATGTATATATCTGCAAGTTCATGTTTATAATGTATAATTAAAGTTATTTACAATGCAATGAAATTTGTTTCCATAATTGACGACACATGTAAATTTCAGATTAAAGTCAATGAAATACAAAAAAATATTATTTAATAAGCCAGTTTATTACTTTATTTTTATTTCATTTTCACTAAATCATTTTTTTTCATTATGACTAATTGGGTTGGATATTAAATGTTTCTGATTCATTTGTTACATGACAAAAAGAATATTAGAACACACACATAATCAGTTACACACACATACACAAATATACGTAGACACATCTAGTTAAAAAATGATAAAAGAAAGAAATGAGAACTTTCAGTTTTTATATATATATATATATATATATATATATATATATATATATATATATATATATTGCTGTTGTGAAAAGAAATACAAAACCAATGACAAAATCTTCTGATTGAGGATAAATGAATTGATTGAGAAAATATCTTTTTGGGGTCTATTGCCTATTTTTCAAATTTCTTTTTTTTTCTGGCAAAGGTTCCATTTCTTTCTTTTTTTATCTATATCAATTACATAACTTTGGTAAACAAGACAACATTAATGACTAGAACAACAACAACAACTACAATAATAGTGATAACAATGATGATAACAACAAGAGTAATATTGAACTCAAGGTTTGTTTTGATAATCATTTTTATCTCTACCATTAGTTTCATACCCTCGAGGGTAAGTCTGTAAAATCCATATTTCTCTTTCTCTCTTACCCCTTCTCTTTTTCTCTTTCTAATTATTTTACCTACATTTCAGTCTTTTCTTTTAATCTTTCATCATTCTTTCAAATACTTTTCATTATTGTTTTTTTTATTGTTATTTCAATCTTTCTTTCTTTATCTTCCTTATTTTTTCCTCTCTTTCAACGTTTTTCCTTTCTTTTTTTTTCTTTTTCACAGAATTCCTTTGTCACATTTTATCTTGTATCTCAAACTCTTATTTTCTATCGGTTGCAAAATTCCTTTATTCTTATTTTTCCTTACTTTTTCATTTCTTTATTCTTTCATTTCTTTTTCACTTTTTTTTTTTTTTTTCTTAAATATTTTTTTTCAACAAATAGTTTTTTATCTTCTTTATCTCTTTCTTCCTTTCCTTTTTCTTATTTTTGCTTTATTTCTTTTTCTGTAAAATCCATATTTCTCTTTCTCTCTTATCCCTTCTCTTTCTCTCTTTCTAATCATTTTACTTACATTTCATTCTTTTCTTTTCATCTTTCATCATTCTTTCAAATACTTTTCATTATTGTTTTTTTTATTGTTATTATTTCAATCTTTCTTTCTTTCTTTCTTTATCTTCCTTATTTTTTCTTCTTTCAGCTTTTTGCATTTTTGAGTTTGTTTTTTTTTTTCTTTTTCACAGAATTCCTTTGTCACATTTTATCTTGTATCTCAAACTCTTATTTTCTATCAGTTGCAAAATTCCTTTATTCTTGTTTTTCCTTACTTTTTCATTTCTTTATTCTTTCGATTTTTTTTTTCACTTTTTTTCATAAATTTTTTTTAACAAATTGTCTTTTTATCTTCTCTTTTTTTTCTTCCTTAACTAATCCTCTTTCCTTTTTCTTATTTGTGTTTGTTTTCTTTTTATTTTTATTTTCCTTCATTTCTTTTTCATTTTTATTGATTATATTTTCATTTGCTTTTTCCCCAATATATTTTTTCATCAAATTGTCTTTTCCTCCTCTTTCTTTTTTTTTCTCCCTTAACTAATTCGTTTTCTTCTTTTTTTATTTTCTTCTTCCTCAACTCATTTTTCTTTCTTTCTTTCATATATTTGCCTTCTTTCTTTTGTTTCCTTGCTTTTCTCTTTCTTTCTTTTTTCCAAAGAAATCTCTTCATTCAAACCATGTCTCATCCTCAAAGATTTTGGCTTCTGTTTTCCACTGCATTAGAATTCTAACATAAGTGCAAAGGCTATGCAGCTGTTACAGAAAAATAATCTCATTCATAAAATAAGTTCTACTGACATAAGATTTGCAGTAGAAGAGAATCGACTATTGGACATCAGTCAGTATTGAATCCCCAAAATGTTTTTAGACATTCCTTTTGTCCAATCCATATCTATTTATGTACTATCATCCTTTCATTGTTAAGGTTTATAACTAAAGATTTTCGCACAAAAGATGTCTTCCCAAATGCAATTGTCCAGCATAGACACTGTCCTAAGTTAATACACTCGGATACTGAAGCACTTCTTCATGATTGTCAACCGGGTTTTGTGAGTATCGTGTGGTATGCTAAAGCACTTAACAACCCACAAGTAAATATATCCCTTCTTGCACTTGTGTGCAGAGGACATTGCAGTGAAGGCCAATACTTTTTCAGCAAGCACCCTCTCCCATCACCGATTAGTAGATTGGGGGAATGACTACAGAAGGAATAGTATGTTTTAAACAATTTAACACCAAAAACATATTGAGATGGTAAGAAATACTGAGAAGAAACATTTATTTTGGGAAAGGCTTTTGTAGCAGAGGCAACAGTAATGACAATTGCAGTTGAATTGTTTAACATACATTTTTGTCTGTTGCATTTCTGAATGATATTTTCACCTGTGTAAACTTGGAATTGTTGCTGTTGAAATGGAACTGGATATCTATCTGGTATTTTACTGAATCAACTTCATCATCATCTTCAAGGAGTGTTAGGATAGCATGGATTCTCTTGATTTTCTCTCATCATCCCTATCAACCATCATACTTGGTAAGTCCTATAGTCAGTATCCAGTGTCAGTACAGAGCTGATGTATGTAAGTTTTTGCTGATCAGTCAACACTGGTGAGTCTACAGGTAGGAGTCCATAGGAGAATGTTATTTATGAGTTCATGCTTACTTCTCTAGCAGTGCCCAGTATTTTTTGCTTTTCTTACTTATATCATTTATGTGATCTCACAAAGCTTGGTCAGTGAGGTAGATCTTGTGTATAATTTTATATTAGAATAAAGTAAAAATAAGTAATCTTTTTTTGTGATCATATTTAATTCCATTAGTCTTTCTAATTCAATATAAGATTTAATAATATTAAATACTTGTGCCCAGGGGACATTTTTTTGCTAGTTAGTAAAATCCTTATTAATAGTAGGTGTCCTTATTTCATTTTCTTTACATAGGAATAAATTGATTTTTTCCTTTGTTCTTGAACATATCAGTTAAGAATTGATGGATATTATAGGTAAAGATGACAGTTAGGTGAAGTAAAATATAAATGTGTACATAACAAATATGGTTGAAGAATAATAACAGTTAATAAGTGGACAGTTTCCAAGGTTTTCTTCTCGATCAAAAATAACCTATTAGTACATAGGAAGGGAGTTTAGCATAATGTTAACATCCTGTTGAGATTTTTCTAAGTCCAGAGCATTCTTATAAGGATATATTAAAAAAATGGCTAAAAATGACTTTTGCATCTAAAGTTACCTATTATTTCCCTTAACTCAAAGATTTCTACATATGTTAAATATTAAATTTAAATAAAGGCTATTGTTTGGGGCTGATTAGTTAAAAACGAATGTGACTTCCAGTGGAATGAGGTGTTATAGGATGTTAAGAGTTTTAAGCAAGGCTGATGAGTACAAACTTTGAACCTTCCAATTATGAGGGCACCGACCTGCTTGGGTGTCCCAGAAGAGCGCGTTTCATGAAGAGATCAAGAGATTTGCCTCAATTCTTGTTATAGGTCCTATTAACATAAATGGAATGCACCGACAGCTACTATAAGTAATAGGAACAATTGTGGCTTGAGACGAAGCAAATGTGAATCAGCTCGTAACTGTATTGGTTGGACGCAATCTCCACTTTCTTTGCTGTAAATTTCTACTCCTTTTTGTTCAATACATTGGTATACATTGTTACCAGTCGTTTGTCTTATTTTTGACCCTTAAAACCCCACAACAATTCTGCAATGAGAATTAGAGACCAGGAAATGAAAAAGCAAACTAAAAACTGCCTTTGATTTTTGGATTACATGTGCATTGCATGTGCATTGCAAGAGATGCTTACTAAACCAATCACTGTCACAAGTGCCAAAAGAAATTTCAGTAAACTAAAACTAATAAGAATTATCTGCAATCTACACTCAGAGATGACAGATGATTTAGCAATGATTTCTATTGAAAATTTGAGCTCAATCCCTCGACAGTGATGAAGTAGTAAAGAAGTCTTGGAAAAAAACACTATGTAAAATTCTCTATTTTTCAGACATAATTTTGAATACAGGAGCAATCTACAGATAAAGAGACCTTGGAGTATAGTTGATAAGTTCAGCCCTTATGGCATCTTCTGCACTTTTACTGTTTTTATGAAAGTTGTTAATTCCCAACGACATTGAAGGTAGTCATGAAATATTCACTTATCTCATTGGTCATCATATAGAAAGTTTTGAGCAGTGAAGTGATGGTTAGTATCAAAGATAATGGACTCATCAATGAGAGTTGAAATCTTGGACGAGGCTGTTTGCATTTCCCCTAGTGCTAATACTCTTGGAAAAGATATGCAACTCTCCCTCCAGATATGGGTAAATAGTAAGGCAGACTAGGCTACTTAACTTTGGTTAGGTAAACAATCTATGAGAAGGAAAACTCTGAATTCAAACATGTTAAATTCCACTTAACAAATTGACCTTGTGCCACATCCTGCTCATGTGGAGGCTTTGATCAAGACAGATTTGAGATAGAAAGTTTTTAAATGGAATAATTGAGTTTTGTTGTTGCCATAGAAGTAATCCTCATGAGTATTTCTTTAGAAAAACACAAAAGTCTGTTTGTGCAACTAAAACTATCCAAGAATAGCCGATATTGGTCCAAGGACAGCAATCATAGTGGATTTGTTCTATGTGAACAGAAACTTAACTTTTTATAGAGAATTTATAAGTGGTGTATTTATTTTTTCACTGCTGCATTATTCAACTTTTTATCCAGAAG
>CM042143.1:4501906-4536906 GCA_023376005.1 Doryteuthis pealeii | reverse complement strand
TGATCGTCTTTTGGTATCTTATGTTCTTCTTCTAGTGTCTGGACTTTCGTCTTCGGGACTTTGTGTCTGGTCTTCCATTGGGGATTTCTCATTGGTAGTTTTTAGATAATAACCCAAGACTTCGATTTGCTTTAGATCATATTTTATTCTGGAATTCCCACCAGACAAGTACACAGATTGTGGGTATGGCAATGCACCTAAGCGTGACTTGCTCCCTTTGCAGTCTGGTCTATACTGAACTAAGTCTTTCTAATCTAGACCAGAAGGGGGCCTTCTCCATTGATTCTCATGGTATCAACCAGAAGGAGGATCAGGATGAGGTCAAGCCGTGTCACTCAATCCTTCAAGGCTGCTAGCTGCAGCTTATAACTGCCATTTTGGTTTCTACACTACTGTACATAAGTGTTAGGGTACTAACAATTATGTAACATATTTATCTATCTCTTATCTATCTGTGATTGTTTACATCTATCTATCTACATACATACATACATATAGAAATATCAATATAAATATCCAAATATTTATCTATCTCTTATCTATCTATCTATCTATATATATATATATATATATATATCATTATAGCAATAACAGTTTCTTTGGGAAACTATATGCTAGAAGTATGGAATTAAATGCCTAGGAGAAATCTACAATCAAAAATGTTACCTTAAGACTTTTTGCACATACTCCTTCAATGATTTGACCAAAAGTCAGAAGTTATGGATTGATTTCACTGAAAATTGTTCTGATCTTTCCTAAGAATTTTTTCAACTTCAGTTTGGATAAGATTGAGAATAAGGGGATTATAAACCTTAGCAGTTATAGCAGTGCGAGTTATGCCACTGTAGTTCTTACTGATTCAGAGGTTGCCTTTCTCCTGGAAGAGGAGGATGCAGCTTTTTGTCCATTTCTCTATTTTTTTATACACAGCATGGAATAATTGAAAAAGATTAATAAAATCATGAAAAATTTAAATAATATAAAATAACAAATTGAAATGATGGCTGAATTATTTCTTTATAAAATACCTTCATTTGTTTTTGTTTTGTTTATTTTTTTTTTATTAATACTGAAAAGAGGTAAACCTCTATACAAAAATCCCATCCTTTATATTGTGGGAGGTTGGTATATTGAAGTTGTAAGCTTTGAAAAACTGATGCCTTGGAGTTCCGTATCTTTTGTTTCATCTGGTGTATTTAAGACATATACAAGGGGAACATGACTCAGTTGAGAGAAGAGTGTGCAACCTATAATAGTATTTGTGCATTATAGAAGGGGGGAAAATATATGGGGGGGAAATAGATATTTGAATCAAGAAGTTCCTGCTGAGGGGGGACCAAAAACAAGTGAGTTCACGGTCTTCTCATAAGCCAGACTTTCTTTTAGTTTTGTTTCTGTTGGACTAAAATCCATTTTGTTACTGGGTTGTTCGCAAAGCACTTCGCCGTCTTCTGCTGACCCCCAGTGCTTGACTCACTTATCATTTATGGACATATTTACCCAAACATCCAGGCACATCAGTCGAACCTCGCGTCCGTCCAGTGCCCAAAACGCATTTGTTTTTGCATAAGGAAGGACACAAGTTCGATCCCGGCAGGCAAGACAATGTCTTGCTCTTTTTCCTTTCTCATTCTCCGTCACATGCATGTTAATTCAGGTGCAGAGATAAAGAGTGAGGAGATTGATTGATTGATTTTAACGGCATGTCAACCCCTCCTTTGTAAAGGATTGTCAAATTTATTGTTATGTCTTTTTCAGTTGTTTGTTGCTAAGTAGATTGGAAATCCTTTAAGGGAGAAGTTTAGAGGGTAAAGTTCAAGTTTGGCAAAGTTTTGAAAGATTTGTAGTGATAGTTTGGTAGAAAACATGTTTATACTCAATTTTTTTTTTATAAACAATTTTTTTTCTATTTAACCCATAGATGGGACCATAATAGTTACTACCACTCCTGGTTAGTGGACCTAGGAGCAATGATGATGAAGGGGTACACATTCCCCAGACCTTCAGAACTGGAACCTCACCATCAGATAGAGTTTGACATGAACAGGAAGATCCTCGGCCACCATCTTCTAGCACATATGTGATAAAATGGGTTGGGGCTTGTGATAAGGGCAATAGGGTTGGGACAATCATATAAGTGCTAGGGCTTGACATGACCAGTCAATTGATCGAAGGGGGTCTCTCCAACTGCCCATCTAGCCTAGGTAAGGGCTAAGTGGAGTGTTGCAGGTCATGGGCTGCTCATCCACTAGGATTCTGTCATTTAGCATCACAGGTCGCCACCAACAGTCAACAAGTGGTCCCATTAGGGGGGTCTTAACCCCTGCAGAGGTACAGTCGGTGTATTCTAAAGCCCCAGCCAACAGGGCTGGAGTGAAGAGAAGAGAGTGTATCCCACAAAGGAAACACTGTATCACCCACTGTTTGTGATGTAGTAATAAAGAAAGAAATGACTAACAACAAGGGTTAAAAGACAAAGAAAAGGTGTATTAATAAATCTATTGAAAGACAATTTATACAGTCAGAGAATCTAGTTGTTGAAGGGTTCTGTTTGGTTTGTTTTTACAGTCGTAGAAGCTGACAATGCTTCATGGTGGTGTGGTAGAAAGGTCAACTCAGGATCTCATTGAAGTAGGTTTTTTTTGATGATGTAATTTTTGGATGAATGAGCATTATATTTTTGGTTGCACAAGTAGTGTGGATGATTGTTCTTTTCTTGAACTGGTTGCAAATAGAGCCATAATCAGAGGTCAGATCCACACGAATGGATGTGAAGATGAGATATTGCATGGAATATGGCTGTGCAAAGGTTTTTTGCACTGCATGTGATTATGTTGGAAGAGTAAGAATCTCTGTGTAAGAGTTCTTATGCTACACATGTTTACATGAGAAGAGGGCAGCTGAGAGAGGGTTCTTTACACTTTATCTACTGCAGTTAGTAAAATGCCTTGGAGTCACTGTTTTGTATGTTTATACTGCTGGAACTGTAGTGTAGAACTGTGAACAGGCCACACAGTTTTGGAATAGACATGTGTGGGATAACTAATGGTATCGTGTGGGGCTCACCTGAATGGTTTGGTTGAGTTAGTTGTGCTTCAATTTTTTAAAATCATTTTTTAAACATATTTCTAAAACTCATTTTTTTTACTATTCAATCCGGTAATTTATGAGGAAGTGCATCCCAGTCTCCTGCCTCAAAAATTGCTACCCGGTGACTATCAAAATAACAACCCCAGCTCGTCGTTTGTCGTAATTCTTATTTAGATATGAAGATGGATATATAGTTTTGAATAGACTGAGATAGATAGATAGATAAACAAACAAAATAATATAAATAGATACGAACAAATGGAGATAGATATTTTCGACAAGTAAATGTATTTGTGGGGGTCGCATTTTTTTTTGTCGTAATTCTTGTTTATTTAAACTAAAAACAAGACATTAAACAAACATGAATAAAAGAAAATCTTAGTATTTAAAGTAATATAGATAAATATGAACAAATTGAGATAGATAGATGGATAGATATGAAGATGGATAGTTTTGAATAGACTGAGCTGGGTCATTATTTTAATAGTCACCGGGTAGAAATTTTTGAGGCAGGAGACCGGGACGCACTTCCTCATAAATTACCTTCAATCCATAGATGGCATCCAATAGGTACTACCATTCAGGGTCAGAGAAGCTGGGAGTAATGGCAAAGAAGGGGTACTCTATACTCCCCAGCCTCCAAAATTGGAACCTCAGTACTAGATGAAGTTTAACATCATACTCAACACACAAAGATATCTTGAAGCACTACTGTTGAATAAAGGCATCTGGGTTTATTTTATGCCTTGGCCATGGCTTAATTATTTAATCTTATTTGTTAAAAGTTTTCTAACTAGCAAAAATTAATCGACAATAGACATTGATTCTCTAAAAACAGTTTTGAAAAAGGCAGTTAAAAATGTTTATGTCTATTAATTATACAATTATCCTCAATAAGATTTTGCCAATTTTGCATTTATATCCCCAATAAATGAATTCTTAAAGGAATAGGACCTTCAATAAACCCAAACAAAATCAAATACGTTTTGCAATAATTTGAAAATTAAAAATATTCTTTTTAGCTTATATCAATTTTTTTTTCATTTTTGTTTTCTGTTTTTTTGTAATGAAAAACAACATAAATATAACATTTTTGTTTTCATATCCGTTACAAGATTTTTTTTTAATCAAATGAATCAATAGAGTACATTGAGCAAATATTGGTTTTCATTTCAGATTTGTTGTCTTGCTACTTTTATAGTTTATCTCAGTAGACTGATTAAGTCAATAGATCAATATTCAATAAAAATTGATTATTTTACTGGTCAAGTGGGTTCAGGTATATTTAGACTTAGAATCTTTTCGTTGGTATTTAATTCAGCTATTGAATTGTAATCATGAGAAACTTACTCAAGTTCTATGAGGTTTATATGAGTGGAAATGGTTTTTCTTTAAAACTAGAAAGTACACCAATATAAACACTCAATCTGTTTTTAAATGATTATAATTCAATAGAAAATATCAACTTGAATACAAAATTAGTGTGACTAAGATTCAATTGAATATTATGTGCATTTATTTGTACTTTATTGCATTGACTATTTATCAAGTGTGGAATCAAACTGGTTTTATTAATTAATGTTAATGAACACAAAACAAAGACACATCACAATAATATGAACATAATTTTTATTTTATTTAGGATAAACTCTTGTTAATTATGAAAATTATTTTATTATTTAAAATCAATTATTTTAAATATTATTCATTATTACTATTTTTAATAAAAATTATCATTTTTTTAGATAAAATTATTTATAATTCTTTTTAATAAACCATGAATTACAAATACAAATACACATTATAATAATATAATTTTAACCGGGAATTCTTTAATGTATTGGTTTTTAATTTTTTATCAGTATTCATTATTTCTATTTTTAATAAAAATCATCATTTTTTTAGATAAAATTATTCATCATAATTCTTTTTAATAAACCATGAATTAATTTTTCCAAAAGCTTTATGTTTAATTAAATCATCTTTTATTTATAACTTAATGAAAATAGTTTAATATTAAAAAATCTTTAAGCAAAGAAGTGAATACAGCATAACAATTATCATTGTAGGAAATAGACTTGACGAACCGAGTTAAAAACCTGGGCAATGCTTTTTTTGTTTCACTTCATACTAATGCCCTTGAATAGAACACAAAATTTACTCATACCTCCTAACTATGGGTAAATAGTAGGGCAGACTGGGATCTTTAGCCTTAATAAAGAAACCAATCTAGGAGAAAGAAAAAGACTGGATTCAAAAACAGTTGTTCTATTGACAATAAATGGCTGCCTTGTATTTGGTGAGAATATCTATTGGATATTTCCAGAATCCAATTGAGGTCTCTTTTATCTGTGTTCTTTGAACACTAAAAACATGACTCTTTCCGTTCTCTTCTTTGAATGGGTAAGATGCCTCTTTAATCTCTATTCTTTGAGCAAAGAAGACACGCCTTTTTATTTTTGTGCATTGAACAGAGACACATTTCTAGCATTGCTTTCACATATAAGTTGTACATGTCATTTACATAAAGTAAGACTTTTACTTTTTTGTACCCCTTTTTATATACTGCAAGTTGTTGGAACAATATGTGCACATTCTATCTGTTGGGACACATTTTTGTATTTATGTTAATATGTTGTATATATCATGTTTGTATTAAATTTCTCTGAATATTTGAGATGAGGCTTGATGATTAGTATTATCTGCATTATTTGGACTATTGTCCTCATCTTCATTGTTATCTGTACAAAATTATGGCTGATGTACCATCCAGCCTTTTTCATGTATTTCTTCTCGGACTCAGGAACCTACTTTTCAGACTTGGGAACCTTCTTGTCATAATCGGGAGCCATCATGGAACTTTGAATCTAACCGTTTATTTAGTCCACGGGGGTATCCTGTTCTCATTCTGCTAACCATAGCTGGGGTAGAGGCATTGTACAGATAACAATGAAGAGGAGGACTATAGTCCGAATAATGCAGATAATACTTTATATTAAATGTTTCTATATATGTGAGTGAGCTTATCTCATCTCTCCTTCTGGTTATTCTGTGTTATTACATTATTTGATATAAACCAATGTTAATATTGGAGCATGGTAAGTGGGGACACAAAAATATCTCCCTCCACCCATCACTAACCACCACCATTGGGGTATAGAACAAGCAACTCCACCCCATAGAAAGTAAAGACTAAAACAGATCAATATATTGTTTCTTGTTATACCAACATTACATGTGGCACGACCAGCTGAAACATTCACCTGAATGTTATATCGACTGAATTATTTTTTAAAGAAAGAAAGATTGAAGATAATAATTTAAGAATATATGAAACATTTTCATTTTATTGATTCTTGTGCTTTTCAGATGTTTTGTTCGTTTTGTTTGTTCTTTGTTCAACTCAATTGTACTTTAAAAAGGGAAATCTCCTTTTGAGGTTTCCCTATCAAATTGAAATCTAAGAAGCAGATTTTTAAGTTCATTTTGTCGCACTCAACTACAAAGAAGAAAACAAATCCTGTGTGAATTATTGTTATCAAATTAACAATTCATCCAAACTGTCAAGTCCTGCTACAAAGTAATCAAACATTATTACAATTTGGAAAAAGGAAATGAAAATTTCAGAATTAACATGAGAAAAATCTGAATTTTTTTTTTAATGTACTCTTATACTAAGGAAATTTAAGGTTGATATTTTGATATGAATAACTGGAATCAAAAGTTATTAGATTGATTGATTAATTTTAATGGCATGTCAACCAATCTGGGGTTATTTTATGTCCGGATCAAATTTATCTGCTCAAAAATTATTCATATTCAAAAGGGCCACCTGCAAAAACAATCCCAAATAACAACTACATAAAAAATGTACTCTCATGGAATGTGACTAAATGAGTTTCATGTTTTTCAAAAAAAGCTCCCCTTTTGGTCCACACACTACTTCCAATCGGTATTGCAGTGCATGAATCTTATAGATCAAAAAAGTCATAAACAGGTTTCATAAAAACAGGTTTCATATAAACATTTCAAATAAACATTTATAAACATATCTATTTTGACCCATAGGTAGACTCTAACAGGTACTACTACTACTAGATGACCGATGTCCTGGAAGTAATGGCAATGAAGGGGTACTCCTTATTCTCCAGATCTCCAGAACTGGAGCCTAACCATCAGATGCGGTTTAGTATCATAATTTTTTGTTATTGTTAATGGTGGGGGAAGGGGTCTTACCTCTCTGCAGATGTTACCGTCATCATTTTCTAAGCCTCCCATCAGTGCAATCCTGTATTTGAAGTAGAGCAATGGTGTGAAAGGGTTAAGGTTTGATTAAGTTATGCTCAGTTGGTGAAACTCATCAATATATTGTTTTAAAAGTTACAAACTGTTGGATGAAATCCAATATCATTTCTTCAGTCTCCTAGTCTAGCTACTGGGGTCTGCATCACTCTAAAGGTGAAGTGTTCTGGGAGAAAAACATTCAAGAGAATCAAACCTCTGATCAAACGATGAACAAAGAGAAAGAATGCCAAAAAATCACAGAATTTTAGGGAGGGTGAGGAATTGCTTTCCTTTATTTTTTAATTTCCTTTGGCTTTAATTTTATCCATTTTTTTTTTCTTGATATGTGTCGGCAGTAAGTCGTTAGCTACATTCTTTGGGGAGTTGTTTTAATTAACAAAGTAATTAACAAAGTAATTGCCTCTTCAACCTTGTTGTTTAGGCTGAATATTCCTTGTTCATCATCACCGGACACTGTAGGTAGGAGGGTAGGTGTTGTCTTTAGCAAAGGATGAAGATTGATTTCTCTCTACCTTCTCATGTTGAACAAAATGTGTTGGATGAACAAATAAACGGAAGAAGAAGAATGAAAGAAAAAAAGGGTCCTCATCGGAGGAATGAATATGTGATAC
The DNA here is from genome assembly GCA_023376005.1 of Doryteuthis pealeii. NCBI lineage: Eukaryota > Metazoa > Mollusca > Cephalopoda > Myopsida > Loliginidae > Doryteuthis > Doryteuthis pealeii. The sequence goes on along the minus strand of CM042143.1, from coordinate 4,528,900 downwards.
AAATCAAAGTCAAGAAATAAAGAATTGTTTTTTTTTCCTTATATCTGTCTGAGTGTTTATATAGATCTTAGTAATATATTTATATATGGTATGTGTAATACTTATAGGAAGTAATTATGGCATAATGGTTATTATCATAGAAAGTGATCTTGGTTACCTATGTTCAAATCTTGAACAAGGTTCTTTGCATTTTGCATAGTGCGAATAACCGTGGGAAAAGAATGATTCTAACTATTCTCTCCCAGCTATGGATAAATAACAGGGCAGATTTGGCTCTTTTGCCTTGCTATGGCAACCGGTTTAAGAGAAGGAAAACTCTGAATTCAAACTAGTTGAACTCCACTTAAAAATTGACCTCAAGTCTCATCCTGCTTGAGGTGCACATAAACACACAATCATGAAAATGTACACATACACATGCACACACACACACACACACACACACACACAACACACACACACACACACACGCACGCAATTTTTTTCTGAATTTTTTTCCATTTTTTTTTTCTTGTTTTGTTTTTTTTTTTCTTGTTCATTTTCTGTTTCTGCACCTTCTTCCATATTTTTTAATTTCAATTTTTTCTATTTGATATTTATTTATTTATTAATTTATTCATCATTATTTTTGTTTGTTTTCTCTCCAGATAGAATTTTGTCTTTTATAATTCTGGTCATTTCTCTTTAAGTGCTTTTATGTAATTCTGACTTTTTTCTACTTTCTGGAAATGTTATTAACTTTTTTTTTCCATTTAATATGTTTGGTTTTTTAATTTGAGAATGGCTTCCAATTCATTTCTTATTTTGATTTTTGATTTTGAATACTATATAGTAATAATAAATAATACCTAATGGTATCTGTTTTGATTGTATAATGTCCCACTAAAACATTATGAAAAACATGTATCCCTCTCTTCTCTTTTATAGGTAAAATAGTTGAGGAAACAGAAATCTTGAACCATGGTAGGGTACATGGAGAGGAAGAAGCAGAGACGCAATTCAAAAGCTGGGATTATTTGTCTGAATTTTAAGATGACCCTTATGTATTGTTTTGATTTTTTTCGACTTCACATACAAAGTTTGATCAAGGTTGACCCATTAACTTAGGAGAGCAATGAAGCAGACAAGCAAATGAAAATCAATTATACACACACACACATATATATATATATATATATATATATATAATGATGATGATGACCATTAACTAAGTGTGAGCTCAGTGAATGAATTACACAAGTGATTTGTTAATAGTGATGAAGACTTATGTAGAACCAGTCATACTTTTTAGATGAGCTTAACAGAAGGATAGTAACATAGATTCTCTGAACAATACTCCCCAGTATTATTTTGATTTTTTGGACTGTTGTCTTTGGTTTGGTTTGTTTTGTTTTACGGCATATCAACCTCAGTGGGTCATTTAATGCCGATAAAATTTTGAAATAAATCAATTCTTAATAGATAATACAATTTTTTTATAAATACATTTTTCTATTTAACCCATAGATGGGACCCTAACAGGTACTACCACTCCGGGTCAGAGTGGACCGGGGAGCAATGGTGATGAAGGGGTGCTCCACATTCCCCAAACCTCCAAAACTGGAACCTCACCATCAGATAGAGTTTAACATCATTCCCAGGACATGTAAACCCACAGCCACCGCCTTCAAGCACCCATATGATAAAAAGCGGTGGGGCTTGCCATAAAGGCAATAGGGTTGGGAAAATCATATAGGTGCTAGGGCTTGACGTGACCAGCCGATTGATAGGAGGGGGCCTCTCCGACCGCCCGTCTAGCCCAAGATAGGGCCAAAGTAGAGTATTGCATATCATGAACTGCTCATCCATCTGGGCTCTATTCTTAAGCATCACGGGTCGCCACCCACGGCCAACAGGTGGCCCCATTGGGGGAGTCTTACCCCTCTGCAGAGGTGCAGTCGGTGCATTCTAATGCTCCAGCCGACAGAGCGGTGGACTGTTGTCCTCATCTTTATTGTGAAATATGCATACACAACATTTCCAAATTTCCTATATGATTTCAAAGTTGAATCATTGCGATATTTGGATAGACAAAGTCTAAGCACTTGTAATGGAGTGAGGAAAGTCTACCCCAATGGATTACAAAGAACATCTGAAATATTGTGTATGTATATTTCACAATAAAGATGAGGACAACAGTCGAAAAAATCAAAATAATACTGGGGAGTATTGTTTAGAGGATCTGAAGTACTATTTTTCTGTTACCAGCTCATCTAAAAAATGTGACTGGTTCTACATAAGCCTTCACCACTATTAACAAATCATCTGTGTAGTTCATTTACTGAGCTTTTACTTAGTTAATGATCATCATTTTATATATATATATATATATATATATATATATATATATATATATATAATGTTGAAAGGATCAAAAAAATAATGGAAAGAAAATGTTGAATGGATAAAAATGCCAACATGTGTTTCAGCCAAGATTTTGTCAATGTACACATTGTATCTTTTTTATTATTATTTTGAATATGAAATAAAATAATAATAATAGAAAAATATAAAATATTTAAGTATACAAAGGAAAAACGGCCTTCTTCAGGGCAAAATGTTTTATATTTGAAGTTAAAATGGTCAAAATACAGAGAATTTGGAAGTGTTCGAAAAAAGAATTAAAAAAAATTTTGAGATGCTTACTGTTGGAGAAATAGAGTAATATTAGGTCACAATTACTAGTTTATGAGCTCAAGTGTATGGATGACAAAATATGTAAAACAAAGAATTGACAATAACAGAAAATCATTTCATATTTTGTAAAAGTGAATTCCAAATAGCATCCATTTTGCCTTTTTTTGAATTTATGTCTGAAACATGAGAGATCATTCTGCTGCAGCCTGAATATAGCTTTAGGATAGATATAGAATTAATTTTAGTTTACAATCTCTGAAGTTTTTAATTTCTGATACATCATTATCTACACTCAGTTTAAGAGGACAAGGGAAAGAAATCAATGGCAAACTGTTTATGTATTATGTGAACTAGCAAATATATGCACCCTTCGGGTGCAAGTGTTTAGGTTTTGATGTAATAAAATATTGTATCAAATTATAAACTATTTAGATAAACTGAGGGGGTATGATCGAAAAATAGAACAGCTTTAAATCTAACTCTTCCATCATTTTCCATCACTCCCGTCTTTCATTTTTCCTAATTTATCTATTTAGTTAGATTATGAAGTATTTAATAAAATTACAGTTCTTTCGTCTTGTTTATGGATTTCTTTTAAGATTTATCCCAGAGAATTTTGCTCCAATTCGTTAAGAGAAAACCAAACAATTAGAAATCAATAATACTAAACATATATTTATTAAAATCAAATTCTTAATATTAATATGCAAATTAGCCTTCTTGTTCATACTGTAGACCGCTATTTTGTTGAATATATAAATATACTTGCATGTTATTAGTATGTAGATTAATCCAACAGTATTAATAAGGTATAACAATTTTATCAATAATTAAGGTTTAAATAAAAATAAATTCATGGTGAATGTGACGTCAATAATTAAGTGAATTGTTATTTGAGTAGTGATTTAGTTTTGGTTACAGACAAACACACAATCTCCATAATAATAAGATTAGTAAAGATAAAAGTTGGTCAAAAGAACTCTCAGGTTATTCTTTAAAGATCTTTTGTTATTTTGTCAATTTTCTTGAAGGATCTACCATGATTATTTTTCTTTATTCTGTTATATATAGCCAGCATGTCGTTTGATAGGTGAGTCAACACACAGTATTCATCACTATTATTATTACTAGCAAATATATGCACCCTCCGGGTGCAAGTATTTAAGTTTTAATATAATAAAATATCATGTTAAATTAGAAAGGCTAATGAAACTGAATAAGAATTCAGATAAAAATATTTGGAACAGAGGGGGTATAATCGGAAAATAGAACAACTTTGAAACTAACTGTTCCACCATTTTCCCTTACTCCCGTCTTTCAGTGGTAAATTTCCCTAATTTAACTATTTAGTTAAAATAGGAAGAAAAGAATAAAATTACAGTTATTTCTTTATGTTAATAGATTTCTGTTAAGATTTATCCCCGAGATTTTTGCTCCTATTTATTAAGATAAAACCAAACAATTAAAAATCAATAATACTAAGCATATATTTATTAAAATCAAATTTTTTAAGATCTATATGCAAATTAGCCTTCCCATTCACACTGTAAACCGCTATTTCGTTGAATATATAAATATAATTGCATGTTATTAGTATGTAGATATTGTTAACAGTCTTAATGATGAAAAACAATTTTATTAATAATTGAGGTTTAAATAAAAAATAAAATCATTGAGAATGTGATGTAAATAACAAAGGGAATTGTGACTTGAATAGTAATATAGTTTCGGTTACAGACATACAAACCCACAATCTCCATTATAATAAGATTGTTGTTGTTGTTGCTATTGATGATGATGATGATTTTCTCTGGTAAATTGATTAGTCAAACAGCAATCAGCTGTTTTAAGGTTCTCTTAGATGAGAAAAAAAACAAAACAAGAAGAGAAAAAAAAAAAACAAAAAAAAAAAACACTCAGCAGAAATGAATGTGGAGGGGCAGTGAATAGAAAATTGGCAAGTGTCTCATGAACCATGTTCCCAATAAACTCTCAAGAAATACTTCACCATTTTTTATTACCATTTCTCCCCCCTAAGCCTTTGTTTGTTTGTCTTGTCATTTTAGGCCTTTTATTTTGCCTTTAATTTCACTGGCTAAGAAAAAAAGAGATTAGATTTTTTCCCTAAAGTAGGATTCGTGTTTGAGAACAAATTATGCATGTGTCCACACACACATACACAGAGCTATATATATATATATATATATATATATATATATATATAATATATAAAATGAGGATATATATATGTATGTACACATGAACATATATATGAATGTGTGTATATTTAAACATTTGCATACATATATATCTGTATATATTTGTATAGATGCATGCTATATATATATATATATATATATATATATATACATATATACTAACTCCTCTGAAGATGATAACATTAGAGAGATTGTTAGAAAAATTAAAAGAAAAATAACTCCAAAACAATGAGGATTCTATTATTCTTTAACGATATTTGTTTATATATATATATATATATATATATATATATAGTTTATGTATAAATACAATATATATATGTGTGCGTGTGTTTATTTAATATGTTTGTATATGTTTGTAGGCTTAGCCAAAAAGTTCCTTCCTTTTTTGTCATGTTTTTATTAGCAATGCTTAATTTTAATTAACTTCATTCTATAAAAGACTGTCATACCAATTTTAAGAAAATTTGTCAAAATTGGTTTATTCTTGTTTATTGATTCTAACATTGATCATCGAAGAAAATCATATATGTATTTTTATTTTGGCCATTTTTATGCTTTTTTGTTTATTTTAAGAAAAGTAAGAATTCAGCTGAACTGCAGAAAAGATTTGTGTCGCTTATGGAAAAAGTATTGATGATCAGCAAACAAGTCAAAAATGGTTGTGAAATTTAATGCAGAATTTTTTTCATGGTCATGTTAATCAGTTGTGATTGATAGTGATTAAATCAGGGTTTCTCAAACGGGTCTACATACCCCCCTGGAGTTTATACAACAAATCAGGGGGTCTATAAGTATTTGTGGATCTACAAGGGGTCTATAGAAACTACTAAGCCTTCATAGTAATTAGAAGAAAATAATTCCACAAAAATCCTGGAGAACATGCTTATGTTGATATATTTTCAAAAGTTTCAGCCCAATATTCATGAACTTATCAAAAGTCATCAGCTTCACCCATCATATTAGGAAATGTGATTCCTTGGTAAGTTATTAAGTTAGTATTAAATATTTGCAGCTCTTTTTTACGTGTTATGCTTACTTTATTGTTTATTTTATGGTTATTTTATAATTAACAGTTCTACATAAACGTTTCTGCAGAATTCATTAATGACATAATTGGTTGCAACTAAACAACTGCAAGGTGGATTGGCGTATATAACGAGGGGGTCCATGATAGGTCAATAACATTTTGTAGGGGTCTACGGACTTAAAAATTTGAGAACCCCTGATTAAAGGAAAATGTTACTAGAGAATATGAAACAGGAGATATTGCTCAGTGTTTAGATTATGGTGACTATATCATCTACAGAGGGGTAAGACTCACCCTACCAAAAGGGCATCTTTGGTTTAGTTTGTTGGATTTTATGGTATGTCAACACTTGTTGGGTTATTTTATGCTGATAACATTTTGTTCTATTTATGCTTGATGGGAATTCAAAAATTTTTTAAACACAATTTTTTTAACACATTTATTTAAAAGTCATTTTTTCCTATTCAACCCATACATGGGAACCTAAAAAATATTACCACTCTGGGTCAGAGGGGAGTTAGGAGTAAATGCGATGAAGAGGTACTCCACACTCCCCAGAGCTCCAGAATTGGAATTCCACCACTAGATGCAGTTTAATGTCATACCTAGGACTCAAAGATTCTCATCTCCCCACTTTCTAGCATTTATATGATTAAAAGGGTTGGGGCTTGCTATAAAGGCAATAGGGTTGGGAAATTATATAGGGGCTAGGGCTTGATGTTACTGCAGGTCTGCAGTCAGTGTATTATTCTGCTCCAGGGGTCTTTGATATGACACTAAAGTATATATGATGGTGAGGCTCCAGTTCTGGAGAACTGGGAAGTGGGAAGTACTCCAGGTCCACTCTGACCCAGAGTGGTAATTAGATGTTAGGATACTATCTATGGGTCAAATAGAAGTGTTTTAAAAACATACATATTCAATACAACTGTATGCAAATAAAACTGAAGAAGCTACACAAAAAAGTAAGTACAATGAACATGATTCCCTAACCTCTAGACATAAAATCACCCAAGACAGGTTGACATGCCAATGAAATCAATCAACATACAATGAATGTGGTTACCTAACCTCTTGGCAAAAAAAAAATCAAAAAGGAAACAAAAAGACCCCCCCAAAAAAAAACAAATTAGAGAGAGACTCCCCTAAAAACCCAAACAAACAAAACACTTACATCTCTAATGCACCCTGTCAGTGGGGCTTAGACTATCCTGACTGTATCCTCTGCAGAAGGGTCAGACCCCCCCATAAAGTGATGTCTTGTATATATTTTCCAACCCCTCCGCACAAGCAGGATGCGACACAAGGTCAATTTCTTAAGCAGAGTTTAACAGGTTTGAATTCAGTTTTCCTTCTCCTAGACTGATTACCTAGCCATGGTTAAAGAGTCCAGTCTGCCCTACTACTTCCCCATAGCTGGAGGGGGAATTGGATTCATAGCTTTCCAAGGGTATTAGCGCTATGTGAAATGCAAACAGGTTCGTCCAAGAATTGAACTCGGGTGAACAACTCATTTCCAACAACTCTACCATTAGACCACGCGCCACCATCCAGCAATGTCTTGTATATAACAGTTAATAAACCAAACAAAAACAAATCTCTCTAGTATAAATCAATTAACACAGATTATTAGATTCAAATAAGTTTTCTTTAATCTATGATTTTTAACTAAAAGCATTTTACCATTTTGTAAGAATTTGACAAAACTTAACTCTTTGCTTTAAATAGAATATTTTGCCTACTTTATTTCACCTTATTTTCAAAACTCTTCTTTTAATGAAGATGTTTTTTCCAGCTATTTTTGCAGTTTTCATTCATTTTTATTTACATTTTTCACTTTGATGTTTGTTAATTCGCTCCCAAAAAAGCAAATGGAAATTACTGAGGTGTAAGCCTTTCCTATTTGAACTTCATCTGGTGACTTTACTTATAATATTACATATATCAATATCACATATATATGTAAATATATGCATACAGGTGTGTGCATCTATCTATCTCTATCTCTCTCTCTTATATATATATATAGTTGAATGAAGTGACAAATAAAAGGTTTAGCTTTTATTCATTTATTTGGGAACGATATAAATAAATATATATACATATATATATATATATATATATATATGTATTTATATTTGTTTATTAGTGAAAATTCTGCATCATATTTCTTTTATAATTTGACTGAGAGATTTGATGTAATGAGGATTACCAATACATGAGGATGATTATTTCTCTGAAAAAAAAATTGGAAGAATAAATAATGAATCTACTCATTTTTCAATTAATTTGATAGAGAAATAAAATCTCAAATTCTAGAATTTTATTTCAATGAAAGATTGTTCATCAAAGTCTAAAGGAGAATATTTTAGGAATGATATAATTTCTTCAAAAGTGATTGATGAAGGATTTTTTTTTGTAGAAAATTCTAGATTGTAGGTTAAGTATCTTTTCTTCAGCTTGAACTTGTAATAATGAATATAAAAGTGTTGGCCTATAAAAATGGATTAAATTGTTATGTATGTCAAGTGTTCAAACCTAGATTTGAATCATACTAAACTAATTTCCCTCACGGTAGGACTTATAATATGCTGACTGTAACTCTCCAGAGATTTAAGACCTCCCTCAAAGGTGTGAACAGGTATGATACAAAACTGCATCTGATGGTGAGGTTCCAGTTCTGGGGATCTAAAAGAGTGTAGAGTACCATGTGCCAAAAATACTCTTAAGTAACAATTACACAAAAATGTACATATATATGTTGTGTATTTTGGCAGCAAGTTATTTACTAGGCATGTGCTATTGAACAACATGGAGTATTCTTTCTTCATTTTTTGGATTTGTATTTTTTCCAGTCTTCTTGCGATCTTTCTTGAGTCTGGATCAAATTGGTATAGAATATTTCCCATGCTTATATCCTGAGTGCTTTCGACTGTTTTGCCAGTCGTTATCATGGGGTACTTAATTTGGTTTATATACATTTATATGTGTGTGTGTGTGTGTGTGTACAATAAACATGATTCTCTAGCCTCTAGGTATAAAATAACCCTCGTTGAGTTGACATGTTATTAAAATCAATCAATCATATAAATATTGCAAATATCATAGATCATAGATGATAATAAAAATGTATATGCTCTAACCTCTGAGCTGTATCTTAAGATTTCAGAAATAATGAATACCTACATACTTACAGGTATATTTTTAACATTCTCTTATGTTTTTTTGGCTTTTTGAATTTATAAGTAAATTTTAAGAAGTTTTTGAAAGTCAGTATCATTATGAAAGTGTCTTTTAGGTAGGAAATGGTATGGCAATTTATATGGTTCATTTTCAATAAGGTTTTAGGCAGGAAAATTTTTGGAACATTTTAATTGGCTGATTAAAGATGATTAATGAGTGGCGATGACTCAATAATTAGTTTTGATGAACTTTAGGTTGAAATTATTTATTTTATGTGAGAAACTGAAATGGTTGACTTAAGGAAAAGGAGTGGGAGGAAAATTGAGGAAAGGAAAATAAAAGATGGAGGAGAAAGGACGACAGAGAGAGAGAGAAGAGAGAGAGAGAGAGAGAGAGAGAGAGGATTGAAAGTCCTGGGGGTTAATGAAGAAAGTGGGGAGAGTAAGAGGGAGAGAAAAGAAACAGGAGGAAAATGGAGGAAAAGAAAGATAAGAAAAAGGCAGATGGAATAAAATGAATGATGAAAGAAGAGAGAGAGAAGATAAGAAAAATTATATAGGTTAATAAAGAAAGTATAGAGAGTAGAAGGAAAGTAAGAGAAAGGGAGGAGAAAGAAAATGGAGAGAAAAGGGAGAAAGGAATAGAGGGAGAGGGAGTGAGAAGAAATTGGAAAGAAAGCTCTGCGGGTTAATTAAGAGAGTGAAGAGAGTAGGAGGAAGGGAAGCGATTGATTGGGAAAAATTCATTAGCCATGAAAATGTGTGGGACTAAAAGAAAAGACAAAGTTGACAGAGACAAAAAAGAGCAGAATAAAAAAAGGGTTAGACAGTAAAAAGATTACCTAAAAATGTTTAAAATAAAAAATGAATGAGATAAAAACAGATTGACAGAGAGTAAATGAGAGAGATAAATATGAAGGAAAGAGGAGGGAAACAGAGAAAGAAATGTTATAAGGAGTAAGAAAGAGGAAAAAGAAAAAAATTAAAGAAAAGAATGAAGAGAAAGGGTAAGAGAGACAGTGATAAAAGATAGGGAAAGAAAAGGAAACGGAAAGAGAGAATTGTAAAGAGAAAAAGGGACCGAGAGAAAAAGAGACCGAGAGTAAAAGAGTCCGAGAATAAAAGAGACAGAGAGAAAAGAGACCGAGAGAAAAAGAGACGAGAGAAAAGAGACCGAGATAGGGACAGAGAGTAAAAGAGACCGAGAGAAATAGGGACAGAGAGAATATAGGGACAGAGAGAATATAGGGACAGAGAGAATATAGGGACGAGAGAAATAGGGACAGAGAGGGGACAGAGAAGAAATAGGGACAGAGAGAAAAAGAGGAAGAGAGAGAAATAGGGACAGAGAGAATATAGGGACAGAGAGAAAAAGAGACCGAGAGAAAAAGAGACCGAGAGAAAAAGAGAGACCGAGAGAAAAAGAGACCGAGAAGAAAAAGAGACCGAGAGTAAAAGAGACCGAGAGAAATAGGGACAGAGAGTAAAAGAGACGAGAGAAATAGGGACAGAGAGAATATAGGGACAGAGAGAATATAGGGACAGAGAGAAATAGGGACAGAGAGAATATAGGGACAGAGAGAATATAGGGACAGAGAGAAGAGACCGAGAGAGAAGAGAGAAAAAGAGACCGAGAGAAAAAGAGACCGAGAGAAAAGAAGAGAGAATATAGGGACAGAGAGAAAAAGAGACCGAGAGAAAAAGAGACCGAGAGAAAAGAGACCGAGAGAAAAGAGTCAGAGAGAAAAAAGTCAGAGAGAAAAGAGTCAGAGAGAAAAAGAGTCAGAGAGAATAAAGAGACTGAGAGAATAAAGAGACTGAGAGAAAAAGAGACGAGAGAAAGAGAGAGAATATAGGGAGAGAGAAGAAAATGAAATCCTGAGGAGCAACTTTGAGGTTAGACTTTAGAAATGAATTCATTAATTTTCAGGCGGCAGTGATAAAATCTTCACTAACCTGAGTTTATTTACCTGCTTTTATTACATGTTATTTAAAAATGGTTTCTTGCTGAAATTAGATTGGCTCTAGGAAGCCGAACTCTTTTTGGTTTCTACTGATATAAAAAATGTAATCGAAATGATGATACGGAATAAAAAGAGAAGAAGATGAGATAAATATGAAGAAAGGAGAGAGAGATAGAAAGTTATAAAAAGATGGAAGGGAATTGTATGAAAAAAGAGAGAGGGAGAGAGAAATGAATGAAACTAAGGAGTTTTGGTAAGGGAAGAGGAGAAGAGAAAGAAGCAAGGAAAAAGGAGAACCAAAGAAAAGGAGGAAAATGAACATTAAAAGTGGAAAGAAAAAGATACATTTTGAGCATAGTAAGAGTTTATTATAAAGAGATATCAGTAAAAGTTTACTTTATATATATATATATATATATATATATGCTTAAATATGCAAGTATGGATATGTATGTCTTATACATGTATATATGTGTACTTGATTTTATATATATATATGCTTAAATATGCAAGTATGGATATGTATGTCTTATACATGTATATATTGTACTGTGATTTTATATATATATATATATGCTTAAATATATATATATATATATATATATGCTTAAATATGCAAGTATGGATATGTATGTCTTTACATGTATATATGTGTACTGTGATTTTATATATATATATATATATATGACTTCACACTTATTTTTCATTTATGTGGTGTGTGTAATATAATATATATATATATATATATATATGACTCCAAACTTATTTTTCATTTATGTGTGTGTAATATATATATATGTATATATGTATATATGTATGTACTTAACTATTATTACTAGCCAGCACACACACACACATCCCTGTATATGAATTTGTATGAAAAATACATATATACATTTATAGGTAGATAAATGCATACACACACACACACACACATATATTATATATTATATATATATATATATATATATATATATATATATATCCATCAATCTCTATATCTATATTTAAATATGCATAAGTGTTAAATTGAATGGCCAATAACTCCGTATATCACAGTGAACATATTACATGCTTCAGGCAAGTTTTAATAAAATTAGCTTTTTCTATAACCTTAGTATAAGTACTTTGCTTTTAACGATTCTAGTTAATATGATATCTGGCTTCATTATTTGCCCATTTCAATTTATCAAATCCTTTTAATATTTTAAGTTTTGCAGAAAAAAAAATCATTATTACTTTCGGTGAAGTTAATCTAATTATTTTACACATCAGCCCTATTTTTAACATTTTTCCAGGCTTGGGACCAATATGACTGAAGACAAAATCAAGATTGCCTTTGATTAAACATCTTGTTGTCTTGTTTGAATGTTTGACTAATGTGCTTATAAAATTGTTGATAAAGTTGAAATATAAAGAAGATATGTTCAAAGAGCTTTTAAACAATCATCCTGATAAATGATATGATAATTGTTTCAAATAAGAAAATCACAGCTTAACTTTGATGATCTAGAAGGAAACTAATGTTTTTTAAAGTGGTGTAACTCTAAGTCATATCCCAGTAGCTTGTTGCTGAATTTGGAACTATATCTGAGTTAGCTTTAGCCACTAACTACTGATACTGAGCAAAGTCCTTCTGTCTGACCTCCTTGATTAAAAGATTAGATCAGATAAAAATATTGTTTGTCTGAATTTTTTTAGATGAGGCTTGATAATTTGTAATTATTAGATTTTTCAGGCTGTTGTTCTCATCACCTGAAAAAGGATGGAATAACAATAAAAATGAAGAAAACAGTCCAAAAAAATTTAGATAATACTTAAAATAAAAATATGGTATTGTAGAGAGGCTTATAGGTTTGTTTACACAATTTATGCACAAGAAAACAATTATTACCCACTCGTTATACACTTACCATAGCTTCTACATACTGAAGCTTAAAGAGACAAAAAAGTAAGAATGTTTGCCCCAAATGTTCGTTAAAGAAAAGGTTGGACTCCAAGACGTGTGTCTCTAGAATGAATTGATAATTGTTTAAAATAAGAAAGAATTTTTCAAAGAGTGTTTACAGTTTCTCCATTTATCACAAAATAAAAGAGATGTGTTTATAAACCAGTGGAAAGGTATCCAACATTAAGTTTTTGTTTTTGTTTAAACAATGAAAACAAACCAGAAATTCAAACTGGAATTTGTCTTTCCAGGTGGAAATAACATTTATCAGTCATAAAGTCAATTGTTTCTTGATTTCTATTCAAAACACAAACAGTTGATCTATATTAAAAAAAATCAGATTAAAATTCTTTGATAAATAAGTTTAAAGGAAGATCAGAATTTTCTTTTATTTTTGCTTTGAAAGATTTTTTGACCATATCACCTTTAGGCACCCCTTTTGCAATCTCGATTCATAAGGACATTTTTCATTTACACCATCAAAATCTGGTTGTTGGTTAGGGTTAGTTTATCAATTTAAAAAAAATCTAAAAACCGTCTGTTAATAAAGAACCGGATTTTGACGGTGTAAATGAAAAATATGTCCTTATGAATCGAGATCGCCAAAGGGGTGCCTAAAGGTCATATGGTCCGATTTTTTTAATCTATTTTACTTAAAATGTACAAAAGGCACTCATGGTATACGGGTTATCATCATAGGATGTGTAATTGGCTGTATGAATTCAAATCTTGAACATGGTTATTTGCATTTCTGATAGCACTAATACTCTTGGGAAAGGTATGAATCCAACTATTCTGCTTCCAGCTATAGGTAATAGATATAAATTTGATTCTACCTCTAATCTCCAGTTCATCGAGTCGCTGACATTTTTATGTTCCAAAGATTCCTCTGGACTCTGGCAAGGTCTAGGTATTTTGGGAGCATTTTTGACTTCTTTGACTTTCACTGTGGTCTGCTTAAATTATTTATTTAGTTTCATTGTCTACCTGAGGATTAATATTCATGAAACTCAAGTAGTAAGAAAAGTTTAAGAATTTTTACATTTAATATTATATATATATATATATATATATATATATATATATATATATATATATGTATATATATAGAGAGAGAGAGAGAGAGAGAGAGAGAGAGAGTGATAGGTTATGACAGACAGAATAAGAGAGCACCAGTGGCTGAAATATTTATATATGTTCCTTTTGTGCCAGTAGTTCATGTTTGAGTCTTGGTAAAATATTGATTCTGAAGGCAGCAAAAATCTCCTTACTTCATTTGGCCATACATTTTGATAAGTTGAGAGAAAGGATGCAAAAGAATTCTATAAAATAAAAAAAATGAGAAATGAAAAATGAGAAAAAAAAAGAAAGGAACTCTAAAAAGGGAAGAAAGTTTGAAAAAGAGGATCATCAGAATAGTAAAATCAGATGAAAGAAATTAAAGAAAAAAACAAAAATGGAGAATATGAAAAAGTATTGAACGGAATAAAAGAACGAAATCCAAAAGAAAACTAAAAGGAATTATGATTTATAAAAGAAAAATAGATAAAAGTTTGAAGAAAGAAGAAAAAATGAAGGAAAAATGAAGGAAAGTAAAGAAGTGAAAAAGAAGTGAAAAAGAAGTGAAAAAGAAAAGAGAAAAACCATAGGGCGTTTCTCTTGGTATTGACTACGGAGTCGTATCTGGGGGTCAGTTTTGTTGTTTGACCATCCATCATCATATTTTCTTAAGCTTGTCACCGTTATGTGTGGAAGAGGTCAATGGGCAAATTTGGCTTTTGACATGAAATTGCTATCAATATATCAACCACTATCAACCGCTTTTAACAGTTTGTATAGTTAACCTCTACACAAGATTTTGTCCTTTGCTATGCAAAATAGAAGACATTTTGCACACGAAAAAATGTCCTTAACATTGATACACAAAAGACCCATTGAAATGTATTTAAACTTTAATTTTGTTTAAGTAATTGTGAATTCTTTTCTACTTTAAAACACATGATAGTATTCATATATTTTACTTTTGGAATTATAACCGCAAAGTTTGCCAGTTTAAATATATATAAAATAATCTTTGTGTTTAGTAATGTTAAAACATATTACAATTTTGATGGATTACCTTTTAAATAACATTTTTCTCTTCCATGGTATATTTTGCTCAGTTTTATTTATTTGAAAAACTTTTGAATATCTGAGGTGTTTAAAAGTTTTAAATAAAGTTAATAATACATATCTATCTATATCAGTATTATCAGATAGTCTGGTACAAGGCCATAAATTTAGGTTACTTACACTACAGCTAAGCATTGCTCTTAAGTAAAGCCGATACTTAATTCCCTAACTTAGATTGGCAACAATGGTGTAATGGTTTGCAAATTAGATAGCAGACCATTATTAGTGAGTTTGATTATCACTAAGTACCAAAAACTTCTGGCCTTGTGTCACAACTAAGCTAACTAGTTGTTGTGGGGCTTTAAGGGGTCAAATAAGAACAAAACGACGGGTAACAAATGTAGGAAAATGTATTAAAAAAGAGTAGACAATTACAGTACATAGAAGTGGGAAATACATCCGACAATAGAGTTATGAGCTGACTTGCATTGGCTTACTCTCATGCCATAATTGTCCCTGTTACTTATAGTAAACGTTGGCGCATTCCATTAGTCTATAGGGTATATCACCTATAACACTAACTATATCCTATTAATTGATTGTTCAAGACATTTCATTATAGAATACATGAAAACTCCTGTTATTACTGTCCTTGGTTTGATTCTAAACTACATCTGACAGTAAGGCTCTAATTCTGTAGGTCTGGGGACATCTTGTCATTATTCTCAGGTCCACTTTAACCCATGTGGGTACATTTTAGAGTTCAATCTATTGATCAAATAAATCTGTTAGAAATTATTCATATTCAATAGGAACGTGTGCAACAAAACTCTTAAGAAACAACTAAATAAATATGAATGTACAATGAATGGGATTCTTTATCTTCTGGTCATAAGATGATCCTGTAAGGGTTGTTAAAATCAATCAAATGCTTTTGTTGTATAGTCCCCTAAAAATGAGAGGATTATTTACATATGAATTGGAAATTCTAAGATCAGAGTGTAGTATCTGTACTTATGTTAATCCTACTAGCAAATTTATGCACCCTCCGGGTGCAAGTATTTAAGTTTTGATATAATAAAATATCATATTAAATTAGAAAGGCTAATGAAACTGACTAAGAATGCAGATAAAAAGATCTGCAACAGAGGGGGTATAATCGAAAAATAGAACAACTTTGAAACTAACTATTCCATCATTTTCCATTACTCCCCTCTTTCATTGGTAAATTTTCCTAATTTAACTATTTAGTTAAAATAGGAAGTAAAGGATAATATTACAGTTATTTCTTCTTGTAAATAAATTTCTTTTAAGATTTATCCACGAGATTTTTGTTTATATTTCTTAAGATAAAACCAAACAATTAGAAATCAATAATACCAAGCACATATTTATTAAAATAAAATTTTAAATATCAATATGCAAATTAGCCTTCTCATTCAAACTGTAAACCGCTATTTTGTTGTATATATAAATACAATTGCAGGTTATTATTACGTAGATATGGTCAACAGTATTAATAATGTAAAACAATTTTTATTAATAACTTAAGGTTTAAAAGAATGAAATCATGGAGAATTTGATGTAAATAATTAAGGGAATTGTGACTTGAGTAGTAATATAGTTTCGGTTACAGACAGAAAAACACACAATCTCCATTATAATAAGATTTGAATTGTTTACAATTATTAGATATAGAAATGTGCAAATGAAAAGTTATCGATTTTATTTCAATAAAATTTAATACTTACTCAAAAATAGATACATCACAGATATACACACACACACACACACACACATATATATATATACATATATATATAATGTATGTATGTATGGCGAATTAGTAGAAGGCACCTAACCAGTAGGGAGACCACACCTGTGCTTTAAAGATGTCTGCAATAAGGACATGAAGACATGCCACATCAACATCAACACATGGGAGGTTTGTGCACAAAACCGAGCGGCCTGGCACCTCCTCGTCAAACAAGGGATGAAAAGGAGGGAAAAAGAGAAAGAAAGAAGCCACCACAGAAAAAAGAGCCAGAAGGAAGGAGAGACAACAGCAACTTCAGCAAGCATCACTGTTTGTTTGCAGTCACTGCACCAGAGATTGCCATTCAAAAATTGGTTGGTTCTGCCACTCACACAAATAAAAAAAAACAAATAAATAAAAAATTGTGGACACTATGCCATCGTCTTTAGCCGACAGAAGGATGCCAACAAATATATATATATATATATATTAAATTTTTACTTGAAGGCACTTACAATGCATGTATCGCATAAAATTCGATACTTTTTCTTATAGAAAATGAACTTGACAAGTGTAATCCCAGCAAAAGATCGATAGAGAGAAAAATAGATAGATTGAGAAAGATAGATAGAGAGAGAGAGTTTAAATTTTGATTTTAATTTAATTTTGTGTAATATAAAGGTCTTTCACCTTAGGGGAGCATGAGAGATCTGACTCCGAACCCTTAAAAATTACTTGGTCTCTCCTGTGCATATGATGGAAACTAATTTTACTTTATTCTTACAACATCCTTGTCACCCTCCTTCCCTGACTTAGTGGATACTTCCACAACTTGCAGTATCCTGGCAATGGGCCTGAGAATTCTAGATATACAGATACTACACCCTGATCCTAGTCAGAAGTGTCTGGGAGGG
Organism: Doryteuthis pealeii; assembly: GCA_023376005.1. Taxonomy (NCBI): domain Eukaryota; kingdom Metazoa; phylum Mollusca; class Cephalopoda; order Myopsida; family Loliginidae; genus Doryteuthis; species Doryteuthis pealeii. The sequence continues at coordinate 4,511,099 of CM042143.1, read as the reverse complement.
ACACTATGATTCTAGCCACTGTGTATGTTGCTTACTGTTTCACATCCTTGGAGAACCAATTGACAGATATAGAAAGACAAAAAGAAAAACAAGTAAAAAAAAAAAAAAGAAAGTCATATAATTCATTAGATTATTTCTGCATAAGGGCCAATCAAAAATCTATATCAATAGATAAAAGATATTCGATGTAGATCAGTAAATAAGAACATTCTACTACAATTGGTTTGGTTTGGTTTTATGGCACATCAACCTCAGTGGGTTATTTAATGCTGATAAAGTTTTGAAATAAAGTAATTCTTAAAGGATACTGAATTTTTTTTAATAAATACATTTTCCTATTTAAGCCATAGATGGGACCCTAACAGGTTCTACCACTCCGGGTCAGAGTGGACCAGGGAGCAATGGTGATGAAGGGGTGCCCCAAATTCCCCAAACCTCCAAAACTGGAACCTCACCATCAGATAGAGTTTAACATCATACCCAAGACATGAAGCCCCTCAGCCACCTCTTCTAGCACCCTTATGATAAAAAGGGTTGGAGGCACACCATAAGGGCAATAGGGCTGGGACAATCATATAGTTGCTAGGGCTTGACATGGCCTGCCGATTGATTGGAGGGGGCCTCTCCAACCGCCCGTCTAGCCCAAGTAAGGATCAAAGTGGAATATTGCATGTCATGGACTGCTCAACCACCCGGGTTCTATCCTTAAGCATCATGGGTTGCCACCCACGGCCAATAGGTGGCCCCATTGGGGGAGTCTTACCCCTCTGCAGAGGTGCAGTTGGTGCATTCTAATGCCCCAGCCGACAGGGTGGTCTTTTACAATTGTTCATGTCTATATAGGCAGTTGATTTTATGAGAATATCTGTATATGTGCATGTATTTGGCTAGATGCCAGCCTGTATGTGTACATATATATGAATGCATATATATATATAATTACTTCAATACACGATTTCAATTGAAAAGATATTTAATATTCTCATTTGCATGAGTAACAATCTATATATCTGATATGGGTGTCTACTGTAAATTGATAATGAAGAAACTAATCTTGCAGATTCTTTGTTAATTGTGTGAATCTCTTCATCTTGGCCTTGTGCCAAACTAAATATATATATCTGTTGTTTGTTTATGTAACTTAAGTGTTGATAAATTTCATAATCTATTTGTCTGAAATGCTCTCAGCAAATTTTTCATTAACGAGAGACGGATATTAATTTCCAAATTCTAATAAATTATTTGCTTATTCATTTATATCTAAATTATCGAATTACTGCCATTATTATCACTCTATAAAAGTTTTTCATACCAGTTTTCACTGGTGGTTTTTCACCGAGTGACAAAATTTATCCTAAGATCTCCAGGATTCTAAGTATTCTAGCTGATTTTAACACTGCTGTGGTTTGGATAGTCTTGATTCTTCTTCTGATCTCTAGTTTCATCAGTCTCTTTTCAAGACCTTTGAGGAATCTTCCAATGGCACCAGCTACAATTAGTATCACCATCAACTTCATATTCACAGATTTTTCAGCTCTCTGGCAAGATCCAGGTATTTGTCTGTTTTTTTATATTTTTATTTCATTAATTATTAATACGGAGGTCATATGAATACATGGATAAAGAAATGCTGAAAAATTTGTTCACTGCATTGGTAAGACCTCATTTGGAGTTTGCTAATGTGGTTTGGAGCCCGAGAACTCGTCAAGGACACAAAACTCATTGAGGGAGTTCAGAGGAGAGCTACTAAATTAGTGAATAATTTAAAATTCCTTTCGTATGAAGAAAGACTTACAAACATTGACTTACTAAGTCTGGTTTATCGACTTTAAGGCAAGGTTAGATAATTTGTGAAAAGATTATAAATATTCTGTGGAATTAAAATGAATGTTTATAAGGAACAGCTGACAGGTCTCAGACCTAATATACTAGCTGAACGTATATTATTTACTCCTTTTGAGTTTTCACATCAGCATTAGCTGATGGTCTTTCATTGGAGTCTGAGTGACAGCAAGTCTCCTCAGGTCTCCAGGACTCTTCCAAGTATTCTGGCAGATTGCAGCAGTGCAGTGTTCTGAATGGTTTCAATCCTTCCTTTGATATCCAAACTTTCCAAACCCTTTTCTAATCCTTTTGGGACTGTTCCAAGTGCCCCAACCACAATTGGTATCACTTTCACGTTCCATAACTTTTTCAGTTTTCTGGCAAGGTCCAGATATTTGTCCATTTTTTTCATTTTCCTTTAGCTTTACCCTGTGATCTGCTGGCACTGCAAAATCCACCAGTTGACAAGTTTTTCTTTTTTGTTTATCAACACTAGGTCTGGTCTTCTTGCTGGGATAAGGTGATCCGTTTTTATTTCAAAGTCCCAGAGAATTTTATGCGTTTCGTTCTCAAGAACAGATTCTGGTTTATGCATATACCATTTTTGCATGGTCAAAATTTAATTTTTTGCATAATTCCCAGTGGATCACCTTCCCAACCCAGTCGTGTCTAGTTTTGTATTCTCGTTGTGCTAGTTTGTTACATTCGCAGAGTATATGGTTTACAGTCTCATCTATTCCCGCAAAGTCTACATTTACTATTTTGTTGGGTCCTAGCGATTATTATTATTATTATTATTATTATTATTATTATTATTATTATCACTCAATGGTCAGCTTCAATGGCAAAAATCAACCAGATCACAAGTTCTTGTTAATTAACACGAGGTCTGTTTTTTGGTCAATATTGGGGGATCCATTTCTATCTCAAAGTCCCACATTCTGGTTTATGCATATAGCACTTTGTCAGCATAGCCAAATTTGAATTTCTTGAACAATCCCAAAGGAGAAACTTTTCTACCCAGTTGTGCTTAATATTGTATTCTTTTTTTGTGCCACCTTACTGCATTTGCTTATAATAGGATTAAATGTTTCATCTCAGTCACCACATAACCTACACTTGCTATTCTTCAGCAAATTAGCTTTAATATAATTAATTATTATGGCATTTTTGTGCTGTTATTAAAAGAGATTTAGATGGAAGGATATACATAGGTCTGGTTTGGTTAGTTGGGTTTTACAGCATGTCAACCCCTTGGTTAATTTTATGCTGAATACTTCTATTGGTAATTAGGTATTCAAAAATGTATAGGGGTTTATTTGCTGTAATCACGTTTTCTGTTGAGAATATGAACATCAAGAGAGTGAGTGGGTGATTTTTGTAGGTCTATGAACTTACATCCTTGATAAGAGGCCGGTTCTTTTCAAAAAGTTTAATATCCTCTTGGGATCTATTTTTCCAAATAGTTTGTCCATGCTGTCAACATTGTAGAACTTTCTTCGAGTGTGGGAGAGGTGTGTGCATTCAATCAGAATATGTTTTTTTGTGTATCGGTTTCCACATGAACATTTAGGTGGAGTTTCTTCTTTTGATATACATAGGTTATATGCAATTACTAATCCATTTTATTTATGGATTTTGGTATCTACACTAGTCCTAAGAATCTATCATTACAAATACCAGGATATATATATATATATATATATATATATATCAAGTCATGCTGACAGTATAGATTCCCTTGACTCTTGCAATTGTTCATTCATCTCTATTGGTCATTGCTCCATCAATTCCCCAACATGGCATCTAGTGTCCATACAGAGCTGTGCATGTTTTTTGCTGGTTTGCCAACACTGGTGTGTTCATGTATAGGAGTCCACAGTGATGTTCTGTGGATTCCTAGACATATATCATCATCAAGTGATGGTGACAGCATGGATTCCTATAACTCTCTCTGTCCATATCAGTTATTATTACTGGCAAGTCTTCAGCACAGCATCCAGTGTCCAATCATAGCTGCTGTATGTAAGTTTTTGCTGGTCAGTCAACACTGGTGTGTCCATGTGGAAAATGTCCCTTATGAGTTCATCCTTATGTTTCCAGTAGTATACAGCATGTCTTGTTCGTCTTACTTAGTTGGTTTTGTATAATAGCAATATTTTGTGGGTTGCTGCTTCCAGTGTGTAGATAAACCACTGTGTGTATATAACAGTTTATATATATATATATATATATATATATATATATATATATTTGGTTTGGAGGTTGATTTTGAAGGCTATCACAATGCAGGTGTAAAGAAAAAATAAGGTAACAATGGTGTTGTTTGTTAACCTGCGATTTATTCTTAAATTAATATTTCGAGATAAAATCTCTTCTTCAGAAGAACACTGGAACTGAAGTAGTTGTCGTCTTGTTATGGCATTTTTAGATAAATAATTTTTTTTTATTTGAAATGCCATAACAAGACAACTACTTCAGTTCTTCTTCTGAAGAGATTTTATCTCGAAATATTAATATTAAGAATGAATAACAGGTTAACAAACAACACCATCGTTAACTTATTTTTTCTTTACACCTGCATTGTGATAGCCTTCAAAATCAACCTCCAAACCAATATATACACAATGCTTCAAGCAAATTATAAAACCTATATATATATATATATATATATATACATACACAAAAGTAATGCCTATTTATTGATATTTATGCATAGAGATATTGAAAAAAAAAAGAACTCAAAGGATATGCATAAATAATTATTTTAGGAATTAATTATTCATATTTATTTATTAATATCACTTAATCAAATGAATTGTAAATAAAACTATTTTAAGCTCATGCCTAATTAATAATTTACCCTGAAATGGCTTAGTTACTTGATCATTAGATTCAGGATTCAAATCTTTTATGTTCAAATTCTATTGCTCTACTTTGCTGCCTGGTGGATGATGCTCATTAGGAAGAAAGCCGACATGAATCCTTAGAGAATTTCCAAGTGTCAACTTTTTACTATTTTGGACATTTATTGTCCACTACTAGATGCAAGCACTTGGATGATTCTTTTGTTAATTGGTGATTACCTCTTTATGTTTAGAGCCCATCTGAAGGATTTATGAGTTTTCAAGCCTGTTTCAGAGAGGAAACTTTGGTTACCCAATAATTCTAACCTGAAGCAGAACATTTATTTACTCAACTCCATAAGCAGGATGTAACACAAAGGTAATTTTTAAGTGAAGTACAGCTGGTTTTGGACTTTAATGGCATAAGGATGCTACATGCTGTTTTGGAAAAAATCCTGGAAGCAGCACCCCACAAAACAGCACCTGTACAGCAGTTTATCCCCCATCTCACAATCCATGTAAGTAAAATAAACAAAACATATTAAGTACTGCTAGCAAGACATGTTGAGCAATGCTGCAAAGATAAGGACAAAATTATAAGCAAAGTTCTTCTATAGATTCCTACATATGGATACACCAATGTTGACTGATCAGCACAAACTTACATTTATCAGCTCTGCATGAACACTGGATGCCATCTATGGGACTTACCAAGAGTGGAGGATGATGGAGACAGATGGCAAGAAAGAATTAAGGGAATCCATGCTGTCAGCATGTCTTGATGATGAGAGCTGGTTTGAATTCAGTTTTTCCCTTTTCCTTGACTGGTTGTCTAACCAAGTATAAAGAACCCAGTCTGCTCTACTATTTGCACACACTTGGGAAAAACAGATAGATTCATGCTTTTCCCAGGGTATTAGCAGTAAATTGAAACACAACAAGCCTCATCCAGGATTTGAACTCAGGTTTTTGAGCTATAACCATTATGCTAAGTGCACCTTAAGTAGAATGTATATCATCCCATATCTTTGAGTTTCATTATTTCCTGCGGTGCCACGTGTATTAATGCATGCTCTGTTAGTCTATGCACACATCGGTCTCTCCAGCACATGGGCGCTGTATTTATGCTCGCTTGGTTTCCAATCTGGAACTTTTTATTTACACTACAATGCCTATGCAGGTGTTTTTTTTAATTACATCAGTAGTTCTTTGCCCTGCACCTGATAACATTGGGGTCATTCCCAGGTCATTATATATCTGCTGTACCTAATGACATTTGTGTTTGGCAGCACTGAGCTACCATGTTACATACTCTGAAGATTTATTTTTCTAAAAGACTGATAATAATTTTCTAGTTTGTCCCTTATAAAAAATTTTAAAAAATCGCCCCTGTTGTATTCAGAATTTTATTCTGCAAAACGGTAAATATCCAGCATCAATAAGTTGACTGCACAAAAATGTATTAGAAACTAAATCTGATATCTTGCTGGAATTTTTTTTCTTTTAGTATTGGTAAAACTACAACTGCTAATACAGAATCTGATATAACTTTGTCTTTTCAAATCCTAACTAATCAGTAAAACAATTTAAACATTGTCAATATGAAATAGAATCTTATTTCACTGAATTCAAATCAAGAAAGATGACACAAATCAAAAGTTGGTTGATGGTTAGTTGTTTTATGGCATATCAACCCTTTTTGGGTCATTTAATGCTGAATCAAGTCATTTTGATAAACAAAGGACTTGGGTTACTTACGGTACCAGCTCTTGCTTAAGTGGTCACTCAATTAAGAAATAAACAGGCTCATCACTACTTAACTTAAAGAAATCTTTTTTCAGGAACTTTTCATTAGGAATGTTAGTTTGAAAAAACAAATGTAGAACCTTAGTAGTAAAAAACATTGCTATCTTCAAATAATTTCACTATTTTGTTACTTTACTCTTCTATATTATCTATCATTGACAATTCTATGTTACATAATTAATTGGCATAGCCTTAATTTTTGTAATGTATTAGATACAAATTTAATAGTTAGCTGTAGATTCATGGAAAAAAGTAGAAAAATTGTATTTAGATTTTTCAGACTATTTTCTTCATCTTTATTGTTATATACACAATGTTTCAAGCAATGTGCCCTCTGACCTTCTTCAGGTGTTCCTTGTCAAAAATGGGAACCTTTTACTAGTCAAACTAACGAGCCTTGATGTAGTAATTACGGAACTTTGTACCAAACTCTTTTTTCAATCCACCGGGGTAGACTGTTCTTATTCTGCTAACCATGACTGGGTACAAGTGTTAAGCTATGTTAATTATCGCCCATAGATGCAGATGAGTGTCATTTTGAACTGTATTAACACAACCCTTATATCCATTGCACCATGTGTCCAACTGGACAATACAGGGTGGATTTTTCAAAGATTCAGACAAAAAGTAGAAGCAATAAAAAGAATATCTAATTCCTCCCAAAAGAGATGCTGGGAACTTTTGTACACACTCAATATGGATGTCTGTCTAATCTAATGAAGTGAAGAAGAAGATCTGTAAGTTTTATGCTAGTTTATATTTCAGATATTTAATATTTTACTAGTAATTCCAAAGTGTTGCTCATCTTCATTCACAGTATATCAATACAGTAAATGATAGTTGTATAGTTTCAAGTTTTGATATGTTGTTTTCTTTAATAATACAAAATATAACTGTAAATGATGATGGAACTAATAGTATTACTTCAGGTTGGCTGAAGCAGTAGCACAATGCAGTTAGTTTTAGGAAGCAGAACTTCTTTGTTTAAAAGTGAAAGAAGATAAAAAAAAGAACATTAAGAAAAAAAGAAAATGAGAAAAATAAAATAAATAACAGAAGAGCAGGATGCAAAAAAAAAAAAAAAAAAATAGAATAACAACAACAATTAGTAGAAAAAGAAAGTCTTGAAATAATTCACTGAGCAGTTTGTAATTCAATCTAAAATTGAGCTGAAAAAGAAAAGAAAAGAAAATAGACAATGAAATGATTACTAAAGGTTCAATGTTTCACTAATAGTGTGGTACAGGCATGATGACCAAACTGAGATCGTCTGATAGTTCAAACTACTTTCATTGATCAGTTTTTGTTCAGAACAAAATCATTTACCATTCATTCACTTATTCATATTACGATTTTCTTTTTTTTTTTTTTCATTTCTTCATTTGTTTTTCAAAATTTGTTTTTAAGCAATTTTATATTTGATGTTTTTGCTTGTGTATAGTTTTTTCTTTTTTCTCACCTCCTTGATGGCATTTTTATTTTTCAGTTTTTTCCATACAGGTTGTTTTTTTAATTCTTTCTTTCTTTCTTTCCATTTCTTATAATTTACATTTTTCTTTTTCTAACTTTCTTTATTTTCATTCGCTTATTCATATTAGGAGGTTAGTTTTATCTTTTTGTTTTTTTAAATTTGTTTTTAAATATTTTTATATTTGATATTTCTGTTTACATCTTTTTCATTTTATCTTATTTTTTTCCACCTTCTTGATTGTATTTTTTTTTCTTCTTCACCTTTTTTTCCATAGATTTTTCTTTCTTTTTCATTTCATGTTAATCCATCTTTTTTCTCATTCTAATTTTTATCTTTCTTTTTTATTTTCTTTCTTTCCATTTTTTTTTTTTGCTTCCTTTATAATTTTTTTCCTCTTTCCTTTTGTTTCCCAGTTTTTCTTTTTTTTCTTTTTTCTCAGTTTTAATGTCGTATTTTATTTCATGTTTTTATTTCTGTGTCTTAATTTGAATTTATATTACTTCTTCCTTTTTTCCTTCATTATTATTTTCAATTATTTCTTTTTTCTTTTATTTCTCTACCTTTTTTGGATTATTTCCATCTTTCTCTCTTAATTCTATTTTCTTCATATTTCTTTCATTCCAAAGTCTTTCTTTTTTATTCAGAGTATTTTTGTCTTTCTTTTTCATTCTAAAATATTTGTTTATTTGCTTGATTTTTAAAAAAAATCTTTCTTTTTTCCCTTTTTTCTTAAAAGTGTTTGTTTCTTCCTTTCTTTTTTCATATTAATAAAATCTTTCTTTTTTCATAGTTTTTCTTTTTTATTTCTTTCTTTCTAGCCACACTTAATTCATTTCTGTCAATTTTGTTGCTTAAATGGATCTTTGAAATAATATCAGAACAAAATGACAAAAAAACAAAACAAATACCAACAGCCAAAATAAACAATGATACAAATCCACTCAAAAAACAAAAAACAAAAGAGTAAATAGAAAAACAAACAAACTCTTTCTTCACTGATTGACTTCTTCTTCAGCATATCCTTTGCAAACAAAAACAACCAACACAAAATACAATCTTGTCAAAAATAAAAAACAAAAACATGGCCAACAGAAATTACAATGATTGCAAAAAAATAAATGAACTGCATTTTAATTACATTTATGCACTCTGGTCATATGACTTTGATTTTTCATGTCTGCTGTGCAATATTTTTTTTTAATTTATTATGTTTTTAGTTTCAGTTTTTCTTTTCAAAATTTTTCTT
>CM042143.1:4486906-4494406 GCA_023376005.1 Doryteuthis pealeii | reverse complement strand
AAGAGAGAATTGGCTATAAATAACTGAAAATAGGAATCAGAAAAACTTTATACATTTCTGAAATTTTATTCTGAGGTATTTCATTTTTAGTTTTGGTTATAATGGTTCATTGCTGTAGAGTTTGATAATGAATAATACCTAATAATATCCATTCTGGTTATATAATGCTGCTGTAGAAATAATAAAAAGCCTGCTATTTTTGGTTTAGAAGAAAATTTACTTTTATATAAATGGTTTGCTGTTATTTATTGCCGACACTGCATATATATAAGTGATACTGTAAACATATATATATATATATATATATATTATTTAAACTATCTGATGCACCTGTCTGTACAAAGACATAAAGTCAAGGTCTAGATCACAGCTGGTTATAATGGCAGTAAAAGAAATTATGCTAAAACTTTTTTGCATCCAATAAGTATGCGCACCAATGTTGGTATTTTTATAATCAAACCATTTGTCTGTCTATCAAGGACATAAAAGCAAACTATTTGTAATTGTTAATATAGATTTCTGTATCTGTGTGAGTATATATATATATATATATAATATATATATATATTTATTTTTTATTATTTTTCCCATCCTCTTAATATGCTTATTTTAAAGATGGCAAACAAAGTGATTAAGCCCTTGTTTCATTCTCTTTAAATCTATTTACATATTTTTGATTGATATTTTCAGAATGACCTTTAAGCATTTTCTATTTGCATAAACTGATATCCTTGGTTTTCAATGATACATATATATATATATATATATATATATATGTGTGTGTGTGTGTGTGTGTGTGTGTGAAGAAACAAAAAATTATAAGTTTACTTTCTATCCATAAAAATGTTGACTGAAATTTCTTAACTGGAGCATAAAGAAAAAAGATTGTCTTAAAGACATTGGCCGAAATCTCTAAGAGTCAATGCAATTTCTACAACCAAATCTTCTGCTGATGAGATGAACTAAGAGGAATTTCTGATTTGTCTGTGAGTTGAATTATAAGTTGCCATGGCAGAAAGAGTCTTTACCATTTCTACGACATTACCATATTCTCAGTGAACGGGAAAACCAAGGGCAAACTAAGGTTAGGTCTCAATTTGCATATTTTAATTTATTTTATTGACAGTATTGACATGTTTACAATATAACTGTGCACTAGTTGGTTAGTCATACTAGTGTGAGTCAAAAGTTTTGCAACATTTTGGTATGTGCTAGTGTGTGGCACTTATAAGAACTGTAGATACTTACCTGGTGATGTAGGGGTCAAAGTGTAGTATCTGTTCCAGTTACTATGCTTTGAGACTTACCTAATCCCCTCGGGGAGTCCAGTGTGCTTCGGCCACTGGATCAGGTTAAAGTACAAATAATAGCATCGATCCTAGGGGGATCCCCCCAGGCAATACCTGCCCACTTGGGGGCAGGGCTGGGTTTATTGCCCAGCACCTGAGGCGCCCCCCTTGAGAGGGAATGCCGAAGGGATCGACGCAATATTTGTTCTTTCCCACCCATCAGCTTTGGCTTGTGGGTGGGCCCACGTTAAAATGAGGCTCAGCCCATACAAGTGGGGTATGAGGCAAATACCGCTTTTAAGAACTGTAGACTAGAAGATTCCCTACCTCCAAGAACGAGGCACGTCTGTATATATCTGGCCTGTGTGAGGGGGGGGGTAGCAGGTGACTACAGATATTGAACTCGTAGCTTCCTCGTCACTAGGAGTGGCTAGTAGAGAGACTACTGTCACCCCTGTTGAATATGCAAATTTCACATGGATTGAGCAGCGCTGAATGTGATTAGCCCGGATTCAAGAACTTGGGGGAAGGGCAGTTACTTATTATTAAAGTCCTACCCACACACACCATGGCAAGTTGTGTTTTAATCTTCTTAATGTGAAGAGCGACTTAGATTTGAACAAGTAGACTTTTAATGAATTCAGCAAGGACTACTGTGATAGTGTTGTAGGCAAAAGACTGTGGCAGGGGATTTTGTGGTTGAAGAAATTGATTACAGTGGTTGCTTTCGGTCATCAATTCACACAAACAATTTCAAGAATAAAGCTTATCAAGACATGTAATTTACCCACTGTGTTTGGTAGTATTGTGATAGTTGGTGTGCAGTCATGTTGTGTAGTGCTTCAATCCATGTATGACTTAAAAGCCATGCAGATGAAAATGCAATATGGTCTAATATTGATATTTATGCTTTACACATTCATACTGGGCTAAAATGCTGCAGAAGCAACCAAAAACATTTGTTACAAAAAGTAAAAACAGTTGATAATACAATAACCAGATTGTTCAAGAAATATTGCTTTGGTTGGAAGAACCTAAAAGATCAGGCAATGCCTAAAACTATATATTCTGAGACCTTGCTCTGAGCCATAGAGGCAGATATGGTGAGTAATACTTGGAAAGTATCAGGCGAGCTTGGCATCTAACAATCGAGTGTCAGTTGTTACCTTCACAACTTCAGCAAAAGCATCCAGAGTCAACATGTAATGAACATATTTTTTGATTATATATATATAATTATATATTATAATATATATATATATATATGTGTATGTACAAAAATAGTTTTCTCTAATGTAACTGTAGATATGAATGTCCATTACAAGGTAAATGTTTGATGAAAAATGTGCACCAAGCCAGTGTTAAAATGAATAATGAGAAGCATTGGACTAGACCTGTGGGTTGGGCTTATAATATGTCAAATGTATCCACTATGGATGCGTAAGATCTCCACCAAAGAGGTGTGCCCTAGGTATGACACTAAACGGCATCTAAGGTGTGTTGAGTACCCCTTCATTGCTATTACACCCAGGTCCACTGAATTTTAGGGTCCGATATATGGGTCAAATTGATCTGTTTAAATATACAATGAATGTGATGTCCTAAATTCTTAGCATGAAATAGACTTAGAAAGTTTGAGATGCTGTTAAAATCAATCACTCAATAATTCCTGGTTTATTTTGGGTCCACTGAGCAACCCAAGAAACAGATTTTATTACTGTAAGAGATGTTACAGCAACATCACAGCACTTAAGGATATATATTATATTATATATAATATAATTGATAATTTAGAATCATATTACCACGACCAGACAACTCGGCAAACACCATTTGCGACATCCGGAGCACTGGACAGCTGTTTCGACCTCCTTTGGTCTCATCAGCAGTGCAATACCACAATTCCGCCACTAGAGATTGACTCGTGGCCACAGCGTGAAGAGCGGGACTCAACACCACTGGGCCACAGCCCATGTCCAAACGGAGAATGCCAAATCATCTAGTCATGGTAACATTAATTCAAATGCGCAGTCACTTACCTATATTGCCATGTAATCCTAACGAAGGATTACAGAGGGCAAGGGCACCTCTAGGACAACGACTTCCCAATTCGGGGCCTGCATCCACAGAACGAAACCTAATGGGCAAAGGGTATATATTGAATTTTTGATTTAAAAAAAAAAAAAAAAAAAAATCAAAAAATTCAATATATATAATATATATATTATATATATATTTATAATCCAAAAAGTCAGAGAAGAAATCTTCCTTAACACAAGAGTTTTATGTAAAATAACTGTCGCTGTTTGAGAGCTCAATGTGTCCTTAATGTTAGAGTCACAGAGCAAATATATAAGTAAGAATAACAAAAGACTTAGAGATTTAACATTATAGTCTATTTCAGGGAGCTTAGACAAATTGTCTAACTCTCCCGATTCATCAGATGCGAATGACGAATCGGGAGAGTTAGACACTTTGTCTAAGCTCCCTGAAATAGACTATAATGCTAATCCTCTAAGTCTTTTTGTTATTTTTTTATATAATATATATATATATATATATATATATACCTTGCCTTCCACATGAGCAGGATGTGATACATAGTCAATTTCTTAAGTGAAGTTTAACATGTTTGAATTCAGATTTTTCCTTCTCCTTGACCAGTTGCCATACCAAAGTTAAAGAGACATTCTGCCCTACTATTCCCCCATAGCTGGAGGGAAAATAGGTTTATACCTTCCCCAAGAGTATTAGCGCTATGTGAAATGCAAACAGCCTTGTTCAGGATTTGAACTCTGGTCACCAAGCCCATTCCTATGATAATAACCATAACACCCTATACCTCTTTAAAGGATTATGAATACAAATTCAACAAATCATCCTTTGATGATTGTAAGATGACAAACATTGGGAGCTCAAGTAATTGTAGATTATGTTCAGAGGAAAAATGAATTATAATTACTTTTCCTGAATAAGACTGCCTACCAAGTAAGAAATGTAAACTCATTAGAAAGTGTAGACATGACAATAAACACTTGCTAGGTTATCTTCTGGCTTTCAAATAAAGTGTGGGTTTAATCAAATCATGTAGATTAATATATATTAGCAGGACCAGTAGATATACCACAGTATGAAAATTTAATAATTACGTTTGATATGTTTACTTAAGAGCTATTGCTAAAATACTTCAATATGTAAAAACTATAATAATCTTGATTTAACTCTCTCTCATGCTTTCTATAAATGGGAGTTTGTAAAATATTTACATTGATCTGCCAATAAAAATCTGGGAGAAGTTATTTGAAATATCTACATTAATTTGTCGACAAAAAAGTGATGAAAATATGACTCAGAAAATTTCTAAGTTGGGCCAGAGATTTTCCTGATGCTGGCTCGCTAAAACATAGTGTTAATTAAAACAGGGACAACAGAAGATCAAAACTACAAAAATATATTCCGTAATTCAGATTTTCAATATTACAAATAAAACAAACGAGTTACTTTTTTTTTTCAATTCATTTTAATTTTACATTGGGCAACGCAAGACCATTTGGAATGATTCATTTTTAACATTGGGTGAAATAAAATGGGACAAATAAGAAATTTGCAATTAAGCAACACCAGATAATCTGGATTTACATTTTTGCATTGCATCTTGAACAATTTGAACTGTCTCATTTTTTGTTGCAGGAATATTTAGGAACAACTGTAATAATATATAGATTTTTGTAAGCACCAACAATGATTACTAGTGACTCACCCTTAAGGGTGGAGAGGGGAAATTTGCAGTTGAAGCTTACAAATAAGAAAACAAAAACCATTTACATTGATTGATACATTGTCAAACTACCAATAAGACTAAAATGCTAGACTGGTCAGTTTTAGACAATTTCTTTAGAAATAATTATAACTATGGTTTGTGTGTGGTGCGTATACAAATAGATATATAGAATCTCTCCAAAATGTATCAACACCTTTGAATTTTAATGAAAATAGCCTACCTTGAGCAATGGCATCTTAGTCTGCTTCAAAGTGCTCCCCTTGAGACCTCAAACATTTATTCAGCATCCCTTCCAGAGTGAGTGATGTGATGTTTTAGCCCCTGCAAAATAAAAATAAAAATATATATATATATATAAGATGTAAAGACATTACTCACTCAGGATAAAATGGTCATATGATGTATACAATTACTGAAGGAATAACCTAATGGAAGAAGGTCTGTTCACATATGTACAATAAGGTCCACACTGATTGGTTGACAATTGCAGCAAAATACTAGACAATGCAAATAGGTCACCTGGTATGTATTTACCCAACCCCTCTGTCCTGGGCAGGACAGGTCACAAAGTTAATTTTTAAGTAGAGTTGGTTTGAATTCAGAGTTTTTCTTCTAGATTGGTTGCTTAACCAAGGCTAAAGAAACCTGTCTGTCCTGCTATTTACCCATTGCCTGGGAGAGTGCAGATGGGTTTGTGCCTTTTCAGATGGCAGTAGCATGAAGTAAAAGGCAAACAGCCTCAAACAGGATTTGAAATCACATTGCCAATTACATTTCCTACAACGCTAACCACTAAGTCTGATGTCTTGACTTCAACAGAAAGATTGTATATAGCCTATAGAAATTGTGTCTTTTGAACCTTTAGTAAATTTTTGGTATGGATTCAAGATATATGATGATATATCACACCTAAAAACAACAAAGGTTAGTGGCAGCTATTTAGGCAGAAATTATCTTAGATAGAACAGCAACATTTATATGAAAATATATTTACCAACCCCTCTGTATGAGCAGGATGTGACATAAGGTAATTTTCTTAAGCAGCATTTAATGTGTTTGAATTCAGAGGTTTCCATCTCCTAGCCGAATGGGAAAATAGTAGGATGCATACCATTCCCAAGAGTATTAGCACTATGTGAAATGTAAACATCCTTGTCCAGGATTTGAACTCATCACGCAATGTCCATATCCTACGATGATCATCATTACACCACATGCCTCTTGAACTTTTATAACACATCTATATTTTTATGGGATCCATATTGTTCTGCTTGTAGCCATTTGGAATTCACTAAAAGACAATGTAGCTTAATTGAATGATGAATACTTTCAAGTCCATTTTTCACAGTTGGGTATGAAGCCAAGAAAAATTATTTGTGATTCTCACTCATGAGATTTGTTTTAACTGGAATTTAGTCCATCGGTCTTATTTTAAGCTTTTTTTTTTTTTTTCAAAAATAACAGAAATAAGTTAATAAATTATTTTTCTAAGAAAAGTTAACAAGATGAGAATGATTTTTCAAAGTGTTGCCAATAGAATTCTATTATATGAAAAGAAGAATAAACTCTTTCTCTCTCTTTCCTTAAATGTTTTTTTATTATCAAAATTAAGATTGTATCAGTGATTCTTTCTAATGATTAACATTTAAACATGAGATCAACCTGTTCATCTTAAAAGTTGATTTTTCTTTTCATTACAAAATAATTGGAAGACAAAAAAGAATCACGCTTAATGACTGAATATTCAAATATTCACATTTAAATGCAATAAAGGCATGAAAACCAGCAAAAATATTTAAAATTCAGGTAGAGAGGAAAAGAAAAGAAAAGGAAAATTGTTTTAATTTGGAAGAAAAAAAAAAAAAAAGGAAAGGAAAAAATAAACAAAAAATGAGAGTGAAAAATAAATAAAAAATTAAAGCAAATTCTCCCCTTCCTAAAAAACAAACAAAAAAAAAAAAAACAGACAAAACTTCAAAAATACAAAAAATAGAATAAATAATGAAGTTATAAAAGAAAGAAAAAACAAGTAAAAAATATATATGTTTAAAAAGCCAATAAAAAAAAATGCCCAAAAGTCAGAACGAACAAAATAAATCTATAAGAATCTTTGCCAAAAAAAAATCAACAAAAAAAATCTAAAAACACTTAAATTATTATAAAATTCTCAAGAAGATTTTTTTTTTTAAAGAATACAAACAAAATAAAGAAAGTAATAATTCCAAACAAAAGCAAAAAAGTAATTAAAATAAAAGTAGAACTCATTTCTCAATAATAAATGTTAGGCCATTATCCCTTCCTTTAAATTTGTGTAAATCTTTTTATTTCTACAATTATCTGTCGAATTTTCTTTGGTGCCAATTTGTCTTTTATCACACATTTTCTTACAGAGGTTGGGGGGTGGGGGGGAGCAAGGTGGGACGTTTATTG
>CM042143.1:4454406-4484406 GCA_023376005.1 Doryteuthis pealeii | reverse complement strand
CAAATCTAAAAATAGAAAAACACCCACATGTGTCAATTTCCAAAAATAATTTTTTTCCCATTCAACCACCAAAAGTTCAGTGGATTTGAACATATCTGCTATCCTCCATCCTTGTCAGTAGCAGTCTAGTAATCAAAGAGGACAGACCCAGACTTTAGCTACTCCAGCCTCTGAACCAAAAATATAATTCCTAAATTTCATGATATTAACAAAGATTAATCCTCAAAGGAATTCGGGACTAACACACAAGTAAGAAATTAAAGAATACTGAAAACATTTACATACAATGTACACATACAAAAACTAATATTCACACAAAAACATATTTCATAAAATATTGCCAAAATTATTTTTTTGCTGTATTAACACAATACCTGGAAAATTCCTCTGCTACAGTATTAAGCAACATTTATAATTTTGATATTTTGAACTGTTGTTCTCATCTTTATGTTTGTAAAAATGGTTCAACCTCTTTACATACCACAATAAAAACGAGGACAACAGTTTGAAAAATTAAGATTATACACATCAAATCTCATATTAAAAATTCAGAAAAATAATACACTACATTTGTTAAGAATTCATAGTCTATAATTTGCTCAAATTCATGCTACCCTTTGTAATAAGTCCTTCAAATATGTATTTCATGACAGTAACCATCTCCATTTTACACAAATTTTCTGCAATGAGTAGGATGTGACTCAAGGTCAGTTTTTAAGTGCTGGTTTAGCTCAGTCGGTAGAGTGTCTGATTAGGAACCATAAGTTTCCTCATTCGATACTGGCCCTCACCAACTCGGCATATAAGTAGCACAAGGATCTGTACAGTAAAGTAAGGAGCTGATGGTTGGTGTGGCGCTCCACCTCAGATGCAAAAACAATCTGCTTATTCTAGCACCAGTGAAAAGGGGATAGACTCCCTCCCTGTCTGGCTGATACAGACTTTAGGCTCCCCGACAACTTTACAGCTGGTTTGAATTCAAAGTTTTTGTTCCCAAAACTGGTTAACTAATGAAGGCTAAAGAACCCAGTCTGTCCTACTATTCATCCATAGGTGGGGGAAAGTAGATGGATTTATACCTTTTCCAAGGGCATTAGAGAATTTATGCCTTTCCCAGGGTCATTACCACAAACAGCCTAGTACAGGATTTGAACTCTGGTCACTGATTCCATTTCCTAAAATGATAACCATTACAACGGATACAGGAGATATATTAGATTAAATTACATAACCCTATACTGAGATAGTCTCTTTTTTTAAATGCTAGTCATCTGAGCAAACATCAGTTGAAAATGTTTATGGAAACTAAATTGTTGAAACTATTTTTACATGCCAATCTAACAAGAGGTTAACTACTCTTTATTTTCAAGTCAGAAGTTGAATATAGTTTATATAGCCTCAACCTCTCTTTATTAACCCCAAGAGGAATCAATGAAAAAGGACTGATTTAATATTTGTCCAATCCTTCAAGGGTGAAATATTGTGGCAATGAATATAATCATTAGCAACTCTTTCACTATCTCAAGTGTCATCATTGTTATTCTTACTCAATTCAGAAAGGAACAAATCCTAATTACGTATCGGTCACACAAAACTTACATACTCATTTTTACTCAAACAAAAAACCCAGCCAGAATGCATAGAATGTCAAACACCCTTGACTGTTAAACACATTCTAATAGAATGTGGTGATTTTGCTGTAATTAGACATTTTTACAACACAAACAACACAATATACATTTGAAAATGTCAATATAGATGAAATTGTGTCCTTCCTGAAAGAAAGAAAAATTATACCAAAAAATATAACAAACTTGAACTTTACCCTATAAACTTATCCCTTAAAATGATTTCCAATTCACTTAGCAACAAACAATAGCAAACAACCTACTGTCAAAATCAAGAAAAATCCTCAAAAAAGACATAATAAATTCAACCATCCCTTACAACCTACTGCTTGGCATCAAATAACCCTAGAAGGCTTGACATGCCATTAAAATCAATCAATCATCATTATCATTTCAAGTGTAAGTCTTTGAAAGAGAAAAAGAAATCTTCGAGAGAAAAGAATTAATGTTATCCACTTTAAGCTATTCCCAATGTCAATAGAAAGACTTTGAATTGGTGTTATCTAAAAATCACTCCTTTATCAAACCAACTAATGCTGAATGGCACAACTTATTGTTTGGCAGAAGAAACTGTCGTTCTGCCAGCCTGCAAATGAGCTTCTAGATTACCAATGTTCTTCCCCCATGATGTGGTATGGAATTGATGGAACTATGTTAGTTTTTCACACCAACTTTTGTATTGAGGAACAGTGGCAAGTCCAAGTGGCACTTAGTGACCTGACAAGGTGCCCACCATTTTAATGACAATTTCAATTTCACCAGTTGAAGAGTTTCTGGAAATGCTTCCACTGATTTCGGCCACTGTCCTGATTTTCTTTTAATTGGAATGGCACATTCACCTGCCGTCAATAACAAATGCCACCTGAAGAAAGTAACAAAAACAAAACTTCAAGTTAAACTTGTTTTTCTAGTTTTTTGTCTTTTCTTAAGATGTTTTTTTTTAGACTTTATTCTAGTTTCATTTAGTTTTTTACAAGAATTATCTTGTAGCATTCATAAATTATATATACTAGCAAAATAAAAAAACGCCCTCTGGGCGACGTAAAATAGATATTGCCTGAGGGGATGGGAGTCTAAAATTTAATATCAGAGAGTTTGTATCATAAGTAAAGTAAAATCATCAAATTTATTAAAGGAGTAAAAAATAAAAAAATTGAAATGGAAACTTAGTTCTAATAACTTTAAATATATATTAAAATAAAACAAACTATATATAGATAGATAATACCAGTCATGTATTTATTAAAACTTGTTTAAAAAAACAATGAAGGACTGTCTAACATTGCATGCTCAAATTTTGAGTGTATTTATTCTATGTTATGACGATTTTAGGTAGTGTGACGTAGTTTTTGTTACAGACAAAAACCGGAAGCGAATCCCTGTTATTAATAGATATATATATATTTAAGGGGGAGAACCTCTTAGAGTACTATTTCTCTGAATTTTTTAGATGAGGCTTGATGATTAGTATTATTTGTATTATTCGGACTATTGTCCTCATCTTCATTGTTATCTGTACAACATCTGAAGAAGGCTGGAGGGCACATTGGCTGAAACGTTGTACAGATAACAATGAAGATGAGGACAATAGTCCAAATAATACAAATAATAATCTCAAAGTAGTTTTTTGACTAACGAGAAGAGAGCTCCTTTGATTTGAAATCAGAGTATTCCTCCTCCTTGACCAATTGCCATACCAAGGTTAAAGAGTCAAGTCTGTCCTACGATTACCTATAGATAGAGGGAGAATAGTTGGATTTGGTTCTTTCCAAAGGGCATTAGTGCTATGATAAATGCAAACAGCCTTCTCCAGGATTTGAACTCATCTTGCTATATCTATTTCCTATGATGGTAACTAATGTTATGGCTTGATAGAAATGTTGGGCCATATGACCTTTAGGCACCCTTTTGCGATCTCAATTCTTGGGGACATTTTTTCCATTTACACCATCAAAATCCGGTTAATTGTTAACAGATGATTTTTTGATTTTTTTAAAAATGATAAAACTAACCCCTAACCCTAACCACTAACAAACAACCGGATTTTGATGGTGTAAATGAGAAAAGTGTCATTGTGGGTCGAGATCATGAAAGGGGTGCCTAAAGGTCATATGATCCGAAATGTTTTACTGATATATTACAATAACTTCAAGAAAATTATAATAATAAAAACATCAATATTAACCTCAAAACTGACAAAATTATTACAATAGTAAATCCTTGAGAATTCAGAAATACAAGCAGTTTTATGTTTTCTTTGAATTCTGAAATGAATTCAAGGGTAAAAATCCAATTTCATAATACTATTAAATGAAATCTTTACATATATAAAAATTGATGTTTTGGTTATACATGGGTGAGTCAAAGATTTGCATATATTTGGTAAGAAGAAGCACAATTTTTGAAGGTGATAAATCATGCAAAACTCGAGATGATGGAGCTCATCTGTTACTTCTAGGTTATCCTAATCATTGAGATTCTCACAACCTAGTAAAATTTCTTGAACCATCTGGTTACTGTGCTATAATCAACTGTGTATTCAACTTACATACAACAAATGGTTTTGTTTTTTTCTGCAGCATTATGACCTTGTTTGAAATTGTAAAACATAAGTAACTGAAATTGATTATGTTGCAAATTCATCTCTTCAACTTTCAAATCCCACATGGAGTGAAGCAATACACACCATTTCACTACATCAACTGGTATCTACTATGGATTGAACTACTTTTGTCATGTGATGTAAGTGCTGCAAACAAAAACAAACCTGCCTCACACATCAATATTAAGCTGAAAAAAAGCAATTTCATGATACTATTAGATTAAATTCATCACATCTGTGAAACCCAATATTTTGAATTGTTATATATGGAACTTTACATGCTTACTTTTTGCTATACTAGTCAATTAATATCTTAGAAAATTTTGTGGTTTTAAAACTATAACAAATTTTATGTTGCATATGTTCTGTAAATTTAATGCCTCAGAAAGACATGTATAACTTTTAAGAATATTTGGTAAAGTTAACGACATAGCTGAATATTATTTCTTTGAATGTTTGAGATGATGCTTGATGATTAGTATTATCTGCGTTATTCGGACTATTGTCCTCATTTTTATTGTTATCTGTACAACGTTTCGACCGATATACACTCCAGCCTTCTTCAGGTATTTCTTGTCTTGTCCAATTGGACACATGGTCTAGTGGATAAGGTAGTTAGGTTAAGACAGTTCTGACAGTTATCTCTGGATTCTGGGTTCAATCCTGAATGGCGGCAGTAACATAGAAAAAGAATTAACACAACTCCTACCACAGCTATGGTTAGTGGAATGAGAACAGGATACACCCGTGGACTGAATAAAGGGTTAGGTTCAAAGTTCCGTGATGGCTCCTGATTACAACAAGAAGGTTCCCGACTACGAAAAGAAAGTTCCCGAGTTTGAAAAGAAAGTTCCCGAGTTTGAAAAGAAAGTTCCAGAGTCCAAAAAGGTTCCCGAGTCTGACAAGAAATACCTGAAGAAGGCTGGAGGGCATATTGGCCAAAATGTTGTACAGATAACAATGAAGATGAGGACAATAGTCTGAATAATGCAGATTATAGCTGAATATAAATGTAATTTCAGCTGTATGTTTACAGTCAATAAAATTAAACAGCTTTTAAAATTTGGTTCATGTTTTTTATGAAAGTTTTTATATATCTTTATGGCTGTATTTTCTTTAGATAAACTCATGTGTGCATATGCATGCATGTGTGTGTGCAATGCACTTACAATACTGCTGTGCAGTGTACCAGGTACATGATGTCATAAAAAAAACAGATAAGGAAAGTGAGTTTGAAAAAAAAAACAGGTACAAAGCAAGTCTCACCATCTCAGAAAAGGTTACCATTTAGCAGATTCCACCCATCATGTCTTGCTTCTGGATATTAATTGCCCTAAGAATCCTGAATAGACTCTTTGGAGATTTTCTTGGGATCTTATTTTCAATTTACTTTTTGTCTCTTCTACATTGGTCCAACTTAAAATGAGCAGTTCCCTTCAACAACCAGATTACCATTAGGCATATAGAAAGATCTCTGACACTGTAGTCTTCAGAAATGACACATTTTTATCTCTTTCTCTCTCTTTTTTTCTTTCTCTTTTCTCTTTTTTTGCTAAGAGCTTAGCTGCATCCAGTGTCAGTCTGACACTTCCAGTTTCCAATTACAAACTATATCGCCCTTCCTGCCTTAACTCACTTTACGCATGCTACATTTCTGTCACGATTCAATTGCAAAGCATAACTAGCGGCCAGATGAGTGTTGAAAGAATTGCCTAAGGAGCCAATCATGATGGTGCTTTCGGCTGATTGTTGAATGAACTGATCAAGTCTGCAGTTTCTCACTTTGATTTCTAATCAAAAGAAATCAAAATTCTTTTACAAATAGTAAATAAACAGCTCAATAGAAACGGTATTTTGTTATGCAAGGGTTAGGTTTTGGGTAACACTTCATAAGTTAGAGACTAGACCAGCTAATTCTTAACTTTTATATGTTGAAGTTTTGAGTCATCCATTAGAATGGTTTCATTTGGACTTGTAATGGTTTAAGTCTTAAATTAGGAATGTAAATATATAAAGCTTGAATTAGACATTATGATTTGGTTTGTTTTGTTTTACGGCATATCAACCTCAGTGGGTCATTTAATGCCAATAAAGTTTTGAAATAAATCAATTCTTAATGGATAATACAATTTTTTTATAAATACATTTTTCTATTTAACCCATAGATAGGACCCTAACAGGTACTACCACTCCGGGTCAGAGTGGACCAGGGAGCAATGGTGATGAAGGGGTGCTCAACATTCCCCAAACCTCCAAAACTGGAGCCTCACCATCAGATAGTTTAGCGTCATTCCCAGGACATGTAGACCCGCAGCACCGCCTTCTAGCACCCATATGATAAAAAGGGGTTGGGGCTTGCCATAAGGGCAATAGGGTTGGGAAAATCATATAGGTGCTAGGGCTTGACGTGACCAGCCGATTGATCGGAGGGGGCCTCTCCGACCGCCAGTCTAGCCCAAGATTAGACATTATGAGTTAGAGACAAATGAATTTGAATGTTTCATTTTTGGAACATTTTTTTAAATATTTTAATCTATCTTTTTTTTTTTAATAGTTTTTATTTACCCATCATCTCCACCAATAGCAGGATGTGACGCAAGGTAATTTTTTTCAGCAGAGTAAAGCTAGTTTGAATTCAGAGTTTTTCTTTTCTTGGACTGGTTTCACAACCAAGGCTTAAGAACCCAGTCTGCCCTAGTACTTACACATAACTGGGGTAAAAAAAGATGAATTTATGAAACATTATGTCCAGAATTTGAAATCTGGTTACCAATCCAATTTTCAATGATGATAATTGTTACATTCAGGGTGTTTATTACTTATAAAGTTATGAACTAATAATATAATCTGTGAACACCTTGATATTTGGTTTCAGTCTAGAAAGCTCATTTGTTTTATGTTTATATTATTCTAATATTGCGGACCCTCCATACAAGCAGCAATTTAGCCAGCTCTAATGTCACTATGCATGATAGGATTGACATTAGAAGTTGAGAATGAAAAAGCATCTAATAGAGAAAGGTCACAGAAAGTCATCATATATATATATATATATATATATATATATATATGAAGTGACACACTTAAAAATAAGTCTTGGGAATAACAGTCAGAGATTTAGAGTGAGATAGTAAGAAAGTAAGGTTTGGAGTTGGGTCACACTCAGAAATGTGGAGGTAGAAAGTGGATTGATTGATTCATTGATTTTAACGGCATATCAACATGTCTAGGATTATTCTATGCCTAGAGATTAGGTAATCAGGTTCATTATATGTTCATATTTACATTTGTGTGTAGTTGTTTCTTAAAAGTTTTTTTTTTTTTTTTTCATACATGTAATATGAAATATTTCTATTTTAAACAGACCATTGATCATACATGGGACCCTAACAGGTACGACCATTCTGGGTTAAAGTGAACCTGGGAGTAATGGCAATGAAAAAGTACCCCACATCTCCCAAAGCTCCAGATGTAGTTTCTTACCCAGAACACCCTTTTTGCGGGGGGGGGGTCTTAAGCCTCTGCTGGGGATACAGTCAGCGTATTCAAAACCCCACCAACAGGGCAAGAAGGATGTGGAGAAAGAATATGAATCCTTAACAAAGTTGTAATAAGATGACCAACTAAAATTATTCCTTCTCCACAGACTTGTTAGATTAGAAAATACAAATAATAAAAATATTTTGAACCCGTGGAAATAGAGATTTCCTTCATTCCCCTTTGGACGTTATCACCATACAGGTGATCATGATATGATCAAAAAAAAGTCAAGTGTCCAATTGAAGTCAAAAAGTGTTTGACATTTTTTTTAAATCTTCTCCGTTACATTAAGATATTCCTTTTTCTGATACATTTTAAAGTTATTTCTCTGAATGTTTGAGATGAGGCTTGATGATTGTCACTTAGAATAATTGGACACATGGCCTAGTGGATAAAGTAGTTAGGTTAAGACAGTTCTAAGTGACAGTTATTAACAGAAATACTGGGGTGAATTAGTATCTCTGTCGTAAAGGAAAGGAGACAAGGCAATTATAGAGTATATAATTGGGTTAACAATTTATTGGTTGTGGTATTAAATGTGTGAGTATACAAATTGTGTAAATGTCTGTAAGAGGTTGCCAGAGAATTTCTCTTGGTGGGATATATATAAGTATGCCTAGAGGTTTAAGTAACTTAACTTTGTAGTATCTGTCTCAGCAATGTCCCAAGGTTATCTGGTAAGTTCGCTGTCTGATGTCTGCCTGTTGGAGTTGTCGTGTTTCTCTCACAGGTGCGGACTCTGTTCTCTTGAGCCAGGGTTCTATCTCTGTCCCCTATTGTCCGGACTTCCGGCCAAGAGCAGATAACCCAATTTCCAATATTATCTCTGGATTCCGGATTCAATCATGAGCAGTGGCAGTAACATAGAAAAATAATTAACACAACTCCTACCCCAGCTATGGTTAGCGGAATGAGAACAGGATACACCCATGGACTGAATAAAGGGTTAGGTTCAAATTTCCGTGATGGCTCCCAATTATGACAAGAAGGTTACCGACTATGACAAGAAGGTTCTCGAGTTCAAAAAGAAGGTTTCTGAGTCTGACAAGAAATATCTGAAGTAGGCCGGAGGGCATATCGGCCAAAACGTTGTACAAATCACAATAAAGATGGGGACAATAGTCTGAATAACGCAGATATTACTAATTTTAAAGTTACTCAAACATACAGAACTAAAATGGAATTAAAATTTACCAAATAACCCTCATAGTCCCCAGTCTGATACTCTTTCTTGGGTTAATTATTTAATTTCTTCTCAGGGAAATTTATATGATTTGGTTAAGATAATTTAATTAAAATCCAGGTGAGTTTATTGATCAAAAGAGAAACTGAATACTTAGAAGTTATAACTTTCTTTTATTAATTAATGAACTTTGCCTAACTAATAAATATGCATTAAATTCAGCCCTTTTTCTACTGTCTTTTCTTTATGTTTAATTCAGCTAAATGAATACTGAATATAATCGAGTAATGAGAGACTTTTTGTAATGAATGAACTTTATGTTTTAGCCACAAAAAGGTTGTTGTAGAGAAATAGTCACCGGTTGAACATTGATTCCTTGTACAAAATAAATGAATTAACAACATATTTTATTGTCTGAACAAAGTTAATAAAATGAACACAAGAAGGATATGACAAACAAAAAGAATACATAAAGAGTGTAGTGTAAAGACTTCCTTAGCAAATGTAAAGAAATCTGAGGTAGGGGTTATCATCCTTGTCTACGAGCCCCTCTATCAAACCAACCAATCATGGGCCAGCATACTTTGGCGGCAAAGCCAAATTCTTTCTCTTTCTGATCGACCAGCACTGAAGTCGGACCACAAAAAAGGATGTCTCATATCCAGCAGAACGACCAGATTAGCCGTAGCAAGTGACTCCAATAATCCACCTACCTCAGGATTTCAGCTAAGTGGACTATTATTCTATAACATTTTCGCAGACAAACCAAAGTTTGCAACAATTTGTTATGTATGTCAGTAATACATGTCTATTCCAATTCTAAGTTTGTGTTTGTTTTATTTTTTAACTCTAACTTGTCTGTCACCACTCGTGGTCTAAAACACCATACATATGAACGTGTAAGAGAAATTGAAGTTTGGTTAAAGATTTATATATTTAAGAAGTGTATTATTCTATGCTGTCATGTTCAATGTGACATGAGGCTTTTTTGAGGACAAAAAGCCGCTGTTCCATGGTATCAAAGTTAAGTCTGTTTAAAGGCATTGTCCCACATGGTAAGAGAGAGCTTTTGTGTAATTGCATTTAAATAAAGGTTTGAAAATGCCACATAGCGGTCAATAACAGAACTCTTTGGCAGACAAGGGAGGTAATGAACTTTTGTCTTTTATATCTGTAGTGAAAGAAGAGACCTACCTCATGCAACACGGTGTGACAGAGAGAGTGGCGAGCGTGAAGACTTGCCGTATTCTCGAAGGAAGCGGGCTAGGCTTTGCCTGGCATGTAGGACTGACCTAGAGTCGAACCCATGTCCTTCAGAATGTGAAAGGGTTGTGGACGAGCAGTGCAGAGTAACCCGGATGTAAACAGTCACGCCATAAGAATTGACGCGTACTTGCAGTGCTGACGAGTGTCGCACGTGCTGCACGGACAATTCAGAGTGAGGAGCCCAGATGTGGTGAGAATTGATGTGTATTTAAGGACCTGCCCTCCCATACCACAAGAGAACAACTGCAGTAGCATTTTGTTGTTGAGACGAATGTGATACTGTTGGGAGAGTGTTTATACTGTAGACTGTCAATTGGAAGAACATTGCGTCGGACTTGACTGTGACCCCCAGAGATTACTTACGTTCCTGATTAGAATATCTCTAGCCAGCTGCTGTTGCTATTATGCAGGTGTTAAAACATGAGTGAATACTGTATATTATTGAGTAATGGGTGACTTTGTCCAATGAACAACTAATTTTTATTCACCTAAATGTATTTTTATCATATATTGCATATAAAGAACAATCTTCTAACTTTTGTCTATGCTAGTCTGCAGCATCCAATGATATAAACAGAAAACATACAAACACTTATTCCTACTGGAATACAATCAAAATCAATGCAATACAATAAATGAACATTGTAATATAGACCTTGATGTAGCCTACCATGTTTAATTGGATATTCTAAACATATTAAAACCTCTCTACTGATATATGTTAGCATTCATAATATAATGTGTTATAATAGTAAATGTTAAGTAAATACTTTATTATCTAAACTAATTGCCTTACAATCGAAATTACAAGGTTAGTCCTAAAAACAAGGTAAGCTTTGATCTTTCAAAAACATTTTGTGTAATGAATGACAGTTTGTTTTTTTAGGTGAAAATTAGTCTCAAAATGTCATTAATTACATGAATATATATGGTATATATAGATGATTAATAAGCCACAGCTCATAGCCTCTTCACAAACTTTTTTTAATATGATTTTAACACGAGACCTCATAACTTTGTATTCATGTTACAACCAGTGAGACATACTGCAAGTGCAAAACATCTTTATAATTTCTGAAAACCAATAGAAAAACATTACAAAACATAGAATTAAAGAAAAAATAATTCTTTGCATTTAGATTCCAAACTTTTTTTTTTTTCAAAAACTAATTTCTTTTGAAGAAATTCATAGTGAATAAGCTGACAGCCATGGAATATTACAGATCCAACTCGAATTAGTTTCCAAAGAAATCTCCATGATCCATTGCCAATTATTGACTCCATGCCAACAAAGAATTTTTTCCATCCCCTCACCCTACCCATATTTGTGCATTTACTAAATCAGCAATTGTGGATTTAGATAAAAAAAATAATAATTTGCTGACAGCATTTTTAACGCAACAGCCGAACAACCATTTTGAATCTTCCTCAAGTAAAAGTGCCAAAATGGAAGCTGAAAAAAAAATTGTGTGCAATTTGCTTCTTTCTTTTATTTTCAAGTCTCTTACAAAAAAAAATATTTTAATATTTTAAGTATATCAGTCTCTATATCGATAAAAAAGTTTTATGAATTTAAGAGAAACAGAAAGGAATATGTATATGAGAGAGAGAGAGAGAGAGAGAGAGAGAGAATGAGAGAGAGAGTGAGAGTGAGAGAGAATGAGAGAGTGAGAGTGAGAGAGTGATAGAGAGAGAGTGAGAGAGTGATAGAGAGAGAGTAAGAGAGAGAGAGTGAGAGAGAGAGAAAAGAGAGACTACATAACCATAAGAGCAAACATAAATACATTTTAATAATTTTAACTAAGTGTTCAAAATTTTTCTCTTTATTTATGTGTCATTCTATTTTTCTTTTCATGATTGATTTATTGATTGATTGATTATTATTGGCATATCAACATGTCTAGGTTTATTTATGCCTAGAGGTTAGAGAATTGTATTCATTGTATATCTATTCTTACATTTTTTGTATAGTTGTTTCTTAAGAGTTATTTTTGATTTGCACATGGTCCTATCAAATAGAAATAATTTTTAAACAGATCTATATGACCCATAGATTGGATCCTAACAGGTATGATGACTCAGGGTCAGAGTGGACATGGGAGTAATGAAGGAGTACTCCACACTCTCCAAATCTCCAGAACTAGAGCCTCCCTATCAAAATGCAGTTTAGAGTCATACCTAAGACATTCTTATGATAAGGTTGATTTTAAGTGAAGAAATAATAAATAAAATCAAGAAAAATAAATCAAAAGGTAAGATCGCATTTTCTGGTCTGACTAGAAAGCATTCTAAAATGTGAAAAGAGAACGAATACTTGGAACACGAGGAATAAGTCTTTTGAATTTGGATGTAGGAGAAAAAAAATTGATTTGTTTTTTATTTTTCTCCAGTGAAAGTTATATATTTTCATATTTTACTGATGAAAATGTAAATAAACATAGAAATATTAAACAAATTTGAATTACATACTAGAACATGTTCTTGAATCACTTTCATATGAATGCATAAGTTATTTTCCAAAAATTTAGAATTTTATGGTTGAATGTTTAAAAAAATGATATAAGGAAGAAAGATAAAAATCTGTCATGGAAATTTAAAAGAAAATTAAAATGACACAAATACTTAAAATATTATTATGGAGGTACACTTAGCAGAAATGAAATTGGCAACCCAAGTTCAAATCCTGCATGAGGTTGTTTGTGCATAACTTTATTAATGCACTTAAGCAATGGTTTTAAATTATTTCATCCTTGTGGAACCCTTGAAATAGTTTTCATATCTCAAGGAACCTCAGCATAAAAATGTTTATATAATATTTATGTATTAGCCTATTTTTAACCGTTTCCTGCAGAAGCCCTGGCAACCTCCTGTGAGACCCTTGGGCTCCAAAGAACACTGATAGAGAAACACTGCTTCTGGGAAAGGTATGAATCCATCTATTCTCTTCCAACTATGAATCAATAGTAGGGCAAAATGGGTTCTTTAGCTTTAGTTAGGCAACCAGTATAAGAGAAGGAAAACTGAATTCAAAGTAGCTTAACTCAGCTTTAAAAAGAATTGGATTATTTCTTAGTTGAGTAACATGATATTACAGAGAGACCCAGAAAAAACAGAACCCAAATTATTTATTTTCCCATTAAACTTGTTGGACTTTAACTTAAAAAAATTAAAACTAAGTTTTATTACAAAATTTGTGGGTTCTGTTTTTTTCTGGGTCACCCTGTAATATTATGTTACTCAACTAGGGGGGATTAGGGTTTAGGGTTAGGATTTATTTAATGGGAAAATAAATAATTTGGGTGTTGTTTTTTCTGGGTCACCCTGTAATATGTTACTCAACTAGGAAATAACCAAAAATTGACCTTGTGTCATAATTCTCATGGTGGAAGGGTTGGGTAAGTACATACTTAAGAAATTATTAATTTCTTTTGACTAATTTAAGTTTTCTTATATTTCTTGGACAACTTATTCTGTTTTTGTTTTTTTTGTTGGGGGGGGGAGATTATATCACATTTTGCAGCAAAAAAAAAAAAAAAATAAATCCCTCGAAATCGAATGTATCATTAATCTGGTTGACCCCTGCTGATTTTATTTGGCCATTCTTTGACAATAAACACAGGACATCCTTTCAATTGCCTCGAAAATAATTGCATGGCAGAGACTCACTGTAGACGAGAGAACATTTCTTCTTCATCACTTGGGACATAAAAAGAGAGAGTTAAACAAAATCAGATGAAATGAGAATCAGTGATTAAATTCCACGAAGGTGCTTACCAAAAATCTTTGCCAGTCATCATCCTGAAAATGCTCTGTAGATTGGTTCAAGCTTAATGGCACCACCACGACAACCAACTGGCACTTGCTCAACTAATTTTCTAAAGAAGATTACTCATTGGCTTACATAGTCTACAAAGATTACACACCTTTGTCCCCCACCCCCTCGAATGTGACATTGAAACAGGAAATGCTTTTCAATGAAAATCTTCTGCTCTGCTTTCTTGTCCTTTGACATGATACCTTTTCTTATAAAAGCCCAAAGAAAGGCCCATAACCCCCTGACTTTTGAATTGATTTTCAAAGGAAAAACAAATCATTAAGACTTTCCTGATAGTAAATGGCAGAAAGTGGGGAACAATTTGCTAAAATGCCATTGGATGGAATTGGAAAATCTTTTAAAGGAGTACAAGAAATTAGAATCACGCATCAATGATGGATTCTTCAAAAAGAATCTAAATCCTCATTAAGACTCCTGAATGGCTAGATTCTATCCCCCCCCCCAAGGTTTTTCTTAGACAAACAATTTTATTGTGAAATAAGCCAAGGAATAATATCAGACAATTTTTCTTGAAATTTTGATGATATTGTTTTCTTGGTTTTTTTCTTTAAATTCTTTGATTCAACATCCTAAGGATTTTTTTTCACTACAATTGAACTTAAATATAAATATTTTTTTAATTCTTTAGTTGGAGGGGTTGGGTAAATGAGGTGGGCTTAGCATAATGGTTATCTTCGTGGGACATGGAATTGGCAACGTAAATTCTAATTTTAGACTAGGTTGTTTATGTTTTACTGATGTTTCTTGGGAAAGATTAATCCAATTGTTCTCCCCATAGCTATGAGTAAATTGGTAAAACTGGGATCTTTAGACTTGGTTGCACAACCAATCTAGGAGAAGGAAAACTTTAAACTTAAATCAAGTTTACTCCATTTAAAAATTGACCTTGTGTTACATCCTGCCCTGAAGGAGTTCTGAATTCTGTGAATAGGAGAAGCAGAGCAGAAAAATTGGAAATCTGAAATATTAGTTAATCTGAAAACTAAAATAGGAAAGAAAGACCAACTAAACATATTTGAAGATGGTTACTAAAACATGATAGAAACAGAGGGAAAAAATAAGAGAAGTTGAGTACTTTTTAAAAATGGCTAACAAGTTATAAAAATGGGAGAAGGTTTGGTTTGGTTTATTTTGTTTTACGGCATATCAACCTCAGTGGGTCATTTAATGCCAATAAAGTTTTGAAATAAATCAATTCTTAATGGATAATACAATTTTTTTATAAATACATTTTGCTATTTAACCCATAGACGGGACCCTAACAGGTACTACCACTCCGGGTCAGAGTGGACCAGGGAGCAATGGTAATGAAGGGGTGCTCCACATTCCCCAAACCTCCAAAACTAGAACCTCACCATCAGATAGAGTTTAACGTCATTCCCAGGACATGTATACCCGCAGCCACCGCCTTTTAGCACCCATATGATAAAAAGGGTTGGGGCTTGCCATAAGGGCAATAGGGTTGGGAAAATCATATAGGTGCTAGGGCTTGACGTGACCAGTTGATTGATCGAAGGGGGCCTCTCCAACCGCCCGTCTAGCCCAAGATAGGGCCAAAGTGGAGTATTGCATGTCATGAACTGCTCATCCACCTGGGCTCTATCCTTAAGCATCACTGGTCGCCACCCATGGCCAACAGGTGGCCCCATTGGGGAAGTCTTACCCCTCTGCAGAGGTGCAATCGGTGCATTCTAACGCCCCAGCTGACGGGGCGGGAGAAAATTTGTGTCTCCTAAAAACAGGAGAAGAATTAAGTACAAATACTGAAGAAGTGGAACACTTGAATGTGGCTTTCTAAATGGGAGAGGCTTTGCATTTTAAAATGATGAAGATGAGTATCAAGACCTGGGAGAAATTGAATGTCAAAAAATGGGAGATGCTGAGATGAAAATTGATGATGAACAGAACGAAAGTGAGAGAAACTAAAATTGTAAAATTGTGAGGAGGGTATAAATGAAATTGAAATGGAAGTTGAAGAAACAGAATTTACATGTTTAGGAGGGTAGTAATTAAAAATAGAAATAGCTAAGGTTATTAAAAGAAAGAATATAGTGAAGACTGAACTCAACAGATTCAGAAGAGTGAGAATTAAAAATGGACAAAAAGGGAATAAAAATGGAAGAAACAGCATTAAACTTTGAGAGGCTGAAGAGGCAGAAAAAAATGTGAGAATCTGTGTATTAAAGCCAAGAAAAGCCAAAAAGTAAAGCAAAAACTAAGGGAGCATTAAAATTGGTGAAGGTAAATATCTGAAAAGAGTATAGGGAGTAATACAAAATTGGAGTAGCTGAGTACTAAAAACCATTTGGAAAGTTTTTTTCAGTAATGTGTATTTGTAAAGTTATGACTGCAAACATATTAGGATGTTTTACTATTTAATAAGTGAATAGAGATGCAAAAAAAAAGAAAGGTGATATAAAAAGATGAAAAAAGATAAGACAGAAAGAGAAAAAATAAAGAGGACATAAGAAATATCGGATCATATTACCTTTAGGCACCACTTTTTGATCTCGATTAAGAAAGGACATGTTTTTCATTTACACCGTCAATATCTGGTTAGAGTTGGGGGTTAGGTTTATAAATTTTTTTTTAAATCTAAAAATCGTCTGTTAACACAACTGGATATTGATGGTGTAAATGAAAAACGTCCTTTCTTAATCGAGATCAAAAAGGGGTGCCTAAAGGTCATATGGTCCAAAATATCAAAGAAAATTGATATTAATCTTATAGAAAAACTACATTAAAATAGAAACTTATTAAAACAAGAAAAGGAAAAGGAAAAAGATAAGAAAAAAAGTGACAATCATTTTTTACACTATTTACTTTTTAAAAAAAAAAAAATTTTGGTACAATAAAATAATTTTTCCACAATAGAATCATTTTGCTATGATAAAACTATTTTATTTCTCTGAATGTTTGAGATGAGGGTTGATGATTAGTTTTATCTGCATTATTCGGACTATTGTACTTATCTTCATTGTTATCTGTACAATGTTTCGACCGATAAGCCCTCCGGCCTTCTTCAGGTATTTCTTGTCAGACTTGGAACCTTCTTCATATAGTCGGGAGCCATCATGGAACTTTGGACCTAACCCTTTATTCAGTCCACGGGGGTATCCTGTTCTCATTCCGCTAACCATAGCTGGGGTAGGAGCAGTGTTAATTATTTTTCCATGTAACTGCTGCCTGTCAGGATTGAACCTGGAATCCAGAGATAACTGTCACTTAGAACTGTCTTAACTCCTATACCACCTCATTCCACCCGGCTGGAAGTCACATTAGTTTTAACTAATCAGCCCCAAACAATAGCCTTTGTTTAAATTTAATATTAAACATATGTAGAAATCTTTGATTTATTTAAGGGAAATAATAGGTAACTTTAGATGCAAAGGTCATTTTTAGCCATTTAATATATCCTTATAGGAATGCTCTGGACTTAGAAAAATCTCAACAGGATATTAAGAGTTAACGTAACTACCTTATCCACTAGGCCATGTGTCCAATTGTGTGTACTATTTTAATACAATAAAATTATTTTAAATATAATAAAATTATTTTTCTACAATAAAATTACTTTATTACAAGTTATGATATTATAAAATAAGAATTTAACAAGAAAGAAATAAAAGCCAAATAAGTCGCCTAAAAGAAAAGAAGAAAAAGATTTAAATAAAATTTGTTTAAAAAGAGAAAAAGAAATCATTAAGCATGCAACATAACATCAAAGTTTTGTACTTAATTTCTGTCACCGTTCATTCATTAAGCACCTTGTCCCATCCCCCATTCATTAAGCACCTTGTCCCATCCCCCATGAGATTTAAGCCAAGCTGAGATTTCATTGAAGTTGAAAGGGTAATGAGCATATTTCAGGTGTTTGCCATTTTCAAGTCTCTCTACTGTAACCTATCCACTCCCAAATGGAAGCCAAAAACATCTGCCAGTGTCGCATCAGAAATGCAACTGGTTTCTAAATACAGAACACCTAACAAAACAATTTAGCTATTTGCTACCAAACAGAGTTTGGGTTTTTTTTTCCTTTTTTTTTTTCTAAAATCCATCAAATGTTACTCTCAATTCTTCTATTGATCTTCATCTTGACTTTTTTTTTCTGTTTCCTGTTTTATTTTCTTTTTCTTTCTTTTAATTCTGTTCATTTTTTCTCTCTTTTTTATTCCTCCCGTTTTTTTAATTCTCATTCATATTCTCCTCCTTTTTTTTTCGCTTTACTTCTCATGCTCATATTTACCCAACCCCTCCAAGGTCAGTTTTAAAGTGAAATATATCTACTTTGAATTCAGTTTTCATTCTCCTAGACTGGTTGCCATACCAGTCTGCACTACTATTTACTCAGAGTTTCATTGTTCAACTAACAGAAAGTTATTATTAAATTTGATCCTTGTGAGATGCCCCATACTTGCAACCTTGTGTCACATCCTACCTGTGGTTGACGGTGTGTGTATACATGCATCAATAAGTTCAATAACTGCACAGCTTAATGATGTAAAATGTATTTATTTTACACAATAATAATTTACTTTTCAACATAACTTCCTTGTCAATGAACTTAATTAACTTTCATCAAACATACAATGAAAAGTTGCTGACCAAAATGCACCTAATGACTATTAAAATTTGAATATTAATTCAATGTTCGTTTTCCCAGTTTGATATGCAAATCTTACCTTAAGGTAGAGATGTTCAATCCTATTTTGGGAATCAATAATTCAAGGTAACCAGACTTTGTTGTGCAGAATAAGTAGAATTTCCAAATGCATTTAATCCTTGTATTTTTCTTTTCGTTTTTGAGTATATGGAGATTTCAGAGTTATTGTATTAGAATTATAAATACAGTAGCTTGTTATCTATTACACCCTATCTGGATGCCTAAACACATCTAATTTGTATATAGTACTGGTAATACAATCGTCTTTTATAGTAAAAATCATTAACTATACATTTTTATAGTAGAGTAATTCCAATGCATTTATATAAAAAAAATATTTCCAGTGCATTTTCATAGTAAAAAAATATTATAGCCCCAATGCATTTTCATCATTTTCATAGTAAAAAAAATGCAATGCATTTTCATTAAAAAACCATTCATTTTCATAGTAAAAAATATTTCCAATCATTTTCCAATTCATTTTCATAGTAAAATAATTTCCAATTCATTTTCATAGTAAAAAAAATAATTCCATAAATGCATTTTCATAGTAAAAAAATAATTAATTTCCAATACATTTTCATAGTATTTTCATAGTAAAAAATAATTTCCAATCATTTTCATAGTAAAAAATAATTCCAATACATTTTCATAGTAAAAAAATCCTCGATGACACTTTCATGACATGTGTCTTATGATCAGAGAAATGTTTTTATGCGCATTTCTGGCAATCTAACAAAGCATATGTCCTTCCATTAATTGTAATATTCTATTCAAATATTCCACTAATCTATATTCAGGTTTATTAAGAAAATTTGCAATCATACATCCAAAGATCACTTTATTAGTGATGTTATTGGGGTTAAAATAAGGTTTAAGTCTTTCAACATCTGTTCTCATAAGTGACCCTACAGAAATAATTATTACTGGCAGGCAATCCTGTAGCAAAATTCCACTCAATATTTAATATGTAATCTAATATATACATGTGTACAAGGCCAAAATTGGGGGAGGGACAGCTGGTCATTTCTATCCTAGCTTTTAACTTAACTATTCTCATTCATGACATGATTCATACCAGAATTTTCCTTCACCACAAAATCAATTCGCACTACAAATACCAAAACTAACCAGTCTCTCTATGAAAAACCTATACCTAACTCACATGTACATAGTCATGACAGAGGGGGGAATGTTGATATATATATATACAAAAAATATATGCAAAAAATGAACAGAAAAAAATAAAAATTTTGATAAAAATAAAATCATATTAGTATGAGCTTCCCCTCACTTAGTATTATGGCAGAAGAACTTGTTCACTAGTTTGAAAAAATTGCTCAGAGGAGTAAAAGAATTATAAATAAATAAATAAAATAAAGTCTCCTCAAGTATCTGGAGAAGTTGAATTTCTGTCATCTAATGGGGTGGGGAAATAAAAACGAAAAATCATGGGGACTAAAAAAATGAAAAATGGCCAATGAACTTATATTCTCTAGCTAAATTAAACAACAGTTAAACGAAAAAGTTAAAAAAAGAAGAAACATTATATAAACTCCTGAGAGTTGAAGCCGCAGTTGATTAAAGTACTGTAACTAGATGACTCAAGAAATTTTGGTCTGCTGCAATTACTCAACAATTAGGCAAGATCAGGTAGGCCTAAAACCACGGTCTAAAAGGCTGTGCTTCAAGCCATAGAGGTAAATCTGGTGGAGTATCACTTGGAGAGTATCAGGCAATCTCAGTATTTACAATCCAGTGGAGTTTGTTATCTTCACGACCTCACCAAAAATCACATGAAGCTGCTGAATTGTGCCTCATGTTACCATAATTTTGCAAAATCTTTGACTCAGTAGTATAACAATTAGAGACGATACAAACTGAATATTTATTGAATAATGTTAAGCAAGGTACAAGGCCATATTCACAGAGCTCTAAGTAAGAAACAAATTTACTGTCAATAGTATGCAAGATTAGTTCACTAACCATCCTTCTGTGGCAAATGCAGTGGTCAGTGATAAAAAAGCTGTTAAATTTCAGATTGTTTTGTTAGTTTTTAAGTGGGAGCCAAGTTTTAGCTCTTTGTCTCAAAAGCTGCAGACATTGCAAATACGAGAATCAAGTACATCTGTTTTATTTCTCACTTGACAGATCAATTTGCAAATAAATAAACATGACAAGATTCAATTCAAATAAAGAAGTTCCCATTAATTTTCTGAGACAGGGAAAGGCCATAAACGTGTATATAATATATATATATATATATATTTTGTTTGAGGGACAAAATAAATATAATTTAATTTGCAGATGTCAAATGATTGTGTTGGTTTACAAACAGATTAGCAGCGTTCATTGCTTGAGGAAATTTTTTCTTCAGAATTACCACTTTTCTTGGAGTAACAATGAGAGATTACTTATCATTGGTAATGTAAGAAGGGGGTGAGTGTGGGTGGGGGCAATGGAGTTTCTTTATTTATTATGACTTGTTATTCCTTGATTCAGTGGGACAAAATCTAGAAAAAAAATTGTGAAAATCATTTTAAAAAAACATTGTCTTTTTTTTATGGGAAAGGGACAATAATTTTGATTTGTTGCCTTTTATTTTGCTTTTTTAATTGAATTGTTGATAGTCGTTGGGCAGAAACAAAAAAAGCATTTACAAGAGAATGTTTTTGAAGCATCAAATAAATAAATCTTTACACTTTTAATTTGTGTATCTTATTTAAGTATGCAATGAAATGATCATTAAAAATTGACCAAAAGTGATAAAAAAAAGAAATGAAAGGAAGATGCCATTTTTTTAAAGTTCAGATTGATAGTCTCATATTAAACTATCTTCTATGAAAAGATAATAAATAATAATCAATTATAACTTAAAATAAAATAACATTTTAGAATTAATCTTAATTCGGTTTTCAGATAAATTATACAAATTTTGGACTGGCCATGCAGTAAAGGATTCAAAATGAGAAATATTACTTTTGGCAAAAATCATGAGATTAGTACAATTAGTTTAATTACGCTTTTCCTTTAACAATAAATAAACTAATAAATGCAAATTTCTTATTTTTATTTAATTTTAACTTATCTATTATTATTTTATTTACTGTTAATTAAAATAAACTAAGGGAACATTCTCTAAATGTACTAATTCCATAATTTTTGCCAAAGGTAGAAATATTGAGATGATAAACTTGGATAATCAGTTGTCATTCAACAATTATCAGAAAGAACTTTACTTACAAGATATATATAAGTATCTTAAAAAGATAGATGTTATCAAACTCTATCTTTTTATACATAGAAGTGAGAGAATTGAGTTCATAAATAAATATAACAGACTTCTGTAATTAACAAATGAATAAAAACAAAGTTTGTTCATTGACTACTGAAATGTTATTGTATAATTTATTTAAGTTTTATAGTTGATTTACCTCATAAATCACATATCTTTCTTTTTCAGAGGAGTAGAATTCCCTCAGTCATTAAATGGGCTTGTCTGGTATAGTTAAATAGAGCTTGATAGTAAATTGTTTACTTGAAGAATCTTGTTGGAACTTATCTGGACCACAAAGCCTTACTGTAAGCAATCATGACTGAATTTAATCCATTACCAGCTGGACCCATGGCAGTTGAGGATAAAGATTATCCATCATCTTATGCCTGTATCCTTATGCCATCCTTCTACTGTTGCAGAAGAATAATTAAAGTTCCAATTACCGTTGAACTGGGAAGACAATGCAACAAACGGTTGTAACTCAAATACAAACCCGAATGCTACAAGGTCCACTGCAAAATGACAAAGCATATATAAGACTCCACAATGTCAAGCAGTCAAGCAGCCAATCAGAACTCAAGGAATGGAATTACAGGAGGGGGTTGAACGTAAGTAATAGAAAATCATTAACAATGAATATCCATGATATTCAACTAAACCTGTTTAAATAATAGATTGCTGTCTACAGACAGTTAAACATTAGATTTTGACTGAAGACCACAACATTCATACCTCGTTCTTTTTCTCAAAAATGGCCGAAGAATGGTCGAGATATTTTAAACCCAGAGATAAAGAGTATGGGGAGTTCTCACACTCACTTAATTCTTATATACATTCTTTTGTAAAGAGGTTGTCCTATTGTGGTATTATGGGTAGCAACCTAGTCTCGCAGATCCGCTACTGAATAGCGAATTTATCCTCGCTTGATACTCTACTTGAGACTTTATATATGTGTGTGTATATATATATATATATATATATATAAAACGGTCGAGAGTAAAACTTGGATTCTGTTATTTTCTTCAACATTTATTTTTATATATATATATATATATATATACTGACTTCAATACCTGTATCTTCATTCTCTACCTCTATCCCCCCTACAAAAAAGGATTTTTTAAATTGTCACATCATTTTCTTAATTTATTCATTTCATGGAAATAACATTGGAGATAAATTGTTGTAGACCCCTATTTGTATTTAACAATTTCGTGTAGGCGTTCGTGACAGAGTTGATGTTCTCTTGCTGTTTCTTGATTTTTTACTTTCACTGTTCTCTTCTTTCTTTTCCTCTCTTTCTTTCTTTCACATTTATGTTGTTCTTTTAAATGGAATGGTCCATTATTAATCTGAAGTGACAACAGGTGTGATACATGGAGGTACAAACATTACTATATAGATTATGTGTAAAAATAGTCAGTGGCTGCCTAATGTTGGTATCAGCCAGACAGTGAAGGAGTCTATCCCTTTTTAACTAGCACTAGACAAAGGAGATTATTTTAGCGTCTGTGGTGGAGCACCACACCTAGCATCAACTCCCCACTTTACCACACAGATCACTGTGCTACTCATATATATGAGTTGGCAATGGCCTGTATCGAACCCAGAACCTTGTAATTCCTATGCGAACGCCCTACCGGTTGGGTGCTGTTTACACAGCAGCATTGCTTCCTACAAGCCTTTAGAAGATGATGACTCTGCATTCAGGCATGGTTTCAGGCCCAAAGCATCATTAGCCCAGAGCGCCCCAACAATATCTAACAATAC
This sequence comes from Doryteuthis pealeii, assembly GCA_023376005.1. NCBI lineage: Eukaryota > Metazoa > Mollusca > Cephalopoda > Myopsida > Loliginidae > Doryteuthis > Doryteuthis pealeii. Next base: position 4,460,642 of record CM042143.1, on the reverse strand, counting down.
TACCAGATTTTTTTGTTTATTGTCACTCTGTAGTATTGCCATATCCTTCTCTTGGATCTTTTTTATGTATTTCCTCTTGTCTGATGGAGAAAGTCCAAGATTAATCAAGAATGTGGAGGTTGAGTTGGCAATGAAACCTCAAACATCTGATCTTGGTCAAATTATATTATTAATATTCACCACTGAATTAAGTGCACTAATAAGGAATAATATTATGTGGAAAAATATGTTTTTGTATAAAATAATTTTTTATTTTATTTATAACACACATATACACACACACATATATATAAGTCATCCACAGACACGTGTTTCGGTGTTTCATGCCTCTTCAGTGTGGCTAGACACAACAGCTATCCTTGGCTAGAGTCAAACTCACTGGTTGTTTGCCTGCCTGATATCTTATCCCCTCATCCACTGACAGCTGTAGCGAGACTGGTGTTGTTTTTTTAACCTATTAAATACATAGGTTTGTTTATGTATTTTATGGTCACTGAGAGATCAAATTTCCGGGAAAACTATCATTGCTTATATGCAAATTTAAATTACCAATTAGAGAGCTCATACCAATTTATGGGTGTATATATATAATGCATGCTATATCATTGTAGAAAATGGAATCAGTGACCTGATTTCAAATGGCATGAATCTACCTGTTCTTTTCCCAGCTATAAGTTCTTTAGCTTTGGTTTGGCAAATAGTCTAGGAGAATGAAACCCTCAGAATTCTAACGAGCTGTGCTTCACTTAAAATTTGACCATGTCACATCCTGCTCGTAGTTGAGTAAATACATACATTGCATTAATCATTTTTTGTTTTTCTATGACACTGGCATGTATAAGGTGTTGTATATTGTCTTTATAAGGAATCTAAGAACTTCTCTTTTATATTGTGCCATGATATTTTCGCACCCTGGTTCATGCCCTGTTTCTAATCTCAAACAGCAGTAGTGATGCTTGTTCTCAATATGGCCAATATTTTCAGTTCCCATAAATCTACAATTCTTTTACCTTAGATTGACTTAGTGGTTCCTCATGTAAATATAATGGATAACAAGCTAAGCTAGCAGACCATTACTAATGAATAAGATTCTCACTTGATACCTCATACTTCTGGCCTTGCCAAACTTAAAAAAAAGCTTGTAGATAACTACAATTCTTGTTACTTCAGACTGGTTGAGTAGCACCTCATTGTCATGGATAACAAGATACACTAGCAGACCATTACTAATGAGTTAGCTACTCACTTGGTGCCTCATATTTGTGCCAATCTCAGAAAAAATTTTGTAGATTACAATTTTTGTTACTTCAGACTAAGTGGTACTTTGATTCATATAATGGATAATGAGCTAGGGTAGATTTGGTTTATTAGTTTGGACCATGTAACCTTTAAGCACCCATATGCGATCTCGATTCAGAAGGACATGTTTTTCATTTACACTGTCAAAATTTTTTTTTTAAATTAGGAAAAATATTAATTTTTAATTCTTAATCTAATAAAATAGTTTTTGATTTTAATTTTTTAAAAATAGCTATTCCATGTTGCTGTTAGCCTATGGGAAAAAATTAATTTTGCACTAATGATAAACTAATATTGTTAATTTAAAAAAAATAAAACTTAAAACGAAAGACATATTTATTTATTTTCTATGTGCCTCTACGGATAGTTAATATTAAAAAGTATTTATTTAAAAAGATATTTTGTTAGGGTTAGGATTAGCAGTTAGTTTTATAATTTAAAAAAAAAATGTGTCTAAAAATCGTCTTTTAACAAACAACCAGATTTTGACAGTGTTAATGAAAAACGTGTCCTTCTGAATCGAGATCGCAGATAGGGTGCTTAAAAGTTACATGGTCCATTAGTTTAATGGAATGAGCTAGGCTTGTAGACTATTACTAATTAGTTCAATTCTTATGTAATGCTCCATACTTATGGCCTTTTATCAAACTCAATAAACTAAATAAATGACTAAGATTGGCTGAGTTTAGTGCTTTTATGTCAGTTTTTACTTTATCCAAATCAGGACGTCTTTTACGTTTAAAATATATATTCCTGCAGTCTTGGAATTTGAATATAAAGAAATATTTTTTTCTCCAAATTAGACTTTTATTTCTTCTGGACATTACTGACCACCTTTGCAGTGGTTTGAAAATCTACCATGGATCTGACAGTTTCTTCATCTTAAGAAAATTAAAAATATTTTTTTTTAAATTAGTGAAATAGATCTCTTATTAGGACAGAGCCTATTCTTGTAGTGTCCCCACACCCTAAGCAGAGTTTAACAGGTTTGAATTCAGAGTTTTCCTTCTCTTAGACTGGTTACCTAACCATGGTTAAAGAGTCCAGTTTGCCCTACTATTTATCCATAGCTGGAGTGAGAGTAGTTGGATTCATACCTTTCCCAAGTGTATTAGTGCTATGTGAACTTTAGCTTCGTCCAGGATTTGAACTCGGGGCGACGAATCCATTTTCTATGACTCTAACAATTACACCACACACCTGAAACATAAGAGATGATTCTTCATCTTCTACAGCATTTTCAACATTCCATTTTTATTATGCCAGAAGGTCGGGCACTTACTCGTAGGTCTCAAAAGCATTTGAAAGAGTCATGCTTTACTAACCTTATACTTCTCTACATGCGACAGTGGTGGGAAATTATTTCAGCTTTTAATGCCACATTTGTCAAGGAGAATGCAGGACCATTTTTTCAGTTATTTACTAATTAAATGCTTCATTGTTTCAACTCTCATAAGTGATATCTTATCTGCAATGGGCAAATAATGGTTGGGGAATTAAGCCAAAATAAACATGCCACAATTTATCTTTGGCAATGAGATCACATTTATCATCTGAGCGTAAATCATCTTTCAGTTATTCCATTGCATCTTTCCAGCAATAGGGATCAGTAAGAAGTAGTGAGTAGCAATGTTCAAGGTTCTTAATACTCATTTACATATATATATATATATATATATATATATATATATATATATAGTTGGAATTAAATTCTCCATATCACAAAATCTTACAGTGCTCAATACAAAACATACAGATCAACATCCTAATATATTGACAATTATAGGTAACCTGGTAGAGTTGTGAATTATTACTCTGCCTTGTTTTCTAATGATAACAATAATATATATATATATAATATAACAATATATATATATATATATATATATATATATAATAATTTTTTTTATTAATATTGGAGAAATAATTATAAAGTGCTCAATTATTTCTTTAAGAGCTGTATTTATTTATTTATTTAAGTCACCATCTCTGAATAATATCTGAAACCATTGGTAAGACAAACTTTGTATTGTTGACTTAAATAAATAAATATATATATAATATATATCGTTAGTAAATACATAAACATAAATTTTAAATTTTTAAAAAATGCAAACAAAAAAAAATATTTTCAAAATTAATAGCACAAGGGAGTGGAAAGTCAATGGCTTTTGGAGCAATATCTTCTAATCTTTTTTAAGAAAATTAATTGTTGATTATAATTTCCTTTTTGTGTCATAACTTTTTCTAATTTTTTAACTTGTTACTAGATCCAAAGAAACATTTGTATATTTTGCTGTATATTTGTATATGGGATTAAATTTCAATTCGTTACAGATTTGTTGGTCTTCCTTCTATTTTTTTTTATTCAGCTGATCGTAGGTGTGGTGCTTCACTTAAGATGCTAAAACTATCTCCTTGGTCTAGCACAAGTGAAAAGGGTATAAACCACTCTCTTCAGTGGCCAATAAATTCTGATTCAGATTTTTCAAACTTTCACCTACCCGACCATTTTCAAATTCTCTGCATTCATAGTTCAGGTGTATAGGGGAAAAAGTTAGGCAATAGATTTCAATGTTATAGCAATCCAAAGGCTTTTGGGTTAGGGCAATTTTGCACACCCTAAAGCTACACTCCAAGACTGCTGCCCTTCTCTGACCCAGCCAATGTATATATGTTGGGGTAATGAAGACATAAAATCAATGGTGCTTAGTAACTGTCTGTTTTTTGCCTATGCAATTTTAAATTATCGGCAAAAAGCCATTCTAAACAAACCTTGTTTACAATTTATCGTATCGTCGTGTAATAAAAAAGTCACTAGAAGAGGAATATTAACCTACTCTAAACAAATCATAAAATCTAAGAAGTCCGTTTAGTGTAGGGGTTATGGATCGGCCTGTCAGCTTGCAGTCCGGTTTCAAATCACGCATCTTCCGATCTATAGCTCTGCTATGAGGCCTAATAGGCCGAAATGTACATACAGAGATTGATTTTTCTCGATTTGTTTACCATACATTTAATAGGTATTCCCGCCTAATTCATTATTTATTTAATTAATTTTCAAAATTAGGTACGACTCCAATTAAGCACTTATTCTCCCAATATATATATATATATATATATATAATATATACTAACCTCCCAACCTTTAGTATCCATGATACATATATATTCTATGATATTATCCTGTTAGCTTTTCTGGTTTATCATTTATAAAACTTAGTCTGGCACATGGCACAAGTATTGAGCCTCCAGTATTGATTCTTCTCACTAGAATAATAATGGTCTTCTAAATCTTATTAACCATTGCTCTACTCTGAGATCACCATTTCTCTTCATTGATTTGTCTTCCGTCTTTTTTACTATTTTCAATTCTTTTTTTTGTTACTTTTTCTGCCATTGTTTTTTTTTCCCATCTTTACCAGTTACAATTCTTTTGATGCAGGTAAACTATTTCCCTTTACAATCTCAATTCTATTTTTGTTCTTGGCTAGGGCTTTTAATGCCTGTCGACTTTACTTCCATTTTTCCTCCTCTTTTTTAAAATTTTTATTTCTTATCTTTCTTTTGCTCTGTAACTAGTTATTTTGTTTCTTTTGATAAAAATACAAAACAAACAATGTCAAGGTCTTTCTTTGTGGTACCCTCAAATTCTCTCTTTTGTTTCTCTCCAAATGCCACTACATCTTGTAAGTGAAAAGAATGCCTGGGTGGAAACTAAAATTAGATTCCTCTTCCCTGTGTTGTGATATTTGATTTTGATAATAAGTTTGTCTTTCTCTTCACATAAAAAATAAATAAATCATGCATCTCTTTTACTGGTTAACCAATTTCTGGGAATCATTTCTATAACCAAATTTAAAACATAAAGGATCATAATGACACTTTAAAACAGGTTAATTTTGTTAATATTTATTACATATACATATTATGTGTATTTAGACAACAGATTCTCTTGCAGGAATATTTGTTTAAAAATGATAGACCAGTATTTGCTCTCAAAAACAGAACAGTTGAGATAATTTGTTAATACTTGTTCACTTTGTTCTGGTCCCTTATATAATATATATATAATATATAATATAGCGAGAGAGCAGATTCTCTTGTAAACATATTTTGTTGAAAATGACAGACAAGGATTAGGTGTTTAATTTTATTGGTCTTTCTTGCTTGGCAGGTGAGGCAAGATGTCACAACTGTGGTTGAAGGCAATTTTAAAACTGTCTGAAATTCTCTAATGATGTTATATATAAATATATATATATATATTATTAGTATTCGGATATGTCCCCATTTCATAATAACACTAATAATACTAACTTCAAGCCACATCTCAAACATTCAGAGAAATATATATATATATGAAAGAATTGGAATAAAAATAATATAATAGCACACTTCAAATGAAATTCAATTTGCTTTTAGTACAAATACATTCAGTTTTACTAAATTTTTTCCAATACCTCAGTCCCCCAGCAAGTGAGGGATTCTTTTGCAGTGGCAATTTTATTTGCTTCTAAATGAATTAGACCTTCCTGATCAATTTTAACCTAAAATGTTCTGGGAACATCAAGACTTTGGGGGTTGGAACACTGCCTTCCAATGTACCATTATAACATTCCTTTACATGAAAGAAGTGCATGCCAAGTTTTATAAAAATTGACTTATCAATGTAGGAGTTCATAAATAACATTCATGCTAACAAAAAAAAAAAGGTGAATTATAAATTTGATGAAGATCAAAGATAGATTACTCACATAGGATGTTTCATTACATTGGCTTAGCTCAGTTTGGTAGAGCATCCACTTTGGAAACGTGTAGTTCCTGGTTCAATATGGCCCTCACCAACGCAAAGAGCAAATGGTAAGTGCGATACTCCACCTCAGATCTCAGATTTATCAATGTTTAAATCTACTAGCAAAGAATCTCTCTCAGGT
>CM042143.1:4422003-4454306 GCA_023376005.1 Doryteuthis pealeii | reverse complement strand
GAGAAGAGATATGCAAATTATTATGCTACCTTCTACGGGTGCAAGTATTTTAAGTTAAATTTATAATAAAATATCGACTATAAATTAGGAAAGGCTAATGAACTGAATAAGAATGTAGATAAATAAGATTTTGAACAAAGGGGGCGTTGATTGAAAAAGATAGAACAACTTTGAACTAACTCTTCATCATTTTCCGCGTACGTGAGCGGGCTGGTTCACGATAGTGTCGGTCAAGACTCTTATCTCTCATAGGGTAGAGAGTAGCTGTGTTGACGGGTAAAGAAATATGGAGATTAATGCAATACATATGAACAGAGTTAAGTGATATATGTCTTCAATAGTAGGAGAGGGATTTTACTGTTTAATAAAGAGTGTATGGAAAAAATTGAATGCTCTCTTCGAGTGGACATTTCAGAATAAGATAACACTGAACAAATGTTAGATTCAAGTAATACTAAGAGGCTGATCATTTATATTAAAATCAATTTTTAGTAAGAGGTCAATTAGTGCAGAATGTAGCCTTCTCATTCATAGCTGTTACATGTGCTATTGTTGTTGTGATAATATAACAACATTGTCATGGGCTATATTTGTGTGTAGATATGGGTAACAGTGTAGTACTTGAAAACAATTGTTATTAATAATGTGAGGTTAAATAAAATAATAATCCTGGAGAATATTGATGTAAATAGAACAAAGGAATTGTGACTTGTATGTAATATAGTTTTCGATTACAACAGACAACAAATCTCCATAATAATAAGATTATATAATATATATATATAATATATATATATATATGTGTGTATGTATAGATAAAATGTTTCTGTATGTGTAAATAAGCTGTGTTGTGTCTTTGTTTCTGTTTATTTTGTGTTAGTTTATCTTGGCAAAAGATTTTCACCCAACCATTGACTTTATCAATTTATTGAATTTCTCTTTAGATAAATTCTTTGGGAACATTTGCAGTAGAGTACCTTTGAAAGTTACAATCCCATTAAATGTGCAATGTTTTAGCAAAATCTAAAAATAGAAAAACACCCACATGTGTCAATTTCCAAAAATAATTTTTTTCCTACATCACCACCAAAAGTTTCAGTGGATTTGAACATATCTGCTATCCTCCATCCTTGTCAGTAGCAGTCTAGTAATCAAAGAGGACAGACCCAGACTTTAGCTACTCCAGCCTCGGAACCAAAAATATAATTCCTAAATTTCATGATATTAACAAAGATTAATCCTCAAAGGAATTCGGGACTAACACGCAAGTAAGAAATTAAAGAATACTGAAAACATTTACATACACTGTACACATACAAAAACTAATATTCACACAAAAACATATTTCATAAAATATTGCCAAAATAATAAGTAAAAAGATAATGTCTATTCAACCAATCTCCTGTTATTTTTTTTGCCGTATTAACACAATACCTGGAAAATTCCTCTGCTACAGTATTAAGCAACATTTATAATTTTGATATTTTGAACTGTTGTTCTCATCTTTATGTTTGTAAAAATGGTTCAACCTCTTTACATACCACAATAAAAACGAGGACAACCGTTTGAAAAATTAAGATTATACACATCAAATCTCATATTAAATTCAGAAAAATAATACGCTACATTTGTTAAGAATTCATAGTCTATAATTTGCTCAAATTCATGCTACCTTTGTAATAAGTCCTTCAAATGTATTTCATGACAGTAACCATCTCCATTTACACAAATTTTCTGCAATGAGTAGGATGTGACTCAAGGTCAGTTTTAAGTGCTGGTTTAGCTCAGTCGTAGAGTGTCTGATTAGGAACCATAAGTTTCCTCATTCGATACTGGCCCTCACCAACTCGGCATATAAGTAGCACAAGATCTGTACAGTAAAGTAAGGAGCTGATGGTTGGTGTGGGCACTCACCTCAGATGCAAAAACAATCTGCTTATTCTAGCACCAGTGAAAAGGGGATAGACTCCCTCCCTGTCTGGCTGATACAGACTTTAGGCTACCCCGACAACTTTACAGCTGGTTTGAATTCAAAGTTTTTGTTCTCCAAAACTGGTTAACTAATGAAGGCTAAAGAACCCAGTCTGTCCTACTATTCATCCATAGGTGGGGGGAAAGTAGATGGATTTATACCTTTTCCAAGGGCATTAGAGAATTTATGTCTTTCCCAGGGTCATTACCACAAACAGCCTAGTACAGGATTTGAACTCTGGTCACTGATTCCATTTCCTAAAATGATAACCATTACAACGGATACAGGAGATATATTAGATTAAATTACATAACCCTATACTGAGATAGTCTCTTTTTTTAAATGCTAGTCATCTGAGCAAACATCAGTTGAAAATGTTTATGGAAACTAAATTGTTGAAACTATTTTTGCATGCCAATCTAACAAGAGGTTAACTACTCTTTATTTTCAAGTCAGAAGTTGAATATAGTTTATATAGCCTCAACCTCTCTTTATTAACAAGAGGAATCAAAAAAGGACTGATTTAATATTTGTCCAATCCTTTCAAGGGTGAAATATTGTGGCAATGAATATAATCATTAGCAACTCTTTCACTATCTCAAGTGTCATCATTGTTATTCTTTACTCAATTCAGAAAGGAACAAATCCTAATTACGTATCGGTCACACAAAACTTACATACTCATTTTTACTCAAAAAAAAACCCAGCCAGAATGCATAGAATGTCAAAACCCTTACTGTTAACACATTCTAATAGATGTGGTGATTTTGCTGTAATTAGACATTTTTACAACACAAACAACACAATATACATTTGAAAACGTCAGTATATATGAAATTGTGTCCTTCCTGAAAGAAAGAAAATTATACCAAAAAATATAACAAACTTGAACTTTACCCTATAAACTTATCCCTTAAAATGATTTCCAATTCACTTAGCAACAAACAACAGCAAACAACCTACTGTGAAAATCAGAAAAATCCTCGAAAAAGACATAATAAATTCAACCATCCTTACAACCTACTGCTTGGCATCAAATAACCCTAGAAGGCTTGACATGCCATTAAAATCAATCAATCATCATTATCATTTCAAGTGTAAGTCTTTGAAAGAGAAAAAGAAATCTTCGAGAGAAAAGAATTAATGTTATCCACTTTAAGCTATTCCAATGTCAATAGAAAGACTTTGAATTGGTGTTATCTAAAAATCACTCCTTTATCAAACCAACTAATGCTGAATGGCACAACTTATTGTTTGGCAGAAGAAACTGTCGTTCTGCCAGCCTGCAAATGAGCTTCTAGATTACCAATGTTCTTCCCCATGATGTGGTATGGAATTGATGGAACTATGTTAGTTTTTCACACCAACTTTTGTATTGAGGAAACAGTGGCAGTCCAAGTGGCACTTAGTGACCTGACAAGGTGCCCACCATTTTAATGACAATTTCAATTTCACCAGTTGAAGAGTTTCTGGAAATGCTTCCACTGATTTCGGCCACTGTCCTGATTTTCTTTTAATTGGAATGGCACATTCACCTGCCGTCAATAACAATGCCACCTGAAGAAAGTAACAAAACAAAATTCAAGTTAAACTTGTTTTCTAGTTTTTTGTCTTTCTTAAGATGTTTTTTTTTAACTTTATTCTAGTTCATTTAGTTTTTTACAAGAATTATCTTGTAGCATTCATAAATTAATATACTAGCAAAATAAAAAACGTCCCTCTTTGCAACGTAAAAATAAATATTGCCTGTGGGGATGGGAGTTTAAAATTTAATATCAGAGAGTTTGTATCATAAGTAAAGTAAAAATCATCAAATTTATTAAAGGAGTAAAATAAAAAAATTGAAATGGAAACTTAGTTCTGATAACTTTAAATATATATTAAATAAAACAAACTATATATAGATAGATAATACCAGGTATGTATTTATTAAAACTTGTTTAAAAAACCAATGAGAACTGTCTAACATTGCATGCTCAAATTTTGAGTGTATTTATTCTATGTTATGACGATTTTAGGTAGTGTGACATAAGCAGTGACATAGTTTTTGTTACAGACAAAAATCGGAAGCGAATCTCCATTATTAATAGAAGATATATATATTTAAGGAGGAGAACCTCTTAAAGTACTATTTCTCTGAATTTTTTAGATGAGGCTTGATGATTAGTATTATTTGTATTATTTGGACTATTGTCCTCATCTTCATTGTTATCTGTACAATATCTTAAGAAGGCTGGAGGGCACATTGGCCAAAACGTTGTACAGATAACAATGAAGATGAGGACAATAGTCCGAAATAATACAAATAATAATCTCAAAGTAGTTTTTTGACTAACGAGAAGAGAGCTCCTTTGATTTGGAAAAAAGTATTTTCCTCCTCCTTGACCAATTGCCATACCAAGGTTAAAGAGTCAAGTCTGTCCTACGATTTACCTATAGATAGAGGAGAATAGTTGGATTTGGTTCTTTCCAAAGGGCATTAGTGCTATGATAAATGCAAACAGCCTTCTCCAGGATTTGAACTCATCTTGCTATATCTATTTCCTATGATAAACTACATGTTATGGCTTGATAGAAATGTTGGGCAATATAACCTTTAGGCAACCCTTTTGCGATCTCAATTCTTGGGGACATTTTTTCCATTTACACCATCAAAATCCGGTTAATTGTTAACAGACGATTTTTGGATTTTTTAAAAAATTATAAAACCCCTAACCTTAACCACTAACAAACAACCGGATTTTGATGGTGTAAATGAGAAAAGTGTCCTTGTGGGTCGAGATCCTGAAAGGGGTGCCTAAAGGTCATATGGTCTGAAATTTTTTACTGATATATTACAATAACTTCAAGAAAATTATAATAATAAAAACATCAATATTAACCTCAAAACTGACAAAATTATAACAATAGTAAATCCTTGAGAATTCAGAAATACAAGCCGTTTTATGTTTTCTTTGAATTCTGAAATGAATTTAAGGGTAAAAATTCGATTTCATAACACTATTAAATGAAATCTTTACATATATAAAAATTGATGTTTTAGTTATACATGGGTGAGTCAAAAGATTTTGCAATATTTTGGTAAGAAGAAGCACAATTTTTGAAGGTGATAAATCATGCAAAACTCGAAGATGATGAGCTCATCTGTTACTTTAGGTATACCTAATCATTGAGATTCTTACAACCCTAGTAAAATTTCTTGAACCATCTGGTTACTGTGCTGTAATAAACTGTGTATTCAACTTTCATACAACAAATGGTTTTGTTTTTTTTCTGCAACATTTTGACCTTGTTTGAAATTGTAAAACATAAGTACCTGAAATTGATTATGTTGCACATTTATCTCTGCAACTTTCAAATCCCACATGGAGTGAAGCAATACACACCATTTCACTACATCAATTGGTATCTACTATGGATTGAACTACTTTTATCATGTGATGTAAGTGCTGCAAACAAAAACAAAACTTTTGCCTCACACATCAATATTAAGCTGAAAGAAAGCAATTTCATGATACCATTAAATTAAATTCTTCACAATCTGTGAAACCCGATATTTGAATTGTTTATATATGGAACTTTACATGCTTATTTTTGCTATACTAGTCAATTAATATCTTTAGAAAATTTTGTGGTTTTAAAACTATAACAAATTTATGTTGCATATGTTCTGTAAATTTAATGCCTCAAGAAAGACATGTATAACTTTTAAGAATATTTGGTAAAGTTAACGACATAGCTGAATATTATTTCTTTGAATGTTTGAGATGATGCTTGATGATTAGTATTATCTGCGTTATTCGGACTATTGTCCTCATTTTTATTGTTATCTGTACAACGTTTCGACTGATATACACTCCAGCCTTCTTCAGGTATTTCTTGTCTTGTCCAATTGGACACATGGTCTAGTGGATAAGGTAGTTAGGTTAAGACAGTTCAGACAGTTATCTCTGGATTCTGGGTTCAATCCTAAACAGCGGCAGTAACATAGAAAAAGAATTAACACAACTCCTACCACAGCTATGGTTAGTGGAATGAGAACAGGATACACCCGTGGACTGAATAAAGGATTAGGTTCAAAGTTCCGTGATGGCTCCCGATTACAACAAGAAGGTTCCCGACTACGAAAAGAAAGTTCCCGAGTTTGAAAAGAAAGTTCACGAGTTTGAAAAGAAAGTTCACGAGTTTGAAAAGAAGGTTCCAGAGTCCAAAAAGGTTCCCGAGTCCAACAAGAAATACCTGAAGAAGGCCGGAGGGCATATCGGCCAAAATGTTGTACAGATAACAATGTGGATGAGGACAATAGTTCAAATAACGCAGATTATAGCTGAATATAAATGTAATTTCAGCTGTATGTTTACAGTCAATAAAATTAAACAGCTTTTAAAATTTGGTTCATGTTTTTTATGAAAGTTTTTATATATCTTTATGGTTGTATTTTCTTTAGATAAACTCATGTGTGCATATGCATACATGTGTGTGTGCAATGCACTTACAATTCTGCTGTGCAGTGTACCAGGTACATGATGTCATAAAAAAAACAGATAAGGAAGGTGAGTTTGAAAAAAAAAAAACAGGTACAAAGCAAGTCTCACCATCTCAGAAAAGGTTACCATTTAGCAGATTCCACCCATCATGTCTTGCTTCTGGATATTAATTGCCCTAAGAATCCTGAATAGACTCTTTGGAGATTTTCTTGGGATCTTATTTTCAATTTACTTTTTGTCTCTTCTACATTGGTCCAACTTAAAATGAGCAGTTCCCTTCAACAACCAGATTACCATTAGGCATATAGAAAGATCTCTGACACTGTAGTCTTCAGAAATGACACATTTTTCTCTCTTTCTCTCTCTTTTTTTCTTTCTCTTTTCTCTTTTTTTGCTAAGAGCTTAGCTGCATCCAGTGTCAGTCTGACACTTCCAGTTTCCAATTACAAACTATATCGCCCTTTCCTGCCTTAACTCACTTTACGCATGCTACATTTCTGTCACGATTCAATTGCAAGCATAACTAGCGGCCAGATGAGTGTTGAAAGAATTGCCTAAGGAGCCAATCATGATGGTGCTTTCGGCTGATTGTTGAATGAACTGATCAAGTCTGCAGTTTCTCACTTTGATTTCTAATCAAAAGAAATCAAAATTCTTTTACAAATAGTAAATAAACAGCTCAATAGAAACGGTATTTTGTTATGCAAGGGTTAGGTTTTGGGTAACACTTCATAAGTTAGAGACTAGACCAGCTAATTCTTAACTTTTATATGTTGAAGTTTTGAGTCATCCATTAGAATGGTTTCATTTGGACTTGCAAGGGTTTAAGTCTTAAATTAGGAATGTAAATATATAAAGCTTGAATTAGACATTATGATTTGGTTTGTTTTGTTTTACGGCATATCAACCTCAGTGGGTCATTTAATGCCAATAAAGTTTTGAAATAAATCAATTCTTAATGGATAATACAATTTTTTTATAAATACATTTTTCTATTTAACCCATATATAGGACCCTAACAGGTACTACCACTCCGGGTCAGAGTAGACCAGGGAGCAATGGTGATAAAGGGGTGCTCAACATTCCCCAAACCTCCAGAACTGGAACCTCACCATCAGATAGTTTAACGTCATTCCCAGGACATGTAGACCCACAGCCACCGCCTTCTAGCACCCATATGATAAAAAGGGGTTGGGGCTTGCCATAAGGGCAATAGGGTTGGGAAAATCATATAGGTGCTAGGGCTTGACGTGACCAGCCGATTGATCGGAGGGGGGCTCTCTGACCGCCAGTCTAGTCCAAGATTAGACATTATGAGTTAGAGACAAATGAATTTGAATGTTTCATTTTTGGAACAATTTTTTAAATATTTTAATCTATCTTGTTTTTTTAATAGTTTTTATTTACCCATCATCTCCACCAATAGCAGGATGTGACGCAAGGTAATTTTTTCAGCAGAGTAAAGCTAGTTTGAATTCAGAGTTTTTCTTTTCTTGGACTGGTTTCACAACCAAGGCTTAAGAACCCAGTCTGCCCTACTACTTACACATAACTGGGGTAAAAACAGATGAATTTATGAAACATTATGTCCAGAATTTGAAATCTGGTTACCAATCCAATTTTCAATGATGATAATTGTTGCGCTCAGGGTGTTTATTACTTATAAAGTTATGAACTAATAATATAATCTGTGAACACCTTGATATTTGGTTTCAGTCTAGAAAGCTCATTTGTTTTATGTTTATATTATTCTAATATTGCGGACCCTCCATACAAGCAGCAATTTAGCCAGCTCTAATGTCACTATGCATGATAGGATTGACATTAGAAGTTGAGAATGAAAAAGCATCTAATAGAGAAAGGTCACAGAAAGTCATCATATATATATATATATAATATATGAAGTGACACACTTAAAATAAGTTGTGGGAATAACAGTCAGAGATTTAGAGTGAGATAGTAAGAAAGTAAGGTTTGGAGTTGGGTCACACTCAGAAATGTGGAGGTAGAAAGTGATTGATTGATTCATTGATTTTAAACGGCATATCAACATGTCTAGGATTATTCTATGCCTAGAGATTAGGTAATCAGGTTCATTATATGTTTCATATTTACATTTGTGTGTAGTTGTTTCTTAAAAGTTTTTTTTTTTTTTTCATACATGTATATGAAATATTTTATTTTAAACAGACCATTGATCATACATGGGACCATAACAGGTACAACAATTCTGGGTTAGAGTGAACCTGGGAGTAATGGCAATGAAAAGTACCCCACAACTCCCAAAGCTCCAGATGTAGTTTCTTACCCAGAACACCCTTTTTGCGGAGGGGGGGGTCTTAAGCCTCTGCTGGGGATACAGTCAGCGTATGCAAACCCACACAGGGCAAGAAGGATGTGGAGAAAGAATATGAACCTTAACAAAGTTGTAATAAGATGACCAACTAAAATTATTCCTTTCTCCACAGACTTGTTAGATTAGAAAATACAAATAATAAAAATATTTTTGAACCCGTGGAAATAGAGATTTCCTGCATTCCCCTTTGGACTTTATTACCATATACGTGATCATGACATGATCAAAAAAAGTCAAGTGTCCAATTGAAATCAAAAAGTGTTTGACATTTTTTTAAATCTTCTCCACTACATTAAGATATTCCTTTTTCTGATACATTTTAAAGTTATTTCTCTGAATGTTTGAGATGAGGCTTGATGATTGTCACTTAGAATAATTAGACATATGGCCTAGTGGATAAGGTAGTTAGGTTAAGACAGTTCCAAGTGACAGTTATTAACAGAAATACTGGGGTGAATTAGTATCTCTGTCATAAAGGAAAGGAGACAAGGCAATTATAGAGTATATAATTGGGTTAACAATTTATTGGTTGTGGTATTAAATGTGTGAGTATACAAATTGTGTAAATGTCTATAAGAGGTTGCCAGAGAATTTCTCTTGGTGGGATATATATAAGTATGCCTAGAGGTTTAAGTAACTTAACTTTGTAGTATCTGTCTCAGCAATGTCCAAGGTTATCTGGTAAGTTCGCTGTCTGATGTCTGCCTGTTGGAGTTGTCGTGTTTCTCTCACAGGTGCGGACTCTGTTCTCTTGAGCCAGGGTTCTATCTCTGTTCCCTATTGTCCGGACTTCCGGCCGAGAGCAGATAACCCAATTTCCAATATTATCTCTGGATTCCGGATTCAATCATGAGCAGTGGCAGTAACATAGAAAAAATAATTAACACAACTCCTACCCCAGCTATGGTTAGCGGAATGAGAACAGGATACACCCATGGACTGAATAAAGGGTTAGGTTCAAATTTGCATGATGGTTACCGACTATGACAAGAAGGTTCTCGAGTTCAAAAAGAAGGTTTCTGAGTCTGACAAGAAATATCTGAAGTAGGCTGGAGGGCATATCGGCCAAAATGTTGTACAAATAACAATAAAGATGGGGACAATAGTCCGAATAACGCAGATATTACTAATTTTAAAGTTACTCAAACATACAGAACTAAAATGGAATTAAAATTTACCAAATAACCCTCATAGTCCCCAGTCTGATACTCTTTCTTGGGTTAATTATTTAATTTCTTCTCAGGGAAATTTATATGATTTGGTTAAGATAATTTAATTAAAATCCAGGTGAGTTTATTGATCAAAAGAGAAACTGAATACTTAGAAGTTATAACTTTCTTTTAATTAATGAACTTTGCCTAACTAATAAATATGCATTAAATTCAGCCCTTTTTCTACTGTCTTTTCTTTATGTTTAATTCAGCTAAATGAATACTGAATATAATCGAGTAATGAGAGACTTTTTGTAATGAATGAACTTTATGTTTTAGCCACAAAAAGGTTGTTGTAGAGAAATAGTCACCGGTTGAACATTGATTCCTTGTACAAAATAATGAATTAACAACATATTTATTGTCTGAACAAAGTTAATAAAATGAACACAAGAAGGATATGACAAACAAAAAGAATACATAAAGAGTGTAGTGTAAAGACTTCCTTAGCAAATGTAAAGAAATCTGAGGTAGGGGTTATCGTCCTTGTTTACGAGCCCCTCTATCAAACCAACCAATCACGGGCCAGCATACTTTGGCGGCAGAGCCAAATTCTTTCTCTTTCTGATCGACCAGCACTGAAGTCGGACCACAAAAAAGGATGTCTCTTATATCCAGCAGAACGACTAGATTGGCCGTAGCAAGTGACTCCGATAATCCACCTACCTCAGGATTTCAGCTAAGTGGACTATTATTCTATAACATTCTCACAGATAAACCAAAGTTTGCAACAATTTGTTATGTATGTCAGTAATACATGTCTATTCCAATTCTAAGTTTGTGTTCATTTTATTTTTTTTAACTCTAACTTGTCTGTTACCACTCATGGTCTAAAACACCATACATATGAACGTGTAAGAGAAATTGAAGTTTTGGTTAAAGATTTATATATTTAAGAAGTGTATTATTCTATGCTGTCATGTTCAATGTGACATGAGGCTTTTTGAGGACAAAAAGCTGCTGTTCCATGGTATCAGAGTTAAATCTGTTTAAAGGCATTGTCCCACATGGTAAGAGAGAGCTTTTGTGTAATTGCATTTAAATAAAGGTTTGAAAATGCCACATAGCGGTCAATAACAGAACTCCTTGGCAGACAAGGGAGGTAATGAACTTTTGTCTTTTATATCTGTAGTGAAAGAAGAGACCTACCTCATGCAACACGGTGTGACAGAGAGAGTGGCGAGCGTGAAGACTTGCCGTATTCTCGAAGGAAGCGGGCTAGGCTTTGCCTGGCATGTAGGACTGACCTAGAGTCGAACCCATGTCCTTCAGAATGCGAAAGGGTTGTGGATGAGCAGTGCAGAGTAACCCGGATGTAAACAGTCATGCCATAAGGATTGACGCATACTTGCAGTGCTGACGAGTGCTGCACGGACAATTCAGAGTGAGGAGCCCAGATGTGATGATTGATGTATATTTAAGGACCTGCCCTCCCAGACCACAAGTGAACAACTGCAGTAGCATTTTGTTGTTGAGACGAGTGTGATACTGTTGGGAGAGTGTTTAGACTGAAGACTGTCAATTGGAAGAACATTGCGTCGGACTTGACTGTGACCCCCAGAGATTACTTACGTTCCTGATTAGAATATCTCTAGCCTGCTGCTGTTGCTATTATGCAGGTGTTAAAACATGAGTGAATACTGTATATTATTGAGTAATGGTTGACTTTGTCCAATGAACAACTAATTTTTAGTCACCTAATTGTATTTTTATCATATATTGCATATAAAGAACAATCTTCTAACGTTTGTCTATGCTAGTCTGCAGCATCCAATGATATAAACAGAAAACATACAAACACTTATTCATACTGGAATACAATCAAAATCAATGCAATACCATAAATGAACATTGTAATATAGACCTTGATGTAGCCTACCATGTTTAATTGGATATAAACATATTAAAACCCCTCTACTGATATATGTTAGCATTCATAATATAATGTGTATAATAGTAAATGTTAAGTAAATACTTTATTATCTAAACTAATTGCCTTACAATCGAAATTACAAGGTTAGTCCTAAAAACAAGGTAAGCTTTGATCTTTCAAAAACATTTTGTGTAATGAATGACAGTTTGTTTTTTTAGGTGAAAATTAGTCTCAAAATGTCATTAATGACATGAATATATATGGTATATATAGATGATTAATAAGCCACAGCTCATAGCCTCTTCACAACCTTTTTTAATATGATTTTAAACACGAACCTCATAACTTTGTATTCATGTTACAACCAGTGAGACATACTGCAAGTGCAAAACATCTTTATAATTTCTGAAAACCAATAGAAAAACATTACAAACATAGAATTAAAGAAAAAATAATTCTTTGCATTTAGATTCCAAACTTTTTTTTTTTCAAAAACTAATTTCTTTTGAAGAAATTCATAGTGTATAAGTTGACAGCCATGGAATATTACAGATCCAACTCGAATTAGTTTCCAAAGAAATCTCCATGATCCATTGCCAATTATTGACTCCATGCCAACAAAGAATTTTTTCCATCCCCTCCCCCTACCCATATTTGTGCATTTACTAAATCAGCAATTGTGGATTTAGATGAAAAAAAAATAATTTGCTGACAGCATTTTTAACGCAACAGCCGAACAACCATTTTGAATCTTCCTCAAGTAAAAGTGCCAAAATGGAACCTGAAAAAAAAAATTGTGTGCAATTTGCTTCTTTCTTTTATTTTCAAGTCTCTTTCAAAAAAAAAATTTGAATATTTTAAGTATATCAGAGAGAGAATGAGAGAGTGAGAGAGAGAGAGAGAGTGAGAGAGAGAGTGAGAGAGAGAGAGAGAGAGAGAGAGTGAGTGAGAGAGAGTGAGTGAGAGAGAGAGTGAGAGAGAGAGTGAGTGAGTGAGAGAGAGAGAGAGAGAGTGAGAGAGAGAGAGAGAGAGTGAGGAGAGAGAGAGAGAGAGAGTGAGAGAGAGAAAGAGAGACTACATAACCATAAGAGCAAACATAAATACATTTTAATAATTTTAACTAAGTGTTCAAAATTTTTCTCTTTATTTACGTGTCATTCTATTTTTCTTTTCATGATTGATTTATTGATTGATTATTATTGGCATATCAACATGTCTAGGTTTATTTATGCCTAGAGGTTAGAGAATTGTATTCATTGTATATCTATTCTTACATTTTTTGTATAGTTGTTTCTTAAGAGTTATTTTTGATTTGCACATGGTCCTATCAAATAGAAATAAATTTTAAACAGATCTATATGACCCATTAGATTGGATCCTAGCAGGTATGATGACTCAGTGTCAGAGTGGAACTGGGAGTAATGAAGGAGTACTCCACACTCTCCAAATCTCCAGAACTAGAGCCTCCCTATCAAAATGCAGTTTAGAGTCATACCTAAGACATTCTAATGATAAGGTTGATTTTAAGTGAAGAAATAATAAATAAAATCAAGAAAAATAAATCAAAAGGTAAGATTGCATTTTCTGGTCTGACTAGAAAGCATTCTAAAATGTGAAAAGAGAAAGAATACTTGGAACATGAGGAATAAGATTTTTGAATTTGGATGTAGGAAAAAAAAAAGATTGATTTGTTTTTGATTTTTCTCCAGTGAAAGTTATATATTTTCATATTTTACTGATGAAAATGTAAATAAACATAGAAATATTAAACAAATTTGAATTACATACTAGAATATGTTCTTGAATAACTTTCATATGAATGTATAAGTTATTTTCCAAAAATTTAGAATTTTATGGTTGAATGTTTAAAAAGATGATATAAGGAAGGAAGATAAAAATCTATCATGGAAATTTAAAAGAAAATTAAAATATGACACAAATACTTAAAATATTATTATGGAGGTACACTTAGCAGAATATTTATCATCATAGGAAATGGAATTGGCAACCCAAGTTCAAATCCTGCATGAGGCTGTTTGTGCATAACTTTGTTAATGCACTTAAGCAATGGTTTTAAATTATTTCATCCTTGTGGAACCCTTGAAATAGTTTTCATATCTCAGGGAACCTCAGCATAAAATTTTTGGCGGACCTGAACTTTCGGACCCCCCCCCCTAAAATTTTCGTTTTTAATTTTTTTTTTCAACGGATTATTATCGATTGCACACCAATCTATCAGACCTGTAAAAAAATTCTAAAAAGTTCTTTATTTTTTCGAGTTTTCTAGGGTGCTCAGTTCCCTGTATAAGTTTATCGTAAATCAAATCCCCATATCTGAACCGCTTAAAAAATTTTTCTTTGTAATTTTTTTTCTTTTGAAAAATTTTTGTTAAAATTTTAGAATGGGGGGGGGGGAGTCTGAAAGTTCAGGTCCGCCAAATTTTTATATAATGTTATTAGCCTATTTATGTATTAGCCTATTTTTAACCATTTCCTGCAGAAGCCCTAGCAACCTCCTGTGAGACTCTTGGGCTCCAAAGAACACTGGTAGAGAAACACTGCTTCTGGGAAAGGTATGAATCCATCTATTCTCTTCCAACTATGAATCAATAGTAGGGCAAAATGGGTTCTTTAGCTTTAGTTAGGCAACCAGTATAAGAGAAGGAAAACTGAATTCAAAGTAGCTTAACTCAGCTTTAAAAAGAATTGGATTATTTCCTAGTTGAGTAACATGATATTACAGAGAGACCCAGAAAAAACAGAACCCAAATTATTTATTTTCCCATTAAACTAACCCTTGTTGGACTTAAACTTAAAAATATTAAAACTAACAGTTTTATTACAAAATTTGTAGGTTCCGTTTTTTTCTGGGTCACCCTGTAATATTATGTTACTCAACTAGGGGGGATTAGGGTTTATGGTTAGGGTTTATTTAATGGGAAAATAAATAAATAATTTGGGTTTTGTTTTTTTCTGGGTCACCCTGTAATATGTTACTCAACTAGGAAATAACCAAAAATTGACCTTGTGTCATAATTCTCATGGTGGAAGGGTTGGGTAAGTACATACTTAAGAAATTATTAATTTCTTTTGACTAATTTAAGTTTTCTTATAATTCTTGGACAACTTATTCTGTTTTTGTTTTTGTTTGGGGGGGGGGAGATAATATCACATTTTGCAGCAAAAAAAATAAATAAATAAATAACTCCCTCGAAATCGAATGTATCATTAATCTAGTTGACCCCTGCTGATTTTATTTGGCCATTCTTTGACAATAAACACAGGACATCCTTTCAATTGCCTCGAAAATAATTGCATGGCAGAGACTCACTGTAGACGAGAGAACATTTCTTCTTCATCACTTGGGACATAAAAGAGAGAGTTAAACAAATCAGATGAAATGAGAATCAGTGATTAAATTCCACGAAGGTGCTTACCAAAAATCTTTGCCAGTCATCATCCTGAAAATGCTTCTGTAGATTGGTTCAAGCTTAATGGCACCACCACGACAACCAACTGGCACTTGCTCAACTAATTTTCTAAAGAAGATTACTCATTGGCTTACATAGTCTACAAAGATTACACACCTTTTACCCCACCCCTCGAATGTGACATTGAAACAGGAAATGCTTTTCAATGAAAATCTTCTGCCCTGCTTTCTTGTCCTTTGACATGATACCTTTCTTATAAAAGCCCAAAGAAAGGCCCATAACCCCCTGACTTTTGAATTGATTTTTTCAAAGGAAAAACAAATCATTAAGACTTTCCTGATAGTAAATGGCAGAAAGTGAGGAACAATTTGCTAAAATGCCATTGGATGGAATTGGAAAATCTTTTAAAGGAGTACAAGAAATTAGAATCACGCATCGATGATGGATTCTTCAAAAAGAATCTAAATCCTCATTAAGACTCCTGAATGGCTAGATTCTCTCCCCCCCTCCCAAAGGTTTCCTTAGACAAACAATTTTATTGTGAAATAAGTCAAGGAATAATATCAGACAATTCTTCTTGAAATTTTGATGATATTGTTTTTTGGGGGTTTTTTTTGTTATTTTTTTTCCTTAAATTCTTTGATTCAACATCCTAAGGATTTTTTTCACTAGAATTGAACTTAAATATAAACATTTTTTTAATTCTTTAGTTGGAGGGGTTGGGTAAATGAGGTGGGCTTAGCCTAATGGTTATCTTCGTAGGACATGGAATTGGCAACCTAAGTTCTAATCTTAGACTAGGTTGTTTATGTTTTACTAATGTTTCTTGGGAAGGTTTAATCCAATTGTTCTCCCCATAAAATATGAGTAAATTGGTCAAACTGGTTTTTTTTAGACATGGTTGCACAACCAATCTAGGAGAGGGAAAACTTTGAACTTAAATCAAGTTTACTCCATTTAAAAATTGACCTTGTGTCACATCCTGCCCTGAAGGAGTTCTGAATTCTCTGAATAGGAGAATCTGAAAGAAGCAGAACAGAAAAATTGGAGATCTGAACTATTAGATAATCTGAAAACTAAAATAGGAAAGAAAGAGCAACTAAGAATTTTTGAAGATGGTTATTAAAACATGGTAGAAACAGAGGGGAAAAAATAAGAGGAGTTGAGTACTTTTTAAAAATGGTTAAAAGTTATAAAAATGGGAGAAAATTTGTGTCTCCTAAAAACAGGAGAAGAATTAAGTACAAATATTGAAGAAGTGGAACGCTTGAATGTGGCTTTCTAAATGGGAGAGGCTTTGCATTTTAAAAGGATGAAGATGAGTATCAAGACCTGGGAGAAATTGAATGTCAAAAAATGGGAGATGCTGAGATGAAAATTGATAATGAACAGAACGAAAGTGAGAGAAACTAAAATTGTAAAATTAGGAGGAGGGTATAAATGAAATTGAAATGGAAGTTGAAGAAACAGAGTTTACAAGTTTAGGAGGGTAGTAATTAAAAATAGAAATGGCTAAGGTTATTAAAAAAAAGAATATAGTGAAGACTGAACTCAACAAATTCTGAAGAGTGAGAATTAAAAATGGCCAAAAAGGGAAGAAAAATGGAAGAAACAGCATTAAACTTTGAGAGTCTGAAGCAGCAGATAAAATGTGAGAATCTGTGTATTAAAGCCAAGAAAAGCCAAAAAGTAAAACAAAAACTAAGGGAGCATTAAAATTGGTGGAGGTAAATATCGGAAAAGAGTATAGGGAGTAATACAAAATTGGAGTAGCTGAGTACTAAAAACCACAGTTTGAAAGATTTTTCAGTAATTTGTAAAGTTATGACCGTTATTAAATTCTGCAAACATATTAGGATGTTTTACTATTTAATAAGTGAATAGAGATGGAAAAAAGAAGAAAGGTGATATAAAGAGAAAGGTAAAAAGATGAAAAAAGATATGACAGAAAATTAAAAAATAAAGAGGACATAACAAGAAATATCAGACCATATTACCTTTAGGCACCCCTTTTTGATCTCGATTTACACCATCAATATCCGGTTAGAGTTGGGGGTTAGGTTTATAAATTTTTTTTTAAATCTAAAAATTGTCTGTTAAAACAACTGGATATTGATGGTGTAAATGAAAAACATGTCCTTTCTTAATCGAGATCAAAAAGAGGTGCCTAAAGGTCATATGGTCCAAAATCTCAAAGGAAATTGATATTAATCTTATAGAAAAACTACATTAAAATAGAAACTTATTAAAACAAGAAAAGGAAAAGGAAAAGGAAAAAAGATAAGAAAAAGAGTAACAATCATTTTTTACACTATTTACTTTTTTTGGTACAATAAAATAATTTTTTGCATTAAATAATTTTGGTACAATAAAATAATTTTTTGAATTAAATAATTTTGGTACAATAAAATAATTTTTTGAATTAAATAATTTTGGTACAATAAAATAATTTTTCCGCAATAGAATCATTTTGCTATGATAAAACTATTTTATTTCTCTGAATGTTTGAGATGAGGGTTGATGATTAGTTTTATCTGCATTATTCGGACTATTGTACTTATCTTCATTGTTATCTGTACAATGTTTCAGCTGATATGCCCTCCGGCCTTCTTCAGGTATTTCTTGTCAGACTTTGGAACCTTCTTGTCATAGTCGGGAGCCATCATGGAACTTTGGACCTAACCCTTTATTCAGTCCATGGGGGTATCCTGTTCTCATTCCGCTAACCATAGCTGGGGTAGGAGCAGTGTTAATTATTTTTCCATGTAACTGCTGCCTGTCAGGATTGAACCTGGAATCCAGAGATAACTGTCACTTAGAACTGTCTTAACTCTTAAGTCCTATACCACCTCATTCCACCCGCTGGAAGTCACATTCGTTTTAACTAATCAGCCCCCAACAATAGCCTTTTGTTTAAATTTATATTAACATATGTAGGAATCTTTGATTTATTTAAGGGAAATAAATAGGTAACTTAGATGCAAAGGTCATTTTTAGCCATTTAATATATCCTTATGGAATGCTCTGGACTTAGAAAATCTCAACAGGATGTTAAGAGTTAACGTACTACCTTATCCACTAGGCCATGTGTCCAATTGTGTGTATATTTTAATACATAAATATTTTAATACAATAAAATTTATTTTAATACAATAAAATTAATTTTCTACAATAAAATTACTTTATTACAAGTTATGATATTATAATAAGAATTTAACAAGAAAGAAATAAAAAGCCAATAAGTCACCTAAAAGAAAGAAGAAAAATATTTAAATAAAATTTGTTTAAAAAGAGAAAAAGAAATCATTAAGCATGCAACATAACATCAAAGTTGTGTACTTAATTTCTGTCACCGTTCATTCATTAAGCACCTTGTCCCATCCCCCATTCATTAAGCACCTTGTCCCATCCCCATGAGATTTAAGCCAAGGCTGAGATTTCATTGAAGTTGAAGGGTAATGAGCATATTTCAGGTGTTTGCCATTTTCAAGTCTCTCTACTGTAACCTATCCACTCCCAAATGGAAGCCAAAACATCTGCTCAGTGTCGCATCAGAATGCAACTGGTTTCTAAATACAGAACACCTAACAAACAATTTAGCTATTTGCTACTCCATTGCATTTCTGATGCGGACCTGGCAGATGTTTTTGGCTTCGCATTTGGAGTGGGTAGGTTACAGTAGAGAACCTTGAAAATGGCAAACAGCCTGAAATATGCTCTTACCCTTTTTCACAACTTCAATGAAATCTCAGCTTGGCTTAAATCTCATGGGGGATGGGCAGAGGTGCTTAATGAATGGGGGATGGGACAAGGTGCTAATAATGAAGCGGTGACACGAAATTAGTACACAACTTTGATGTTATGTTGGGCATGGATTAATGATTTCTTTTTCTCTTTTTAAACAATTTTATTTAATATTTTTTCTTTTTTTCTTAGGTGACTTATTTGGCTTTTATTTCTTTCTTGTTAATTCTTATTTTAAATAATATCAAACTTGTAATAAAGGTAATTTTTGTAGAAAAATAATTTTATTGTATTAAAATAATTTTATTGTTTAAAATATTTTATTGTATTAAAATAGTACACACATTGGACCATGGCCAGTGGATTAAGGTAGTTACGTTAACTTTTAACATCCTGTTTGAGATTTTTCTAAGTCGCAGAGTCATTCCTATAAGGATATATTAATGGCTAAATGACCTTTGCATCTAAAGTTAACCTATTAATTTCCCTTAAATAAATCAAAGATTCTACATATGTTTAATATTAAATTTAACAAAGGTATTGTTTGGGGGGCTGATTTATTTAAAACGAATGTGACTTCAGCCGGGTGGAATGAGGTGGTATAAGGAACTTTAAGAGTTAGACAGTTCTAAGTGACAGTTGATCGTCTGGATTCCAGGCTTCAATCCTGACAGGCAGCAGTTACATGGAGAAATATTACACTGCTCTACCCCCAGCTAATGGTTAGCGGAATGAGTAACAGGATACCCCGATGACTGAATAAGCAGGCGTTAGGTCCAAAGTTCACGTGATGGCTTCCCGACTGACAGGAAGGATGTACCAAGTCTGACAAGAAATACATTGAAGAGGCCGGAGGGCATGAATCAGGCTGAAACATTGTACAGGATACAATGAAGATACACGTACAATAGTCCCAATAATGCGATTAAAACTAATCATCAACCTCCAATCTCAAAGCATTCAGAGAATAACGATATAGTTTCATACGCAAAATGATTCTATTGCGGAAAAATTATGTGTATTGTACAAATTTTTAATTGCAAAAAATTCATTTTTTATTGTAGCCAAATTATTAATTCAAAAATATTATTTTATTGTACCAAAATTTTTAATGCAAAAAATTATTTTATTGTACCAAAAAGTAAAATACTGTGTAAAAAATGATTGTTTAGCTCTTTTTCTTATCTTTTATCCTTTTTCCTTTTCCTTTTCTTGTTTTAAATGTTTATTTTAGATTAGTGTTTGTTGCTATAAGATTAATATAATTTCCTTTGAGGATTTTTGGACCATATGACCTTTAGGCACCTCTTTTTTGCTCTCGCTAGAAAGGACATGTTTTTTCATTTACACCCAATCAATAATCAGTTGTTTTTAAACAAGACAACTTTTTAGATTGAAAAAAAAATTTTGGAAACCTAACCCCCAACTCTAACCGGATAATGTGATGTGTAAATGAGATCAAAAAGGGGTGCCTAAGGGTAATATGGTCTGATATTTCTTGTTATGTCCTCTTTAATTTTTTTAATTTCTGTCAATATCTTTTTCATCTTTTTAGCCGCTTCTCTTTATATCACCTTTCTTCTTTGTTTCCATCTCTAATTCACTTATTAAATACGTCAAAACATCCTAAGTATGTTGCAGAATTTATAACGGTCATAAACTTTACAAATTAACTGAAAAACTCTTTCAAACTGTGGTTTTTAGTACTCAGCTACTCAAT
Organism: Doryteuthis pealeii; assembly: GCA_023376005.1. Lineage (NCBI taxonomy): Eukaryota > Metazoa > Mollusca > Cephalopoda > Myopsida > Loliginidae > Doryteuthis > Doryteuthis pealeii. The sequence continues at coordinate 4,433,512 of CM042143.1, read as the reverse complement.
TTTGTATTAACTCCTATACTCTTTTCCGATATTTCAACTCCACCAATTTTTAATGCTCCTTAGTTTTTGTTTTACTTTTTGGCTTTTTCTTGGCTTTAATCACACAGATTCTCCATTTTTTATCTGGCTGGCTTCAGCTCTCAAAAGTTTAAATGCTGTTTCTTCATTTTTCTTCCCTTTTTGGGCCCATTTTTATTCTCACTCTCAGAATTTGTTGAGTTCAGTCTTCATTCTATATTCTTTTGTTTTAATAACCTTAAGCCATTTCTATTTTAATTACTACCCTCCTAAACTTGTGAAACTCTGTTTTCTCAACTTCCATTTCAAATTTAATTTAATACCTCCTCCAATTTTACATTTTAAGTCTTCTTCACTTTCGTTTCCTGTTCATTATCAATTGATTTCATCTCAGCCATCGTCCCATTTTTTTGGGACATTCAATTTTGCTCCCAAGCAGATACCTCGTGATATCATTCTTCATCCTTTTAAAATGCAAAGCCTCTACCCATTTAGAAAGCCACATTCCAAGCGTTCCACTTCTTCAATATTTGTACTTATTCTTCTCCTGTTTTTGGAGACACAAATTTTCTCCCATTTTTATAACTTTTAACCATTTTTAAAAAGTACTCAACTCCTCTTATTTTTTCCCCTCTGTTTCTACCATGGTTTTAATAACCATCTTCAAAAATTCTTAGTTGCTCTTTTCTTTCTATTTTAGTTTTTCAAATTATCTAATAGTTCAGATCTCCAATTTTTCTGTTTGGGCTTCTTTCAGATTCTCCTATTCAGAGAATTGAACTCCTTCAGGGCAGCGATGCTGACACAAGGTCAATTTTTTAAATGGAGTACACTTGATTAAAGTTCAAAGTTTTCCGCTCTCCTAGATTGGTTGTGGCAACCATGTCCTAAAAAAACCAGTTTGACCAATTTACTCATCATTTTTATGGGAGAACACATTGGATACTAAACCTTCCCAAGAAACATTAGTAAACATAAACAACCTAGTCTAGAGATTAGAACTTAGGTTGCCAATTCCATGTCTCACGAAGATAACATTAGGCTAAGCCCACCTCATTTACCCACCCGCTCCAACTAAAGAATTAAAAAAATGTTTATATTTAAGTTCATTCTAGTAAAAAAATCCTTAGGAATGTTGAATCAAAGAGTTTAAGGAAAAACATAACAAAAAAAACCCCGCAAAAACAATATCCATCAAAATTTCAAGAAAGAATTGTCTGATATTATTCCTTGACTTATTCACAATAAAATTGTTTGTCTAAGGAAACCTTTGGGAGGGGGAGAGAAATCTAGCCATTCAGGAGCTTAATGGGATTTTAGATTCTTTTTTGAAGAATCGCATCATCGATGCGTGATTCTAATTCTTGTACTCCTTTAAACAGATTTCCAATTCGCATCCAAATGGCATTTTAGCAAAATTGTTCCTCACTTTCTGGCCATTTTACTATCAGGAAAGTTTGTAATGATTTGTTTTTCCTTTTGAAAATCATTCAAAAGTCAGGGGGTTATGGGCCTTTCTTTGGGCTTTTATAAGAAAGGTAATCTGTCAAAGGACAAGAAAGCAGGGCAGAGATTTTCATGAAGCATTTCCTGTTTCAATGTCAACATTTTACGAGGGGGTGGGGGTAAAAAGGTGTGTATCTTTGTAGATATGTAGCCAATGAGTAATCTTCTTTAGAAAATTAGTTGAGGCAAGTGCCAGTTGGTTGTCGTGGTGTGGCCATTAGCTTGAACCATCTACAGAGCATTTTCAGGATGATGACTGGCAAAGATTTTTTGGTAAAGCAACCTTCGTGGAATTTAATCACTGAGTTCTCATTTCATCTGATTTCGTTCTACTCTCCTTATTGTTTTAATGTCCAAGTGATTGAAAGAAGAAATGTTCTCTCGTCTAGCAGTGAGTCTCTGCCATGGCAATTATTTCCGAGGCAATTGAAAGGATGTCCCACGATGTGTTATTGTTCAAAGAATTGGGCCAAATAAAATCAGCAGGGGTCAAAACTGATTAATGATCATTCGATTTCGAGGGAGTTATTTATTTATTTATTTTTTTTGCTGCAGAAATGTGAGTATTATCTCCCCCCCCCCAAAAAAAACAAAACAGAATAAGTTGTCCCAAGAATTATAAGAAACTTAAATTAGTCCAAAGAAATTAAATAATTTCTTAAGTATGTACTTACCCACCCTTCCACCATGAAGAATTATGACACAAGGTCAATTTTTGGGTTATTTCCTAGTTGAGTACATATTACAGGGTGACCAGAAAAAAACAAAACCCAAATTATTTATTTAATTTTCCCATTAAATAAACACCTAACCATAACCCTAAATCCCTAGTTGAGTAAACATAATATTACAGGGTGAACCCAGAAAACGGAACCTACAAATTTTGGTATAACTGGTTAGTTTTAATTTTTTAATTTAAGTCCAACAAGGGTTAGTTTACATGGGAAAAATAATAATTTTGGGTTCTGTTTTTTTCTGGGTCTCTCTGTAATATCATGTTACTCAACTAGGAATAATCCAATTCTTTTAAAGCTGAGTTAGCTACTTTGAATTCAGTTTTTCCTTCTCTTATACTGGTTGCCTAACTAAAGCTAAAGAACCCATTTTGCCTACTATTGATTCATAGTTGGAAGAGATAGATGGATTCATACCTTTCCCAGAAGCAGTGTTTTCTCTAAGCCAGGTTTCTTTGGAGCCCAAGAGTCTCCAAGGAGGTTGGCTAGGGGCTTTCTGCAGGAAATGGTTAAAAATGGCTAATACAATAAATAGGCTATAACATTATATAAAAATTTTGGGCGGACCTGAACTTTCAGACTCCCCCCCCATTCTAAAATTTTAACAAAAGTTTTATTTTCAAAAGAAAAAAATTACAAAGAAAAAATTTTTTAAGCGGTTCAGATATGGGGATTTGATTTAACGATAAACTTATACGGGAACTGGGGCACCCTAGAAAACTCCGAAAGATAAAGAACTTTTTAGAATTTTTTTACTCAGTCTGATAGATTGGTGTGGGCATCGATAATAATCCGTTGAAAAAAAAATTAAAACGAAAATTTTAGGGGGGGGGGTCCGAAAGTTCAGGTTCGCCAAAAATTTTATGCGAAGGTTCCCTGAGATAATGAAACTATTTCAAGGGTTACAAGGATGAACATAATTTAAAGCGCATTGCTTAGTGCATTAACAAGTTATGCACAAACAGCCTCATGCAGGATTTGAACTTGGTTTGCCAATTCCATTTCCTATGATGATAAATATTCTGCTAAGTGTACGTCCATAATAATATTTTAAGTATTTGTGTCATATTTTTAATTTTCTTTTAAATTTCCAATGATGATTTTTTATCTTCCTTCCTTATATCATCTTTTTTAAACATTCAACCATAAATTCTAAATTTTTGGAAAATAACTTAATACATTCAATATGAAAGTTATTCAAGAACAATATTCCTAAGTATGTAATTCAATTTGTTTAATATTTCTCTGTTTATTTACAATTTTCATCAGTAAAAATATGAAATATATACTTTCAACTGAAGAAAATCAAAACAATCAATCTTTTTTTTTTTCCTACATCCAAATTCAAAAATCTTATTCCTCATGTTCCAAAGTATTCTTTCTCTTTTCACATTTTAGAATGCTTTCTAGTCAGACCAGAAATGGCAATCTTACTTTTGATTTATTTTTCTTGATTTTCTATTTATTATTTTCTTCACTTAAAATCAACCTTATCATTAGAATGTTCTTAGGTATGACTCTAAACTGCATTTTGATAGGGAGGCTCTAGTTCTGGAGATTTGGAGAGTGTGGAGTACTCCTTCATTACTCCCAGTTCCACTCTGACACTGAAGTCATCATACCTTAGGATCCAATCTAATGGGGTCAAATATAGATCTGTTTAAAATTTATTTCTATTTGATAGGACCATGTGCAAATCAAAAATAACTCTTAAGAAACAACTATACAAAAAATGTAAGAATAGATATACAATGAATACAATTCTCTAACCTCTAGGCATAAATAAACTAGACATGTGATATGCAATAATATCAATCAATAAATAAATCATGAAAAGAAAAATAGAATGACACGTAAATAAGAGAAAAAATTTTGACACTTAGTTAAAATTATTAAAATGTATTTATGTTTGCTCTTATGGTTATGTAGTTCTCTTTTCTCTCGTCTCACTTCTCTCTCTCTCTCTCTCATCACTCTCTCTCTCTCTCTCTCACTCTCTCTCTCTCTCTCTCACTCACTTACTCTTCTCTCACTCTCTCTCTTCACTCACTCTCTCTCAACTTCACTCTTCTCTCTCTCTCTCTCTCACTCTCTCTCTCACTCTCTCTCTCTCTCTCACTCTCTCTTCTCTCTCTGATATACTTAAAAATATTCAAATATTTTTTTTTGAAGAGACTTGAAAAATAAAAGAAAGAGCAAATTGCACACAATTTTTTTTTTCAGGTTCCATTTTGGCACTTTTACTTGAGGGAAAAGATTCAAAATGGTTGTTCGGCTGTTGCGTTAAAAATGCTGTCCAGCAAATTATTTTTTTTCATCTAAATCCAACAATTGCTGATTTGTAAATGCAGCAAAATATGGGTAGGGGGAGGGGATGGAAAAATTCTTTGTTGGATGGAGTCAATAATTGGCAATGGATCATGGAATTTCTTTGGAAACTAATTCGAGTTGGATCTGTAATAATTCCATGGCTGTCAACTTATACACTATGAATTTCTTCAAAAGAAAATTAGTTTTTGAAAAAAAAAAAAGTTTGGAATCTAAATGCAAAGAATTATTTTTTCTTTTAATTCTATGTTTTGTATGTTTTTCTATTGGTTTTCAGAAATTATAAAGATGTTTTGCACTTGCAGTATGTCTCACTGGTTGTAACATGAATACAAAGTTATGAGGTCTCGTGTTAAAATCATATTAAAAAAGGTTGTGAAAGAGGCTATGAGCTGTGGCTATTAATCATCTATATATAGCCATATATATTCATGTCATTATGACATTTTGAGACTAATTTTCACCTAAAAACAAACTGTCATTCATTACACAAAATGTTTTTGAAAGATCAAAGCTTACTTGTTTTTAGGACTAACCTTGTAATTTCGATTGTAAAGGCAATTATTTAGATTAATAAGTAATTTTACTTAACATTTACTATTATAACACATTATATTATGAATGCTAACATATATCAGTTAGGGGGTTTAATATGTTTAGAATATCCATTTAAACATGGTAGGCTTACACAAGGTTCTATATTACATGTTCATTTATGGTATTGCATTGATTTTGATTGTATTCCAGTATGAATAAGTGTTTGTATGTTTTCTGTTTATATCACTTGGATGCTGCAGACTAGCATAGACAAACGTTAGAAAGATTGTTCTTTATATGGGCAATATATGATAAAAAATACAATTAGGTGATAAAAATGTTGTTCATTGGACAAAGTCAACCATTACTCAATAATATAGCAGTATTCACTCATGTTTTAACACCTGCATAATAGCAACACAACAGCAGCAGGCTAGAGATTTCTAGATCAGGAACGTAAGTAATCTCTGGGGGTCACAGTCAAGTCCGACGTAATGTTCTTCCAATTGACAGTTCTTCAGTCTAAACACTCTCCAACAGTAATCACACTCGTCTTTCAACAAACAAAATGCTACTGCAAGTTGTTTCACTTGTGGTCTGGGAGGGGCAGGTCCTTAAAATATACATCAATCATCACATCTGGGCTCCTCACTCTGAATTGTCCGTGCAGCCACTCGTCAGCACTGCAAGTATGCGTCAATCCTTATGGCATGACTGTTTACATCCGGGTTTAACTCTGCACTGCTCATCCACAACCCTTTCGGCATTCTGAAAGGACATGGGTTCGACTCTAGGTCAGTCCTACATGCCAGGCAAAGCCTAGCCGCGCTTCCTTCGAGAATACGGCAAGTCTTCACGCTCGCCACTCTCTCTGTCACACCGTGTTGCATGAGGTAGGTCTCTTCTTTTCACTACAGATATAAAAGACAAATGAGTTCATTACCCTCCCTTGTCTGCAAGGAGTTCTGTTATTGACCGCTATGTGGCATTTTCAAACCTTTATTTAAATGCAATTCACAAAAGCTCTCTCTCCATGTGGGACATGCCTTTAAACAGATTTAACTCTGATACCATGGAAGGCAGCTTTTTGTCCTCAAAAAAGCCCATGTCACATTGAACATGACAGCATGAATAATACACTTTAAATATAAATCTTTGACCAAAACTTCATATTCTCTTACACGTTCATATGTATGGTGTTTTGACCATGAGTGGTAACAGACAAGTTAGAGTAAAAAATAAAATGAACACAAACTTAGAATTGGAATAGACTGTATTACTGACATACATCAATGTTGCAAACTTTGGTTTATCTGTGGAGAATGTTATAGAATAATAGTCCACTTAGGCTGAAATCCTGAGGTAGGTGGAATTATCAGGAGTCACTTGCCTACGGCCAATCTAGTCGTTCTGCTGGAATATAAGAGACATCCTTTTTTTGTGTGAGTCCGACTTCAGTGCTGGTCGATCAGAAAGAGAGAATTTGGCTCTGCCGCCAAGTATCGCTGGACCCGGATTGGTTGGTTTGATAGAGGGGCTCGTAAACAAGGACGATAACCCCTACCTCAGATTTCTTTACATTGCTAAGGAAGTCTTTACCACTACACTCTTTATGTATTCTTTTTGTTTGTCATATCCTTCTTGTGTTCATTTTATTAAGCTTTGTCTCAGACCAATAAATATGTTGTTAATTCATTATTTTGTACAAGGAATCAATGTTCAACCGGTGACTATTTCTCTACAACAACCTTTTTGTGCTTAAAACATAAAGTTCATTCATTACAAAAAGTTCTCATTACTGATTATATTCAGTATTCCATTTGCTGAATTAACAATAAAGAAAAGACCAGTAGAAAAGGGCTGATTTAATGCATATTTATTAGTTAGGCAAAGTTCATTAATTAATAAAAGAAAGTTAATAACTTCTAAAGTATTCAGTTTCTCTTTTGATCAATAAACTCACCTGGATTTTAATTAAATTATCTTAACCAAATCATATAAATTTCCCTGAGAAGAAATTAATAATTAACCAAGAAAGAGGTATCAGACTGGGGACTATGAGGGTTATTTGGTAAATTTTAATTCCATTTTAGTTCTGTATGTTTTGAAGTAACTTTAAAATTAGTAATATCTGCGTTAATTCGGACTATTGTCCATCTTTATTGTTATTTGTACAAATTTTGGCCGATATGCCTCCAGCCTACTTCAGATATTTCTTGCTCAGACTCAGAAACATTCTTTTTGACTCGAGAACCTTCTTGTCATAGTCGGTAACCATCATGCATTTGAACCTAACCGCTTTATTGCAGTCGATGGGTGTATCCTGTTCTCATTCCGCAACCATAGCTGGGGTAGGAGTTGTGTTAATTTTTTTTCTATGTTACGCCACTGCTCATGATGAATCCGGAATCCAGAGATATACTGGAAATTGGGTTATCTGCTCCTCGGCCGGAAGTCGGACAATAGGGAGCAGAGATAGAACCTGGCTCCAAGAGAACAGAGTCCGCACCTGTGAGAGAAACACCGACAATGCCAACGGCAGACATCAGACAGCGAACTTACCAGATAACCTTGGGACATTGGCTGAGACAGATCACTACCAATTAAGTTACTTAAACCTCTAGGCATACTTATATATATCCCACCAAGAGAAATTCTCTGGCAACCTCTTATAGACATTTACACAATTTGTATACTCACACATTTAATACCAGCAACCATAAAATTGTTAACCCAATTATATACTTCTATAATTGGCCTTGTCTCCTTTCCTTTATGACAGAGATACTAATTCCCCCAGTATTTCTGTTAATAACTGTCACTTGGAACTGTCTAACCTAACAACTTATCCACTAGGCCATATGTTAATTATTCTAAGTGACAATCATCAAGCCTCATCTCAAAACATTCAGAGAAATAACTTTAAAATGTTCAGAAAGGAATATCTTAATGTAGTGGAGAAGATTTAAAAAAATGTCAAACACTTTTGATTTCAATTGGACACTTGACTTTTTTTTGATCATGTCATGATCACGTATATGGTAATAAAGTCAAAGGGGAATGCAGGAAATCTCTATTTCCACGGGTTCAAAATATTTTTATTATTTGTATTTTCTAATCTAAACAAGTCTGTGGAGAAGGAATATTTTAGTTGGTCTCTTATTACAACTTTGTTAAGGATTCCATATTCTTTCTCCACCATCCTTCTTGCCCTGTTGGTGGGTTTTGCATACGCTGACTGTATCCCCAGCAGAGGCTTAAGACCCCCCCTCCGCAAAAAGGGTGTTCTGGTAAGAAACTACATCTGGAGCTTTGGGAGTTGTGGGGTACTTTTTCATTGCCATTTACTCCCAGGTTCACTCTAACGAGAATGTTGTACCTGTTATGGTCCCATGTAATGATCATGCTGTTTAAATAGAAATCTTTCAATATTACTGTATGAAAAAAAAAAAAAAACTTTAAGAAACAACTACCCAAATGTAAATATGAACATATAATGAACCTGATTACCTAATCTCTAGGCATAGAATAATCCTAGACATGTTGATATGCCGTTAAAATCAATGAATCAATCAATCCACTTTCTACCTCCACATTTCTGAGTGTGACCAACTCAAACCTTACTTTCTTACTATCTCAACTCAAATCTCTGACTGTTATTCCACAACTTATTTTTAAGTGTGTCACTTCCATATATATATATATATAATAGATGATTTCTGTGACCTTCTCTATTAGATGCTTTTTCATTCTCAACTTCTAATGTCAATCCTATTCAATGCATAGTGACATTAGAGCTGGCTAAATTGCTGCTTGTATGGAGGGTCCGAATATTAGAAATAATATAAACATAAAACAAATGAGCTTTCTAGACTGAAACCAATATCAAGGTGTTCACGATTATATTATTAGTTCATAACTTTATAAGTAATAACACCCTGAGCGCAACAATTATCATCAATTGAAAATTGGATTGGTAACCAGATTTCAAATTCTGGACATAATGTTTCATAAATTCATCTGTTTTTACCCCCAGTAATGTGGGTAAGTAGTAGGGCAGACTGGGTTCTTAAGCCTTGGTTGTGAAACCAGTCCAAGAAAAGAAAACTCTGAATTCAAACTAGCTTTACTCTGGATGAAAAAATTACCTTGCGTCACATCCTGCTATTGGTGGAGATGATGGGTAATAAAAACTATTTAAAAAACAAGATAAGATTAAAATATTTAAAAAATTGTTCCAAAAATGAAACATTCAAATTCATTTGTCTCTAACTCATAATGTCTAATCTTGGACCTAGACTGGCGGGTCAGAGAGCCCCCTCGGATTCATCGGCTGGTCACGTCCAAGCCCTAGCACCTATATGTTTCCCAAACCCTTTGGCCCTATGGCAAGCCCCAATCCCCTTTTTAATCAATATGGGTGCAGAAGGCGTGGCTGTGGGTCTCATGTCCTGGGCAATTGACGTTAAACTATCTGATGGTGAGGTTCCAGTTCTGGAGGTTTGGGGAAATGTTGAGCACCCCTTTTATCACCATTGCTCCTGGTCTACTCTGACCGCGAGTGGTAGTACTGGCTTTAGGGTTCTATTATGGGTTATAGAATGTATTTATAAAAAAATTGTATTATCCATTAAGAATTGATTTATTTCAAAACTTTATTGGCATTAATGACCCACTGAGGTTGATTATGCCGTAAAACAAACAAACCAAATCATAATGTCTAATTCAAGCTTTATTATTTACATTCCTAATTTAAGACTTAAACCCTTGCAAGTCCAACATGAAACCTTCTAATGGTGACTCAAAACTTCAACATATAAAGTTAAGAATTAGCTGGTCTAGTCTCTAACTTATGAAGTGTTACCCAAAACTACCCTTGCATAACAAAAACCGTTTCTATTGAGCTGTTTTTTACTATTTGTAAAAGAATTTTGAATTTCTTTGATTGAAAATCAAAGTGGAAACTGCAGACTTGATCAGTTCATTCACAATCAGCCGAAAGCACCATCATGATTGGCTCCTTAGGCAATTCTTTCAACACTCATCTGGCCGCTAGTTATGCTTTGCAATTGAATCGTGACAGAAATGTAGCATGCCGTAAAGTGAGTTAAGGCAGGAAGGGCGATATGTTTTGTAATTGGAAAACTGGAAGTGTCAGACTGACACTGGATGCAGCTAAGCTCTTAGCAAAAAAAGAGAAAAGAGAAGAAAAAAAGAGAGAGAAGAGGAAAAATGTGTCATTTCTGAAGACTACAGTGTCAGAGATCTTTCTATATGCCTAATGGTAATCTGGTTGTTGAACGGGAACTGCTCATTTTAAGTTGGACCAATGTAGAAGAGACAAAAAGTAAATTGAAAATAAGATCCCAAGAAAATCTCCAAAGAGTCTATTCAGGATTCTTAGGGCAATTAAATCCAGAAGCAAGACATGATGGGTGGAATCTGCTAAATGGTAACCTTTTCTGAGATGGTGAGACTTGCTTTGTACCTGTTTTTTTTTTTCAAACTCACGCTTTCCTTATCTGTTTTTTTTATGACATCATGTACCTGGTACACTGCAGCAGCAGAATTGTAAGTGCATTGCACACACACTATGTATGCATATGGCACACATGAGTTTATCTAAAGAAAATACAACCATAAGATATATAAAAACTTCATAAAAACATGAACCAAATTTAAAAGCTGTTTAATTTTATTGATGTAAACAATACAGCTGAAATTACATTTATATTCAGCTTAATTGCGTTAATTTGAACTATTGTCCTCATCCACATTGTTATCTGTACAACATTTTGGCCGATATGCCTCCGGCCTTCTTCAGGTATTTCTTGTTGGACCCTCGGGAACCTTTTTGGACTCTGGACACCTTCTTTTCAAACTCGTGAACTTTCTTTTCAAACTCGTGAACTTTCTTTTCCAAACTCGGGAACTTTCTTTTCGTAGTCGGGAACCTTCTTGTTGTACTCGGAGCCATCACGGAACTTTGACCTATCCTTTATTCAGTCCACGGGTGTATCCTGTTCTCATTCCACTAACCATAGCTGTGGTAGGAGTTGTGTTAATTCTTTTTCTATGTTACTGGCCGCATGTTTAGGGATTGACCCAGAATCAAAGAGATAACTGTTGAACTGTCTTAACCTAACTACCTTATCCACTAGACCATGTGTGTCCAATTGGACAAGACAAGAATACCTGAAGAAGGCTGGAGTGTATATCAGTCGAAACGTTGTACAGATAACAATAAAAATGAGGACAAATAGTCCGATAACGCAGATAATACTAATCATCAGCATCATCTCAAACATTCAAAGAAATAATATTCAGCTATGTCGTTAACTTTAACCAATATTCTTAAAAGTTTATACATGCTTTCTTGAGGCAAT
>CM042143.1:4416750-4421903 GCA_023376005.1 Doryteuthis pealeii | reverse complement strand
AAAAAAAAAAAAGAGGAGAGAATAAGGCAAAATAAATGCAGATTTATGTTGAAAAAACATATTTTTTAAAATTTTCTTTTTTTTTTTTTTGTGCTCTTAAATTTTCAGATTAAAATCCATCTTCAGACAATATTCCATCTGTGTTTTGTTAAAAGTCATACTGGGTTCTATTCCGTTGAGTTTGATATTATAATTAATGCTTCTAACACACATAAAACAACAAAAAATCTTTATATAGTATCATATTTATAACTCTTTAGTTGGTTGGGTTAGATTTTATGGCATATCAACAATTTGTTGGTTATGTTCATGTCGAATTATTTTTAAAAATCTATTTAACTATATACTGAACCTAACAGGTACTACATTTAGGGTAAGGATGGACCTAGGGTATGGCATATAAAGGGGTATTTCCACATTCCCCAGAACTCAAGAATTAGAACTTCATCAACTTGATGTTTTTAACGTTATACGCTAGGACACTAAGTCCCTCAAACACTGAGTTCTCACAAAATATATGATAAAAAGGGTTGGAAATTTTGCCATAAGAGCAATAGGTTTCGGACAACCATATAGGTGCTAGGTCTTGACGTGATCTGAGGGGGAGGATCTCAATTTTTACTTTACTCTAAGTAATAATTAAACCAAAAAGTGATTTTTTTCAGTGTATGATTATTTTATTTGGGCAAAATTGTTAAATGCATGAGGAAAATAATATTAATGATTCTGTGACTATAATTACACAACAAATATAAATAAATTTGACTTCTACATGAATATTAAGAGCATTAAGATAAAAGAAAATACTAACCAAAAGTGAGAAAAATATCTAACTTTAAAATAATTAATTTACTAAGCATACTTTATAGATTACATGGAGGCAAGTGGTGTAATCGTTAGAGTCATGGAAAATGGACATGTCAAAACCGAGTTTTCAATTCTGGACGAAGCTATTTGCATTTCACATGGCGCTAATACCCTTGGCAAAGTTATGAATCCAATTTCTCCCTCCAGCTATGGGTAAGTAGCAGGGCATACTAGGTCTTTTATCCATGGCGAGGTAACAGTCTCAGAGAAGGAAAACTCTGAATTCAACCTGTTAAACTCTGCTTAAGAAATTGACCTTTTGTGGTCGCATCCTTGCTCATGCAGAGGAGTTGGTGAATTATATAAAAGATTACAAGACTCCTAATAATGGGAACTTACGCAGTTCAAATTTACAAACATTGTTTTATAAATCACTAATATTTTTTTCTTTCTCCTGATTAATATTGCAAAAAGCAATTTACAACAAGCATTCACATAACTCTTTTCTGGAAATATATCATTTTTTTCTGAAAAGCATTTTTTAGGATGGGTGTCTGGCCTAGCAAAGCAAAAAAAAAAGATATCTCAATCCAAGTTGAATTTTTAGATGAGGCTTATTTTGGCATTCTTTCTTTATAAATTCCCTTAGAAAAAATAATGAATCCATTTTGTTCTCCACTTAATATATTGATTATTTTAAACACCATGTCAACCAGTCGGGGTTATTTTGTGACTAGAGTTAGAAATCACGTTCATTGTGCATTCATATTTACATTTTTTTGTGTAGTTGTCTTCTTAAATTTTTTGGTATACTTCCTATCAAATTCAAATCATTTTTAAACAGATCTATATTGATGCCATAGATGCTTGAGGTTAGAGTGGACCTGGGAGTAATAGCATATAAAGGAGTACTCAACGGTCTTCAGATCTCCAGAACTGGAGCCCCACCATCAGATCTAGTTTAGTGTCATATCCAGTACACCCTTTGGGTCAAGTTTTTTTTTACCATCTGCAAAAGATACAGTCAGTGTATTCAAACAGGGACAACCCACCAATATGAGTAAAAAGCAGATTGGTTCCCTAACTCTGTTTGAAACCAGTCTAGGAGATGAATATTTTGAATTTAAAACAGAAATGGAACCCCTTAAAAGTGGTTGGATGTTAACTGATTTTCTTATGATGTACTTGTAGCAAGTTGATGCCAAAACATGGTTCCCAAAATCTACAACATGACTCTGTTAAAGCTTCAATAGGACCTGGCAAGCAAAAAGTGAATTAATTGCTCAAAGACAAATACAAAAGGAGAATCTCCCTTTCAACAACTTACAAGTACAAATGCATAAGAAAAAAAATGATTGTTTTAATAGGTGAAACTTTGTTGAAAGTTGTTGCTCAGAACTGCAGAAATTGATAACATTCAGATCAGTGCTGAATCTCTTGAGTGTAAATCATCTAAAAATGTTTTAAAATAAATAAAAATGTTCTTGTTTAAAATTATTTTCTTAAGTGTGAATACATTTTTGAGAATCTTGAAGAATGTGCATGTGAGATTTAATCTAATAAAACATTCTTTCAAATATTTCTTTGTTACTTATATTCTTTATCTACCCTGATATTTACAATCTTTTGTATATTATTTTCACAAAGAAGAGTTTTAACATTGTTATTACATAAACTTACTGTGGTTAATCAAAGATGGTAGAAAAAGATTCTTGCTAAATATTTCGGTTTTATTATTTAAACCATTCTATTTCTATGTTTCTAGTGTAGCAGAAGAAAACTTTTGTAGGGTTTGATGTTTCTTTGTACAGAATAAATGCGAGAACAATTCACGACGAATTAATAACTACATATTATTTGCCTGAGCAAACTTAATAGAAAGAATACAATAATGACAATGAAATACAAGAAAGAACTTATGAACGGTTATATGAAGGAATGCTCTTGTGTAGTTGAAAAAAATCTTTAGTGTACATACGTATAAGACAATTAGAAATTTTTGTGTTTAGACTTGCATGTTTAAGAAATGTATTTTTCAATGCAAGAAGAGGTTGTTGGTGGCAAAAAGTCCTTATCCACATGGACAGGAGCACACATGAGTACACTGACTGGAATCCACAAGAAAGATTCATTTGATTTGGTTGGATTCTACGGCATGCCAAACATTGTTGGGTTATTTTATACCGAAGACATTTTGTTTTATTCATTCTTGTTAGGTATTCAAATTTATTCATTTAAACTTAATTTTTTAATATAATTTTTTGAAAACTCATATATAGAACCCTAACAGGTGCCACTCCGGGCCAGAGTGGGCCTAGGAGTAATGGTGATCAAGGGGTACTTCACACTCCCCAGGGCTCCAGAATTGGAACTTCAGCATTAGATAAAGTTTAACATCATACCCAGGACACTATGACCCTCAGCCACCGTCTTCTATCACATATAGGATAAAAAAATTGGGGGGGGGCATTAGAGCAAATAGGTTCGGAACAATCATATAGGTGTTAGAGCCTGGCATGAAAAGTTAATTGATTGAAGGATGCTGTGAAGAGATATGTTGTATAATGTTTGTTTAACAGAGGCGTATAAGATAGAAATATATATATTTATTTATGTTGCAAATGTACAGTGATATGTATTATGTGAGTCTAGCCTGGATAGCGTTTGTAAGTAGTTCTATCCCTAAGCATCTGCTATCAGTTCATGATCTTTCTACGCTGCTATATATATATATATATATATATATACACACATACACACACATGTATATATGTTTGTATGTGTTTGTTTGTTAACCTTGTAAGAAAACAGAAATCAAAACTTGTGAAGTGTTGTTCAGAGAATCCGCAGCACACTGGTGCACCATATTTCTGTTATCAGCTCATCCAAAAAATTTGGCTGGTCTTACAAGTCTTCATCTATATGAACTCATCATATGTAGACATAGGCACATGAGTTGGGGGTAGAAGAGCAAATGGATTGTACATTTTCAGGGCAAATAATTACGTTTTAAAATTTCACGTTATCAATATTACAACTAAAATGAAGCCGTCGCATTATTTTTCGCAAGAAATATACCCGAAGCCATATATTTTGTAATGTTAATTCATAACAGCATAATCCTAATGGTCTTTTTCAACACTGGGGAGGATGGGAGAAAATGATTTGATGATCGAATAGGGGAGAAACTGACAATTACCATGTGTCGTTGACTATGTTTACACTATCTTAGATATATATGCCTATCACTGGTATTGAGCACTCTTTAGAAATATAGCAACTATATACATATAAGTACTACTATAGACCCTCACATATATATATATATTTGTGAATAAAAAGGCCTTAAATACCATGGGTATCGTGATTATGGACCATTTCCACGTGGTATCTGGGGCCCACCGAGCTTCTTCAGACCGTTTTATTTAATTAAGACTGGCAAATGGCCAAATTCAGTTTACATTTATAAATTTTATTCACAAATAACTTGCTCTGTTTATAAAATTAAACATTGAGCTCTCATATGGAACCTGAACTCTACAACAAACTACTGGTAGAGAATATGACCAGCCTAGAATCACCTTGTATCAAGAAACTTGGTACCCCAACAAAGTATATATATATATATATTATATATATATATATATATACATACTCTTCTAATAGCTGACTATTCTCTCAGCATTTTTATTATAAAAATGTTTTTCATATCCTATAAGCAATTTCCAGGTAGTCTTGTCAATTTCTGATGTAGATGTCTGTTCCATTCTCCCCCCCTTTACTTTTTACTGCCTAGTTTCCTTTTGTAGCAGCTCTCTCTCTCTCTCTCTCTCTCTCTCTCCCTTTCTCCCTCCCCCTCTCTCTTTCTCCTCTCTGTCTCCACCAAACCCCCACCTTTGATTAGGCTTCACCACAGAAACTCATAAAACCAAGCTTTGTCTCTGAGAATTATATATCTACAGCAAATAATCCTTCGTGCATGGCTTTCTTTTCTACAGATTATTCCAAGATTGTCCCTGAAAGCCACCCAAACAAAAGCAAAATGTGTATTTTCCTGATCATCTCTATATGCCATTCCCAGTTATAAAAACCACTGGTTGATAAGACTGATTTCAACTGATTGATTGGTTTTTTGAAAGTCGACTTCTATCTTTCTGCTTGTTTTGCTCTTGTCCAGCCTCCTCCGATGTCTTGAACACTCAGATTAAAGCTGGAGGTTTCTTCTTTCCAGAAAAGATAGAAATGTCTCTTTTTCACACAGAACATAAACTCTTTTACAGCTTCCATTTTTTTCAACAGTGTTTCTGATCCTATATGATTTCTTGTCTTTGTGCTATGGTTAAGTT
>CM042143.1:4394250-4411750 GCA_023376005.1 Doryteuthis pealeii | reverse complement strand
TATATATACTATATAGATAAGATTAGTATATTAGTGTTATTCAATGAAGACAATAGTCCGAATAACACTAATAATATATATATATATAGAGATTTCAGACAGTTTTAAAATTGCCTTCAACCACAGTTGTGACATCTTGCCTCACCTGCCAAGCAAGAAAGACCAATAAAATTAAACACCTAATCCTTGTCTGTCATTTTCAACAAAATATGTTTACAAGAGAATCTGCTCTCTCGCTATAATTATATAATATATATATATATATATATAAAGGGACCAGAACAAAGTGAACAAGTATTAACAAAATTATCTCAACTGTTTCTGTTTTTGAGAGCAAATACTGGTCTATCATTTTAAACTAAATATTCCTGCAAGAGAATCTGTTGTCTAAATACACATAATATGTATATGTAATAAATATTAACAAAATTAACCTGTTTTAAAGTGTCATTATGATCCTTTATGTTTTAAATTTTGGTTATAGAAATGATTCCCCAGAAATTGGTTAACCAGTAAAAGAGATGCATGATTTATTTATTTTTTATGTGAAGAGAAAAGACAAACTTATTATCAAAATCAAATATCACACACACAGGGAAGAGGAATCTAATTTTAGTTTCTCACCCAGGCATTCTTTTCACTTACAAGATGGTAGTGGCATTTGGAGAGAAACAAAAGAGAGAATTTGAGGGTACCACCAAAGAAAGGACCCTTGACATTGTTTGTTTTGTATTTTTATCAAAAGAAAACAAAATAACTAGTTACAGAGCAAAAGAAAGATAAGAAATAAAATTTTTTAAAAAAGAGGAGGAAAAATGGAAGTAAAGTCGACAGGCATTAAAAGCCCCTAGCCAAGAACAAAAATAGAATTGAGATTGTAAAAGGGAAATAGTTTACCTGCATCAAAAGAATTGTAACTGGTAAAGATGGGAAAAGAAAAACAAATGGCAGAAAAAGTAACAAAAAAAAAAAGAATTGAAAATAGTAAAAAAGACGGAAGACAAATCAATGAAGAGAAATGGTGATCTCAGAGTAGAGCAATGGTTAATAAGATTTAGAAGACCATTATTATTCTAGTGAGAAGAATCAATACTGGAGGCTCAATACTTGTGCCCATGTGCCAGACTAAGTTTTATAAATGATAAAACCAGAAAAGCTAACAGGATAATATCATAGAATATATATGTATCATGGATACTAAAGGTTGGGAGGTTATATATATATATATATATATATATTATATATATATAGAATAAGTGCTTAATTGGAGTCGTACCTAATTTTGAAAATTAATTAATAAATAATGAATTAGGCGGGAATACCTATTAACTAGAGAAAATCAATCTCTGTGTACATTTCGGCCTATTAGGCCTCATCAGCAGAGCTATAGATCGGACCTGTGCGTGATTTGAAACCGGACTGCCAAGCTGACAGGCCGTCCATAACCCCTACATAGATTCTTGAGTAGGTTAATATTCCTCTTCTAGTGACTTTTTTATTACACGACGATACGATAAATTGTAAACAGGTTTGTTTAGAATGGCTTTTTGCCGATAATGCATAGGCAAAAAAACAGACAGTTACTAAGCACCATTGATTTTATGTCACCCCAACATATATACATTGGCTGGGTCAGAGAAGGGCAGCAGTCTTGGAGTGTAGCTTTAGGGTGTGCAAAATTGCCCTAACCCAAAGCCTTTGGATTGCTATAACATTGAAATCTATTGCCTAACTTTTTCCCCTATACACCTGAACTATGAATGCAGAGAATTTGAAAATGGTCGGGTAGGTGAAAGTTTGAAAAATCTGAATCAGAATTTATTGGCCACTGAAGAGAGTGGTTTATACCCTTTTCACTTGTGCTAGACCAAGGAGTAGTTTAGCATCTTAAGTGAAGCACCACACCTACTCAGCTGAATAAAAAAAAAATAGAAGGAAGACCAACAAATCTGTAACGAATTGAAATTTAATCCCATATACAAATATACAGCAAAATATACAAATGTTTCTTTGGATCTAGTAACAAGTTAAAAATTAGAAAAAGTTATGACACAAAAAGGAAATTATAATCAACAATTAATTTCTTAAAAAAGATTAGAAGATATTGCTCCAAAAGCCATTGACTTTCCACTCCTTGTGCTATTAATTTTGAAAATATTTTTTTTTTTTGCATTTTTAAAAAAATTTAAAATTTATGTTTATGTATTTACTAACGATATATATATAATATATATATTTATTTATTTAAGTCACCAATACAAAGTTTGTCTTACCAATGGTTTCAGATATTATTCAGAGATGGTGACTTAAATAAATAAATAAATACAGCTCTTAAAGAAATAATTGAGCACTTTATAATTATTCTCCAATATTAATAACAAAAATAATTATATATATATATATATATATATATATATATATAATTGTTATCATAGAAAAAAATATGTTATCATTAGAAACACAAGGCAGAGTAATAATTCACAAACTCTACCAGGTTACCTATAATTGTCAATATATTAGGATGTTGATCTGTATGTTTTGTATTGAGCACTGTAAAGATTTTGTGATATGGAGAAATTTAATTCCAACTATATATATATATATATATATATATATATATATATATATGTAAATGAGTATTAAGAACCTTGAAATTGCTACTCACTACTTCTTACTGATCCATTGCTGGAAAGAATGCAATGGAATAACTGAAAGATGATTTACGCTCAGATGATAAATGTGATCTCATTGCCAAAGATAAATTGTGGCATGTTATTTTGGCTTAATTCCCCAACCATTATTTGCCCATTGCAGATAAGATATCACTTATGAGAGTTGAAACAATGAAGCATTTAATTAGTAAAACTGAAAAAATGGTCCTGCATTCTCCTTGACAAATGTGGCATTAAAAGCTGAAATAATTTCCCACCACTGTCGCATGTAGAGAAGTATAAGGTTAGTAAAGCATGACTCTTTCAAATGCTTTTGAGACCCACGAGTAAGTGCCCGACCTTCTGGCATAATAAAATGGAATGTTGAAATGCTGTAGAAGATGAAGAATCATCTCTTATGTTTCAGGTGTGTGTGTAATTGTTAGAGTCATAGAAAATGGATTCGTCGCCCCGAGTTCAAATCTGGACGAAGCTAAAGTTCACATAGCACTAATACACTTGGGAAAGGTATGAATCCAACTACTCTCACTCCAGCTATGGATAAATAGTAAACTGGACTCTTTAACCATGGTTAGGTAACCAGTCTAAGAGAAGGAAAACTCTGAATTCAAACCTGTTAAACTCTGCTTAGGGTGTGGGGACACTACAAGAATAGGCTCTGTCCTAATAAGAGATCTATTTCACTAATTTAAAAAAAAATATTTTTAATTTTCTTAAGATGAAGAAACTGTCAGATCCATGGTAGATTTTCAAACCACTGCAAAGGTGGTCAGTAATGTCCAGAAGAAATAAAAGTCTAATTTGGAGAAAAAAATATTTCTTTATATTCAAATTCCAAGACTGCAGGAATATATATTTTAAACGTAAAGACGTCCTGATTTGGATAAAAGTAAAAACTGACATAAAAGCACTAAACTCAGCCAATCTTAGTCATTTATTAGTTTATTGAGTTTGATAAAAGGCCATAAGTATGGAGCATTACATAAGAATTGAACTAATTAGTAATAGTCTACAAGCCTAGCTCATTCCATTAAACTAATGGACCATGTAACTTTTAAGCACCCTATCTGCGATCTCGATTCAGAAGGACATTTTTCATTAAACTGTCAAAATCTGGTTGTTTGTTAAAAGCGATTTTTAGACACATTTTTTTTTTAAATTATAAAACTAACTGCTAATCCTAACCCTAACAAATATCTTTTTAAATAAATACTTTTTAATATTAACTATCCGTAGAGGCACATAGAAAAAAATAATATGTCTTTCGTTTTAAGTTTTATTTTTTTTTAAATTAACAATATTAGTTTATCATTAGTGCAAAATTAATTTTTCCCATAGGCTACAGCAACATGGAATAGCTATTTTTAAAATTAAAATCAAAAACTATTTTATTAGATTAAGAATAAAATTAATATTTTTCCTAATTTAAAAAAAAAATTTTGACAGTGTAAATGAAAAACATGTCCTTCTGAATCGAGATCGCATATGGGGTGCTTAAAGGTTACATGGTCCAAACTAATAAACCAAATCTACCCTAGCTCATTATCCATTATATGAATCAAAGTACCACTTAGTCTGAAGTAACAAAAATTGTAATCTACAAAATTTTTCTGAGATTGGCACAAATATGAGGCACCAAGTGAGTAGCTAACTCATTAGTAATGGTCTGCTAGTGTATCTTGTTATCCATGACAATGAGGTGCTACTCAACCAGTCTGAAGTAACAAGAATTGTAGTTATCTACAAAGCTTTTTTTAAGTTTGGCACAAGGCCAGAAGTATGAGGTATCAAGTGAGAATCTTATTCATTAGTAATGGTCTGCTAGCTTAGCTTGTTATCCATTATATTACATGAGGAACCACTAAGTCAATCTAAGGTAACAAGAATTGTAGATTTATGGGAACTGAAAAATATTGGCCATATTGAGAACAAGCATCACTACTGCTGTTTGAGATTAGAAACAGGGCAGAAAACCAGTGCGAAAAATATCATGGCACAATATAAAAGAGAAGTTCTTAGATTCCTTATAAAGAACAATATACAACACCTTATACATGCCAGTTCATAGAAAAACAAAAAAATGATTAATGCAATGTATGTATTTACTCAACTACGAGCAGGATGTGACATGGTCAAAATTTTAAGTGAAGCACAGCTCGTTAGAATTCTGAGGGTTTCATTCTCCTAGACTATTTGCCAAACCAAAGCTAAAGAACTTATAGCTGGGAAAAACAGGTAGATTCATGCCATTTGAAATCAGGTCACTGATTCCATTTTCTACAATGATATAGCATGCATATATATATACACCCATAAATTGGTAATGAGCTCTCTAATTGGTAATTTAAATTTGCATATAAGCAATGATAGTTTCCCGGAAATTTGATCTCTCAGTGACCATAAATACATAAACAACCTATGTATTTAATAGGTTAAAAAAACAACACCAGTCTCGCTACAGCTGTCAGTGGATGAGGGGATAAGATATCAGGCAGGCAAACAACCAGTGGTTTGACTCTAGCAAGGATAGCTGTTGTGTCTAGCCACACTGAAGAGGCATGAAACACCGAAACACGTGTCTGTGGATGACTTATATATATGTGTGTGTGTATATGTGGTTATAAATAAAATAAAAAATTTATTTTATACAAAACATATTTTTCCACATAATATTATTCCTTATTAGTGCACTTAATTCAGTGGTGAATATTAATAATATAATTTGACCAAGATCAGATGTTTGAGGTTTCATTGCCAACTCAACCTCCACATTCTTGATTAATCTTGGACTTTCTCCATCAGACAAGAGGAAATACATAAAAAAGATCCAAGAGAAGGATATGGCAATACTACAGAGTGACAATAACAAAAAATCTGGTAGTATTGTTAGATATTGTTGGGGCGCTCTGGCTAATGATGTTGGGCCTGAAACCATGCCTGAATGCAGAGTCATCATCTCTAAAGCTTGTAGGAACAGCTGCTGTGTAAAGCACCCAACCGGTAGGCGTTCGCATAGGAATTACAAGGTTCTGGGTTCGATACAGGCCCATTGCCAACTCATATATATGAGTAGCACAGTGATCTGTGTGGTAAAGTGGGGAGTTGATGCTAGGTGTGGTGCTCCACCACAGACGCTAAATAATCTCCTTTGTCTAGGTGTAGTTAAAAAGGGATAGACTCCTTCACTGTCTGGCTGATACCAACATTAGGCAGCCCTGACTATTTTACACATATCTATATAGTAATGTTTGTACCTCCATGTATCACACCTGTTTGTCACTTCAGATTAATAATGGACCATTCCATTTAAAAAGAACAACATAAATGTGAAGAAAGAAAGAGAGGAAAAGAAAGAAAGAGAACAGTGAAAGTAAAAAACAAGAAACAGCAAAGAGAACATCACTCTGTCACGAACGCCTACACGAAATTGTTAAATACAATAGGGGTCTACAACAATTTATCTCCATGTTATTTCCATGAAATGAATAAATTAAGAAAATGATGTGACAATTTAAAAAATCCTTTTTTGTAGGGGGGATAGAGGTAGAGAATGAAGATACAGGTATTGAAGTCAGTTAATAGTATATAATATATATATAAAAAATAAATGTTGAAGAAAATAACAGAATCCAATTTTACTCTTCGACCGTTTTATATATCTATAAATATATATATACACACACATATATAAAGTCCAAGTAGAGTATCAAAGCGAGATAAATTCGCTATTCAGTAGGATCTGCGGCTAGGTTCCTACCCATAATACCACAATAGGACAACCTCTTACAAAAGAATGTATATAAGAATTAAGTGAGTGTGAGAACTCCCATACTCTTTATCTCTGGTTAAAATATCTCGACCATTCTTCGGCCATTTTGAGAAAAGAAACGAGGTATGATTTGTGGTCTTCAGTCAAAATCTAATGTTTAACTGTCTGTAGACAGCAATCTATATTTAAAACAGGTTTAGTTGATAATCCATGATATTCATTGTTAATGATTTTTATTACTTACGTTCAACCCCTGTAATTCCATTCCTTGAGTCTGATTGGCTCTTGACTGCTTGACATTGTGGAGTCTTATATATGCTTTGTCATTTTTGCAGTGGACCTTGTAGCATTCGGGTTTGTATTTGAGTTACAACCGTTTGTTGCATTGTCTTCCCAGTTCAACGGTAATTGGAACTTTAATTATTCTTCTGCAACAGTAGAGGATGGCATAAGGATACAGGCATAAGATGATGGATAATCTTTATCCTCAACTGCCATGGGTCCAGCTGGTAATGGATTAAATTTCAGTCATGATTGCTTACAGTAAGGCTTTGTGGTCCAGATAAGTTCCAACAAGATTCTTCAAGTAAACAATTTACTATCAAAGCTCTATTTAACTATACCAGACAAAGCCATTTAATGACTGAGGAATTCTACTCCTCTGAAAAGAAAGATATGTGATTTATGAGGTAAATCAACTATAAACTTAAATAAATTATACAATACATTTCAGTAGTCAATGAACAAACTTTGTTTTTATTCATTTTGTTAATTACAGAAGTCTGTTATATTTTATTATGAACTCAAATTCTCTCACTTCTATGTATAAAAAGATAGAGTTTGATAACATCTATCTTTTTAAGATACTTATATATATCTTGTAAGTAAAGTTCTTCTGATAATTGTTGAATGACAACTGATTATCCAAGTTTATCATTCATATTTCTACCTTTGGCAAAATTATGGAATTAGTACATTTAGAGAATGTTCCTTAGTTTATTTTAATAACAGTAATAAAATAATAATAGAATAGTTAAATTAAAATAAAATAAGAAATTGCATTTATAGTTATTTATTGTTAAAGGAAAAGCGTAATTAAAACTAATTGTACTATCTCAATGATTTTTGCCAAAAGTAATATTTCTCATTTTGAATCCTTTACTGCATGGCCAGTCCAGAAATTTGTATAATTTATCTGAAAACCGAATAAGATTATTAATCTCTAAAATGTTATTATTATTTAAGGTTTATAATTGATTATTTATTATCTTTTCATAGAAGATAGTTTAATATGAGACTATCAATCTGAAACTTTAAAAAAATGGCATCTGTCCTTTCATTTCTTTTTTTATCACTTTTGGTCATTTTAAATGATCATTTCATTGCATACTTAAATAAGATACACAAATTAAAAGTGTAAAAGATTTATTTTATTTGATGCTTCAAAAAACATTCTCTTGTAAATGCTTTTTTGTTTCTGCAACGACTATCACATTCATTAAAAAAAAGCAAAATAAAAGGCAACAAATCAAAATTATTGTCCGCTTTCCCATAAAAAAAAAAGACCAATGTTTTTTAAAATGATTTTTCACAATTTTTTTTTCTAGATTTTGTCCCACTGAATCAGGAATAACAAGTCATAATAAATAAAGAAACTCCATTGCCCACCCACCCACCCCCTTCTTACATTACCATGATAAGTAACTCTCATTGTTACTCCAAGAAAGTGGTAAAATTTGAAAGAAATTTCCTCAAGCAAATGACGCTGCTAATCTGTTTGTAAACCAACACTCATTGACATCTGCAAATTAAATTATATTTATTTTGTCCTCAACAAAATATATAATATATATATATATATATATATCACGTTTATGGCCTTTCCCTGTCTCAGAAAATTAATGGAACTTCTTATTTGAATTGAATCTTGTCATGTTTATTTATTTGCAAATTGATCTGTTCAAGTGAGAAATAAACAGATTTACTTGATTCTCTATTTGCAATGTCTGCAGCTTTTGAGACAAAGAGCTAAAACTTGGCTCCACTTAAAAACTAACAAAACAATCTGAAATTTAACAGCTTTTCTTATCACTGACCACTGCATTTGGCACAGAAGGGATGGTTATGAACTAACTTGCATACTATTGACAGTAAATTTGTTTCTTCTAGAGCTGTGAATATGGCCTTGTCCTTGCTTAACATTATCATATAATATCTGATTGTAATCGTCCTGTAAATTGTTATAACTACTAAGGGGAGTCAAAGATTTTTGCAAAATTATGGTAACATGAGGCACATTCAGCAGCTCATGTGATTTTTGGTGAGTCTGAAAAGAATACCAAAATCCAACTGAAGCTGCTGAATTGTGCCTCCATGTTACCATAATTTTGCAATCTTTGACTCAGTAGTATAACAATTAGAGAATGATACAAACTGAATATTAATTGAATAATGTTAAGCAAGGTACAAGGCCATATTCACAGAGCTCTAAGTAAGAAACAAATTTACTGTCAATAGTATGCAAGATTAGTTCACTAACCATCCTTCTGTGGCAAATGCAGTGGTCAGTGATAAAAAAGCTGTTAAATTTCAGATTGTTTTGTTAGTTTTTAAGTGGAAGCCAAGTTTTAGCTCTTTGTCTCAAAGCTGCAGACATTGCAAATACGAGAATCAAGTACATCTGTTTTATTTCTCACTTGACAGATCAATTTGCAAAATAAATAAACATGACAAGATTCAATTCAAAAAAGAAGTTCCCATTAATTTTCTGAGACAGGGGAAAGGCCATAAACGTATATATATATATATATATATTTTTGTTTGAGGGACAAAATAAATATAATTTAATTTGCAGATGTCAAATTGTGTTTGGTTTACAAACAGATTAGCAGCGTCATTGCTTGAGGAAATTTTTTTCTTCAGAATTACCACTTTTCTTGAGTAACAATGAGAGATTACTTATCATTGGTAATGTAAGGGGGTGAGTGGGGTGGGGGCAATGGAATTTCTTTATTTATTATGACTTGTTATTCCTTGATTCAGTGGGACAAAATCTAGAAAAAAAATTGTGAAATCATTTTTAAAAAAACATTGTCTTTTTTTTATGGAAAGGGACAATAATTTGATTTGTTTGCCTTTTATTTTGCTTTTTTTATTGAATTGTTGATAGTTGTTGGCAGAAACAAAAAAAGCATTTAGAAGAGAATGTTTTTGAAGCATCAAATAAATAAATCTTTACACTTTTAATTTGTGTATCTTATTTAAGTATGCAATGAAATGATCATTAAAAATTGGCCAAAAGTGATAAAAAAAAAGAAATGAAAGGAAGATGCCATTTTTTTAAAGTTCAGATTGATAGTCTCATATTAAACTATCTTCTATGAAAAGATAATAAATAATAATCAACTTAAAATAAAATAACATTTTAAAATTAATCTTAATTCGGTTTTCAGATAAATTATACAAATTCTGGACTGGCCATGCAGCAAAGGATTCAAAATGAGAAAATATTACTTTTTAGCAAAATCATGAGATTAGTACAATTAGTTTAATTACGCTTTTCGCTTTAACAATATCAATAAACTATCATAAAATGCAAATTTTTATTTTTTATTTAATTTTAACTTATCTATTATTTTTATTTACTGTTAATTAAAATAAACTAAGGGAACATTCTCTAAATGTACTAATTCCATAATTTTTGCCAAAGGGAAATATTGAGATGATAAACTTGGATAATCAGTTGTCATTCAACAATTATCAGGAAGGACTTTACTTACAAGATATATATAAATATCTTAAAAAGATAGATGTTATCAAACTTTATCTTTTTTATACATAGAAGTGAGAGAATTGAGTTCATAAATAAATATAACAGACTTCTGTTATTAACAAATTAATAAAAACAAAGTTTGTTCATTGACTACTGAAAGGTTATTGTATAATTTATTTAAGTTTTATAGTTGATTTACCTCATAAATCACATATCTTTCTTTTTCAGAGGAGTAGCATTCCCTCAGTCATTAAATGGGCTTATCTGGTAGAGGTAAATAGAGCTTGATAGTAAATGGTTTACTTGAAGAATCTTGTTGGAACTTATCTGGACCACAAAGCCTTACTGTAAGCAATCATGACTGAATTTAATCCATTACCAGCTGGACCCATGGCAGTTGAGGATAAAGATTATCCATCATCTTATGCCTGTATCCTTATGCCATCCTTCTACTGTTGCAGAAGAATAATTAAAGTTCCAATTACAGTTGAACTGGGAAGACAATGCAACAAACGGTTGTAACTCAAATACAAACCCAAATGCTACAAGGTCCACTGCAAAATGACAAAGTATATATAAGACTCCACAATGTCAAGCAGCCAATCAGAACTCAAGGAATGGAATCACCCAAATCACCCAGATTCATGGATGGATCATTCTTGATTCCTATTTATACCAGCTGTCTTGGACACTGCTTGAGTTGTACTTAGTTAGCTGCTGTTATTAAAACCAACAGTAGACTTACTGACTTCAATACCTGTATCTTCATTCTCTACCTCTATCCCCCCTACAAAAAAAGGATTTTTTAAATTGTCACATCATTTTCTTAATTTATTCATTTCACGGAAATAACATTGGAGATAAATTGTC
This sequence comes from Doryteuthis pealeii, assembly GCA_023376005.1. Classification (NCBI taxonomy): domain Eukaryota; kingdom Metazoa; phylum Mollusca; class Cephalopoda; order Myopsida; family Loliginidae; genus Doryteuthis; species Doryteuthis pealeii. The sequence continues at coordinate 4,400,667 of CM042143.1, read as the reverse complement.
GTAGACCCCTATTTGTATTTAACAATTTCGTGTAGGCGTTCGTGACGGAGTTGATGTTCTCTTGCTGTTACTTGGTTTTTTACTTTCACTGTTCTCTTCTTTCTTTTCCTCTCTTTCTTTCTTTCACATTTATGTTGTTCTTTTAAATGGAATGGTCCATTATTAATCTGAAGTGACGACAGGTGTGATACATGGAGGTACAAACATTACTATATAGATTATGTGTAAAAATAGTCAGCGGCTGCCTAATGTTGGTATCAGCCAGACAGTAAAGGAGTCTATCCCTTTTTAACTAGCGCTAGACAAAGGAGATTATTTTAGCGTCTGTGGTGGAGCACCACATCTAGCATCAACTCCCCACTTTACTGCACAGATCACTGTGCTACTCATATATATGTGTTGGCAAGGGCCTGTATCGAACCCGGAACCTTGTAATTCCTATGCGGACGCCCTACAAGTCTTTAGAAGATGATGACTCTGCATTCAGGCATGGTTTCAGGGCCAAAGCATCATTAGCCCAGAGCGCCCCAACAATATCTAACAATACTACCAGATTTTTTTGTTTATTGTCACTCTGTAGTATTGCCATATCCTTCTCTTGGATCTTTTTTATGTATTTCCTCTTGTCTGATGGAGAAAGTCCAAGATTAATCAAGAATGTGGAGGTTGAGTTGGCAATGAAACCTCAAACATCTGATCTTGGTCAAATTATATTATTAATATTCACCACTGAATTAAGTGCACTAATAAGGAATAATATTATGTGGAAAAATATTTTTTTGTATAAAATAATTTTTTATTTTATTTATAACACACATATACACACACACATATATATAAGTCATCCACAGACACGTGTTTCGGTGTTTCATGCCTCTTCAGTGTGGCTAGACACGACAGCTATCCTTGGCTAAAGTCGAACTCACTGGTTGTTTGCCTGCCTGATATCTTATCCCCTCATCCACTGACAGCTGTAGCGAGACTGGTGTTGTTTTTTTAACCTATTAAATACATAGGTTTGTTTATGTATTTTATGGTCACTGATAGATCAAATTTCCGGGAAAACTATCATTGCTTATATGCAAATTTAAATTACCAATTAGAGAGCTCATACCAATTTATGGGTGTATATATATATGCATGCTATATCATTGTAGAAAATGGAATCAGTGACCTGATTTCAAACGAAATGAATCTACCTGTTCTTTTCCCAGCTATAAGTTCTTTAGCTTTGGTTTGGCAAATAGTCTAGGAGAATGAAACCCTCAGAATTCTAACGAGCTGTGCTTCACTTAAAATTTGACCATGTCACATCCTGCTCGTAGTTGAGTAAATACATACATTGCATTAATCATTTTTTTGTTTTTCTATGACACTGGCATGTATAAGGTGTTGTATATTGTCTTTATAAGGAATCTAAGAACTTCTCTTTTATATTGTGCCATGATATTTTTTGCACCTGGTTCATGCCCTGTTTCTAATCTCAAACAGCAGTAGTGATGCTTGTTCTCAATATGGCCAATATTTTCAGTTCCCATAAATCTACAATTCTTGTTACCTTAGATTGACTTAGTGGTTCCTCATGTAATATAATGGATAACAAGCTAAGCTAGCAGACCATTACTAATGAATAAGATTCTCACTTGATACCTCATACTTCTGGCCTTGTGCCAAACTTAAAAAAAGCTTTGTAGATAACTACAATTCTTGTTACTTCAGACTGGTTGAGTAGCACCTCATTGTCATGGATAACAAGATACACTAGCAGACCATTACTAATGAGTTAGCTACTCACTTGGTGCCTCATATTTGTGCCAATCTCAGAAAAATTTTGTAGATTACAATTTTTGTTACTTCAGACTAAGTGGTACTTTGATTCATATAATGGATAATGAGCTAGGGTAGATTTGGTTTATTAGTTTGGACCATGTAACCTTTAAGCACCCCATATGCGATCTCGATTCAGAAGGACATGTTTTTCATTTACACTGTCAAAATTTTTTTTTTAAATTAGGAAAAATATTAATTCTTAATCTAATAAAATAGTTTTTGATTTTAATTTTTAAAAAGAGCTATTCCATGTTGCTGTTAGCCTATGGGAAAAATTAATTTTGCCCTATGATAAACTAATATTGTTAATTTAAAAAAAATAAAACTTAAACGAAAAGACATGTTTATTTATTTTCTATGTGCCTCTACGGATAGTTAATATTAAAAAGTATTATTTAAAAAGATTTTGTTAGGATTAGGAGTAGCAGTTGGTTTTATAATTTTAAAAAAAAATGTGTCTAAAAATCGTCTTTTAACAAACAACCAGATTTTGACAGTGTTAATGAAAAACGTGTCCTTCTGAATCGAGATCGTAGATAGGGTGCTTAAAAGTTACATGGTCCATTAGTTTAATGGAATGAGCTAGGCTTGTAGACTATTACTAATTAGTTCAATTCTTATGTAATGCTCCATAATTATGGCCTTTTATCAAACTCAACAAACTAAATAAATGACTAAGATTGGCTGAGTTTAGTGCTTTTATGTCAAGTTTTTCTTTATCCAAATCAGGACGTCTTTTACGTTTAAAATATATATTCCTGCAGTCTTGGAATTTGAATATAAAGAAAATAGTTTTTTCATAATTTTCTCCAAATTAGACTTTTATTTCTTATGGACATTACTGACCACCTTTGCAGTGGTTTGAAAATCTACCATGGATCTGACAGTTTCTTCATCTTAAGAAAATTAAAAATATTTTTTTTAAAATTAGTGAAATAGATCTCTTATTAGGACAGAGCCTATTCTTGTAGTGTCCCCACCCCCTAAGCGGAGTTTAACAGGTTTGAATTCAGAGTTTTCCTTCTTGTAGACTGGTTACCTAACCATGGTTAAAGAGTCCAGTTTACTATTTATCCATAGCTGGAGGGTGAGTAATTGGATTCATACCTTTCCCAAGGGTATTAGCGCTATGTGAACTTTAGCTTCGTCCAGGATTTGAACTCGGGGCGACGAGTCCATTTTCTATGACTCTAACAATTACACCACACACCTCAAACATAAGAGATGATTCTTCATCTTCTACAGCATTTTCAACATTCCATTTTTATTATGCCAGAAGGTCGGGCACTTACTTGTAGGTCTCAAAAGCATTTGAAAGAGTCATGCTTTACTAACCTTATACTTCTCTACATGCGACAGTGGTGGGAAATTATTTCAGCTTTTAATGCCACATTTGTCAAGGAGAATGCAGGACCATTTTTTCAGTTATTACTAATTAAATGCTTCATTGTTTCAACTCTCATAAGTGATATCTTATCTGCAATGGCAAATAATGGTTGGGGAATTAAGCCAAAATAAACATGCCACAATTTATCTTTGGCAATGAGATCACATTTATCATCTGAGCGTAAATCATCTTTCAGTTATTCCATTGCATCTTTCCAGCAATAGGGATCAGTAAGAAGTAGTGAGTAGCAATGTTCAAGGTTCTTAATACTCATTTATATATATATATAGATATATAGTTGGAATTTAATTCCTCCATATCACAAAATCTTAACAGTGCTCAATACAAAACATACAGATCAACATCCTAATATATTGACAATTATAGGTAACCTGGTAGAGTTGTGAATTATTACTCTGCCTTATTTTTCTAATGATAACAATAATATATATATATATATATATATATATATAATTCATTTTTTGTTATCAATATTGGAGAAATGATTATAAAGTGCTCAATTATTTCTTTAAGAGCTGTATTTATTTATTTAAGTCACCAACTCTGAATAATATCTGAAACTATTGGTAAGACAAACTTTGTATTGTTGACTTAAATAAATAAATATATATATATATATTGTTAGTAAATACATAAACATAAATTTTAAATTTTTAAAAAATGCAAAACAAAAAAAAATATCTTCAAAATTAATAGCACAAGGGAGTGGAAAGTCAATGGCTTTTGGAGCAATATCTTCTAATCTTTTTTAAGAAAATTAATTGTTAATTATAATTTCCTTTTCGTGTCATAACTTTTTCTAATCTTTTAACTTGTTACTAGATCCAAACAAACATTTGTATATTTTGCTGTATATTTGTATATGGGATTAAATTTCAATTCGTTACAGATTTGTTGGTCTTCCTTCTATTTTTTTTTATTCAGCTGATTGTAGGTGTGGTGCTTCACCTAAGATGCTAAAACAAACTCCTTGGTCTAGCACAAGTGAAAAGGGTATAAACCACTCTCTTTCAGTGGCCAATAAATTCTGATTCAGATTTTTCAAAGTTTCACCTACCCGACCATTTTCAAATTCTCTGCATTCATAGTTCAGGTGTATAGGGGAAAAAGTTAGGAAATATATTTCAATGTTATAGCAATCCAAAGGCTTTTGGGTTAGGGCGATTTTGCACACCCTAAAGCTACACTCCAAGACTGCTGCCCTTCTCTGACCCTGCCAATGTATATATGTTGGGGTAATGAAGACATAAAATCAATGGTGCTTAGTAACTGTCTGTTTTTTGCCTATGCAATTTTCAATATATATATATATATATATATATATACTAACCTCTGAACCCTTAGTATCCATGATACATATATATTCTATGATATTATCCTGTTAGCTTTTCTGGGGTTTATTATTTATAAAACTTAGTCTGGCACATGGGCACAAGTATTGAGCCTCCAGTATTGATTCTTCTCACTAGAATAATAATGGTCTTCTAAATCTTATTAACCATTGCTCTTCTCTGAGATCACTGTTTCTCTTCATTGATTTGTCTTCCGTCTTTTTTACTATTTTCAATTCTTTTTTGTTACTTTTTCTGCCATTTGTTTTTCTTTTCCCATCTTTACCAGTTACAATTCTTTTGATGCAGGTAAACTATTTCCCTTTTACAATCTCAATTCTATTTTTGTTCTTGGCTAGGGGCTTTTAATGCCTGTCGACTTTACTTCCATTTTTCCTCCTCTTTTTTAAAATTTTTTATTTCTTATCTTTCTTTTGCTCTGTAACTAGTTATTTTGTTTTCTTTTGATAAAAATACAAAACAAACAATGTCAAGGGTCCTTTCTTTGGTGGTACCCTCAAATTCTCTCTTTTGTTTCTCTCCAAATGCCACTACAATCTTGTAAGTGAAAAGAATGCCTGGGTGGGAAACTAAAATTAGATTCCTCTTCCGTGTGTGTGTGATATTTGATTTTGATAATAACTTTGTCTTTTCTCTTCACATAAAAAATAAATAAATCATGCATCTCTTTTACTGGTTAACCAATTTCTGGTGAATCATTTCTATAACCAAATTTTAAAACATAAAGGATCATAATGACACTTTAAAACAGGTTAATTTTGTTAATATTTATTACATATACATATTATGTGTATTTAGACAACAGATTCTCTTGCAGGAATATTTTGTTTAAAATGATAGACCAGTATTTGCTCTCAAAAACAGAAACAGTTGAGATAATTTTGTTAATACTTGTTCACTTTGTTCTGGTCCCTATATATATATATATAATATATATATATATATAGCGAGAGAGCAGGTTCTCTTGTAAACATATTTTGTTGAAAATGACAGACAAGGATTAGGTGTTTAATTTTTATTGGTCTTTCTTGCTTGGCAGGTGAGGCAAGATGTCACAACTGTGGTTGAAGGCAATTTTAAAACTGTCTGAAATCTCTAATGGTATATATATATATATATATATATATATATATATATATATATATATATATAGAATTGAATAAAAATATGATATAGCAGACTTTGTCAAATGAATTCAATTTGCTTTTAGTACAAATACATTTTGTTTTACTATTTTTTTTCCCAATATCTCAGTCCCCCAGCAAGTGAGGGATTCTTCTGCAGGTGGCAATTTTATTTGCTTTCTAAATGAATTAGACCTTCCTGATCAATTTTAACCTAAAATGTTCTGGGAACATCAAGACTTTGGGGGTTGGAACACTGCCTTCCAATGTACCATTATAACATTCCTTTACATGAAAGAAGTGCATGTGCCAAGTTTTATAAAAATTGACTTATCAATGTAGGAGTTCATAAATAACATTCATGCTAACAAAAAAAAAAAGGTGAATTATAAATTTTGATGAAGATCAAAAGATAGATTACTCACATAGGATGTTTCATTACATTGGCTTAGCTCAGTTGGTAGAGCATCCACTTTGGAAACGTGTAGTTCCTGGTTCAATATGGGCCCTCACCAACGCAAAGAGCAAATGGTAAGTGCGATACTCCACCTCAGATCTCAGATTTATTCAATGTTTAAATCTACTAGCAAAGATTTTGTTTAATAAATAGAATAAAATTCTGTTAAAACTATTCAACTCATGATCACTGCTCAACTCTTTAGATGGGTTCTGACATATAAAAGAGGGCCTGGCGATAGGATCA
>CM042143.1:4371750-4391750 GCA_023376005.1 Doryteuthis pealeii | reverse complement strand
TTCACTCTTTTGCGATCATTTCAAAAAGACTATTAATTTTATAGGCGAGTGGCACATGGAAGATCATCCTTGATCAAGGGAAATGTGGAAACAAAAATACTGTATAACTTATAGTTGATTGTAACATCCCTCAAAATTGACAATATACAATGTACATGTGTTTGTATATTGGTCTAATCATCTTTCAGGTTTAACATTTTAATGACTGTTATTTCTGCTGCTAACAAGAAATATATAAATCCCAGCATCTGAAATTTCAGCCTCACCCTATCTGATGTGACAGAAGAATACATCGACTGCACATCTGTAGCGGGGTAAAATCCTACCAATGTAGCCACCTGTTGGCCGTGGGTGGCGACTTGTGATGTTTAAGGATGGAATCCTGCTAGATTAGCAGTCCATGACATGCAACACTCCACTTTAACCCTTACTTACTCCAATCAATTGGCTAGCACCTCTATGATTGGCCGGACCCCATTACCCTTATGGCAAACTGTTAAGTTTTTAAATGCCATCCATGGCCAGTTGAAAAGGGCTTGAAGTAAGTAAGTCCTGAATTATGGAATCCTTTGGTAAGCGAATAAGTCATATCCTGCGTATTGTTAAAGGTCCAGTGATTTAATCCTATGTCCGTCGTCCAAGAAAGGCAAAGTAGTTATGGCCAGTACTGTCGGTTTAAGTATTGTATCCGCAGCAGAGTACTGCCAGCGATTGGCCAAGAGTTTGATCATATGTTCTCGCAGAGTCTATGAGTAGGAGTGAACATCTAGCACACACCTTATATACAAAAATCTCAACATAAACCCCCAACCCTTTTCATGATATATGTTCTAGAAGGCTGATGTTCTTAATGTCCTGGGTATTAATCCATGTATATAAAAACATATAAGAAATATTAAAATAATACACCAACGTGTCCCAACAGAATAAATGTGCACATTTGTTTCATGCATCAAGCAGTGCATAAAAAGGAATTAAACATTGTGAAAAGTCTTACTTGACTTCTTTGGATGTTCATAGCCATGTGGGCTTACATTTCAATGCAAAGGCAAAACAAAAATCAATCACTGCTCTTGGAAACAAAGTCCCTTTTCTGTTCAATGAATACAGCGGGAAAGAGAGGTCTTGTTTATTTGGTTGGGTTTTACGGCATGTCAACCCCTTGGGTTATTTTATGCCGAATACTTCTATTGGTAATTTGGTATTCAAAAATGTTTAATGCTGACAAAGTTTTGAAATAATTTCATTTTAATGGATAATACAATTTTGTTTATAAACTCATTTTTCTATTTAACCCATAGATGGGACACTAACAGGTACTACCACTCCGGGTCAGAGTGGATCAGGGAGCAATGGTGATGAAGTAGTGCTCCACATTCCCCAAACCTCCAGAACTGGAACCTCACCATCAGATAGAGTTTAACGTCATTCCCAGGACATGTAGACCCACAGCCACCGCCTTCTAGCACCCATATGATAAAAAGGGTTGGGGCTTGCCATAAGGGCAATAGGGTTGGGAAAATTATATAGGTGCTAGGGCTTGACATGGCCAGCTGATTGATTGGAGGGGGCCTCTCTACCGCCCGTCTAGGCTAAGTAAGGTTCTAAGTGGAAAGAGAGGTCTTATTCATTCAACAGGAATCAAAAAGAGAAACAGTAAGAGTTCTGAATTCTCGTGTAACCAATGGAGACATAAATGTCCAAAGACACAGACACTAACCTAAGGGAAGACAATTTTCTCCCTACTTTTCAATTTGCTACGGTTACTAGCAGAACTTAACCATAGCACAAAGACAAGAAATCATATAGGATCAGAAACACTGTTGAAAAAAATGGAAGCTGTAAAAGAGTTTATGTTCTGTGTGAAAAAGAGACATTTCTATCTTTTCTGGAAAGAAGAAACCTCCAGCTTTAATCTGAGTGTTCAAGACATCGGAGGAGGCTGGACAAGAGCAAAACAAGCAGAAAGATAGAAGTCGACTTTCAAAAAACCAATCAATCAGTTGAAATCAGTCTTATCAACCAGTGGTTTTTATAACTGGGAATGGCATATAGAGATGATCAGGAAAATACACATTTTGCTTTTGTTTGGGTGGCTTTCAGGGACAATCTTGGAATAATCTGTAGAAAAAGAAAGCCATGCACGAAGGATTATTTGCTGTAGATATATAATTCTCAGAGACAAAGCTTGGTTTATGAGTTTCTGTGGTGAAGCCTAATCAAAGGTGGGGGTTGGGTGGAGGACAGAGAGGGAGAAAAGAGAGTGGGGGAGGGAGAAGGGAGAGGAGAGGAGAGAGGAGAGAGAGAGCTGCTACAAAAGGAAACTAGGCAGTAAAAAGTAAAGGGGGGGAGAATGGAACAGACATCTACATCAGAAATTGACAAGACTACCTGGAAATTGCTTATAGGATATGAAAAACATTTTATAATAAAAATGCTGAGAGAATAGTCAGCTATTAGAAGAGTATGTATATATATATATATATATATATATATATATACTTTGTTGGGGTACCAAGTTTCTTGATACAAGGTGATTAGGCTGATCATATTCTCTACCAGTATTTGTTGTAGAGTTCAGGTTGCGTGAGAGCTCAATGTTTAATTTTTATAAACAGAGCAAGTTTATTTGTGAATAAAATTTATAAATGTAAACTGAATTTGGCCATTTGCCAGTCTTAATTAAATAAAAACGTGGTCTGAAGAAGCTCGGTGGGCCCCAGATACCCACGAGTGGAAATGGTCCATAATCACGATACCCATGGTATTTAAGGCCTTTTTATTCACAAATATATATATATATGTTGAGGGGTCTATAGTAGTACTTATATGTATATAGTTTGCTATATTTCTAAAGAGTGCTCAATACCAGTGATAGAGCATATATATCTAAGATAGTGTAAACATAGTCAACGACACATGGTAATTGTCAGTTTCTCCCCTATTCGATCATCTAATCATTTTCTCCCATCCTCCCCAGTGTTGAAAAAGACCATTAGGATTATGCTGTTATGAATTAACATTACAAAATATATGGCTTCGGGTATATTTCTTGCGAAAAATAATGCGACGGCTTCATTTTAGTTGTAATATTGATAACATGAAATTTTAAAACGTAATTATTTGCCCTGAAAATGTACAATCCATTTGCTCTTCTACCCCCAACTCATGTGCCTATGTCTACATGTGATGAGTTCATATAGATGAAGACTTGTAAGACCAGCCAAACTTTTTGGATGAGCTGATAACAGAAATATGGTGCACCAGTGTGCTGCGGATTCTCTGAACAACACTTCACAAGTTTTGATTTCTGTTTTCTTACAAGGTTAACAAACAAACACATACAAACATATATACATGTGTGTGTATGTGTGTATATATATATATATATATTATATAAAGCAGCGTAGAAAGATCATGAACTGATAGCAGATGCTTAGGGATAGAACTACTTACAAACGCTATCCAGGCTAGACTCACATAATACATATCACTGTACATTTGCAACATAAATAAATATATATATTTCTATCTTATACGCCTCTGTTAAACATAACATTATACAACATATCTCTTCACAGCATCCTTCAATCAATTAACTTTTCATGCCAGGCTCTAACACCTATATGATTGTTCCGAACCTATTGCTCTAATGCCCCCCCCCCAATTTTTTTATCCTATATGTGATAGAAGACGGTGGCTGAGGGTCATAGTGTCCTGGGTATGATGTTAAACTTTATCTAATGCTGAAGTTCCAATTCTGGAGCCCTGGGGAGTGTGAAGTACCCCTTGATCACCATTACTCCTAGGCCCACTCTGACCCGGAGTGGCACCTGTTAGGGTTCTATATATGAGTTAAAAAAAAAAATGGATTTTCAAAAAATTATATTAAAAAATTAAGTTTAAATGAATAAATTTGAATACCTAACAAGAATGAATAAAACAAAATGTCTTCGGCATAAAATAACCCAACAAAGTTTGACATGCCGTAGAATCCAACCAAATCAAATGAATCTTTCCTTGTGGATTTTAGTCAGCGTACTCATGTGTGCTCCTGTCCATGTGGATAAGGACTTTTTGCCACCAACAACCTCTTCTTGCATTGAAAAATACATTTCTTAAACATGTAAGTCTTCACACAAAAATTTCTAATTGTCTTATATGTACGTACACTAAAGATTTTTTCAACAACACAAGAGTATTCCTTCGTATAACCCTTCATAAGTTCTTTCTTGTATTTCATTGTCATTCTTATATTCTTTCTATTAAGTTTGCTCAGGCAAATAATATGTAGTTATTAATTCGTCGTGAATTGTTCTCGCATTTATTCTGCACAAGGAAACATCAAACCCTACAAAAGTTTTCTTCTGCTACACTAGAAACATAGAAATAGAATGGTTTAAATAATAAAACCGAAATATTAGCAAGAATCTTGGTTCTACCATCTTTGATTAACCACAGTAAGTTTGTGTAATAACAACGTTAAAACTCTTCTTTGTGAAAATAATATACAAAAGATTGTAAATATCAGGGTAGATAAAGAATATAAGTAGCAAAGAAATATTTGAAGAATGTTTTATTAGATTAAATCTCACATGCACATTCTTCAAGATTCTCAAAAATGTATTCACTCTTAAGAAAATAATTTTAAAAAAAGAACATTTTATTTATTTAAAACATTTTTAGATGATTTACACTCAAGAGATTCAGCCACTGATCTGAATGTTATCATTTTCTGCAATTCTGAGCAACAACTTTCAACAAAGTTTCACCTATTAAAACAATCATTTTTTTCTTATGCATTTGTACTTGTAAGTTGTTGAAAGGGGAGATTCTCCTTTTGTATTTGTCTTTGAGCAATTTAATTCACTTTTGGCTTGCCACGTCCTATTGAAGCTTTAACAGAGTCATGTTGTATATTTTGGGAACCATGTTTTGGCATCAACTTGCTACAGGTACTGTTCATAAGAAATCAGTTAACATCCAACTACTTTAAGGGGTTCCATTTCTGGTTTAAATTCAAAGATATTCATCTCCTAGACTGGTTTCCAAACAGAGTTAGGGAACCCAATCTGCTATTTTACTCATATCTGATGGGTTGTCCCTGTTGAATATGCTGACTGTATCTTTTGCAGATGGTAAAAAAAATTCGACCCAAAGGGTGTACTGGATATGACACTAAACTAGATCTGATGGTGAGGCTCCAGTTCTGGAGACCTGAAGACCGTTGATACTCCTTTATTGCTATTACTCCCAGGTCCACTCTAACCTCAAGTCATCTATGCATCATATAGTTCTGTTTAAAAATTATTTGAATTTGATAGGAACATATACCAAAAAATCTTAAGAACAACTACACAAAAAATGCAAATATGAATGCATAATGAACGTGATTTCCTAACCTCTAGTCACAAAATAACCCCGACTGGTTGACATGCCATTAAAATAATCAATCATATTAAGTGGGGAGAACAAATGGATTCATATTTTTTCTAAGGGAATTTATAAAAGAAAGAATGCAAATAGCCTCAGCTAAAATTTCAACTTGGATTGAGATATCTTTTTTTTTTTGCTGCTAGGCCAGACACCCATCCTAAAAAATGCTTTTCAGAAAAAAATGATATATTTCAAGAAAAGAGTTATGTGAATGTCTTGTTGTAAATTGCTTTTTGCATATTAATCAGGAGAAAGAAAAAAATATTAGTGATTTATAAAACAATGTTGTAAATTTGAACTGCGGTAAGTTCCCATTATTAGTAGTCTTGTAATCTATTTATATATTCACCAACTCCTCTGCATGAGCAGGATGCGACACAAGGTCAATTTCTTAAGTGGAGTTTAACAGGTTTGAATTCAGAGTTTTCCTTCTCTGAGACTGGTTATCTAGCCATGGATAAAGAGCCTAGTATGCCCTGCTATTTACCCATAGCTGGAGGGAGAATTGGATTCATACCTTTGCCAAGGGTATTAGCACCATGTGAAATGCAAACAGCTTCATCCAAGAATTGAACTCTGTTTGACATGTCCATTTCCCATGACTCTAACCATTACACCACTTGCCTCCATGTAATCTATTAAAGTATGCTTAGTAAATGAATTATTTTAAAGCTTGTAGATATTTTTTCTCACTTTTATCTTAATGCTCTTAATATTCATGTTGAAGTCAAATTTATATATTTGTTAATTCTTAATTTATAGTCACAGAATCATTAATATTATTTTTCCCATACATTTAACAATTTCTTGCAAATAAAAGTAATCATACACTGAAAAAAATCACTTTTGGTTTAATTATTACTAGAGTAAGTAAAAATTGAGATCCTCCCCCTCAGATCACGTCAAGACCTAGCACCTATATGGTTGTCCGAACCTATTGCTCTTATGGCAAATTTCCAACCCTTTTTATCATATATTTGTGAGAACGCAGTGTTTGAGGGACTTAGTGTCCTAGTTATAACATTAAACTACATCAAGTGATGAAGTTCTAATTCTTGAGTTCTGGGGAATGTGGAATACCCTTTTATTGCCATTACCCCTAGGTCCATCCTTACCCTAAATGGTAGTACCTGTTAGGGTCCTATCTATAGGTTAAATAGATTTTTAAAATTTGATTAAAATTTTGTTAAAAAATTATTTGAAAAAATATGAATACTTAACAAGAATGGATAAAACAAAATCACTTCGACATGAAATAACCCAACAAATATTGATATGCCATAAAATCCAACCAACCAACTAAGAGTTATAAAAATATGATACAGTTTACCGTTTAACTTGCTCCAAATGCCTTAATTTCTATATAGGAAGTACAATTAGACCCCTCCACATTAAAATCAAAGAACATATCCACACATGTGCATCCTCATTCCATAAACATTTAATCAAATGCAAAAATAAAGACAATAGTTTTTCCGTTAAGATAGAGACAGTAATACGAAATATAGGTAATCTCAGAATTAGAGAAAGTTTATTAATAGCAAATAATTAATTATAATACATGTTCCTCATAGTATATAGTACATAGTATGTACATTTCATTATACATATATCAAATGAATAATACATAAATATATAAATAGATGAAAATAATAAAATTGAAATTGAATGAACGGCTAAATGGCTATCATGACTTTACACGTGCTGTTTAAAAAAAAGAACACCACGAGACACGTGTTTATAACATAAAAAAAAAATAACAACAAAAAAACAAAAAAAAACCGCGTCCATTTCCGAAAATCGTCTCTGAAGATAAAGTTCTACTTTGAAATCGATAAGACAAAAAAATAACATCTTTTTGTTTTTATTTTTTATTTTGCATTGTAATTGCTTTCAAATTATTATTATATGATACTATATATTAAAAACTAATATTTCAAATTATTGTTATAATAAAAAAGGAGGATATGCTATTTTTTTATATTTTTGTTTTAGCAAAAGAAATTCTACTGCTACTTTAGTTGATACATTGATGACAACAATCCTCTTAGTCAGTGTGAAGTGGAAATAAACATTATTAATTCTTTTCTACACTAATGTTGCCTTCAGATTGAAATTAAATAGATTGGCAGTAAATTTGATTCTTAGATGACAATAATGAAAGATTAACTGATTGGTTCAGTTTTAACTGACTTTAATCTTAATTGTCTTTTTTATCACAGATTATAAAAAAAGGTGCCCTGAATTAAATTTCATTTATTTTCAATTAACATCACAAGTCATAAAGTACATCAGTTGAAGTTATTTCCACATGACAATAACCTGACTTTGTGACAACTTTGTAAAGTTTTTAAGTGCCAACCTCAGAGTACTGCCAGTGATTGGCCAAGAGTTAGATCACATCATTCCGGCTTAGTCTATAAGTAGGAGTGAGGATCCATCACACACCTTATATGTAGAAAATCTCACCCCCCCCCCTATTTTGATATATAACGTGGGCTGTTCCATTCAGAAACATTAAATCATTATTTCATTCAGAAATATTAAATCATTATTTTTGTTTTATTTTATTTTGTTACTGCTAATCCTATTTTGTTATTATTTTGTTATTCATAATCTTATTATTACTAATTCTTAATTTTACTATTATTACTAATATTATTATTGCTAATATTAGTATTGTTCCCTTTTTCTTTCTTTTTTGTTTTTTAATTAGAAAAATACAATGCAATACAAGTTAGTGAGTTTAGTTTTTGGTTGGACAAGTTTAATATCATGTCCAAGACATCCATTTGGGGGGGTTTTACCCCTCTGCATGGAATACAGTTGGCCTATTCTACGGCCCAAACCAACAGGAAGCGTGCTGGGCCCATAATCTGTAAAGTTTTTAAGTGCCATCCTTGGCAAGTTGAAAATGGCTTAGAGAAAGTCCTATGTTATAGAATCCTTTGGTAAGTGTATAAGTCCTATCCAGCATATTGGTAAAGGTCCAGTGATTTAATCCTAAGTCCGTCGTCAAAGAATGTCTGTGTAATTATGACCATTAGGGTCGGTTAAGTATTGTATCAACCTCAGAGTACTGCCAGTGATTGGCCAAGAAATAGATCACATGATTCCCACCTAGTCTATAAGTAGGAGCGAGGATCTAGCACACACCTTATATACTCAGAATTTCTCAACAATATGTTTTTAAGTGCCATCCTTGGCCAGGTGAAAAGGGCTTAAAGAAAGTCCTATGTTATGGAATCCTTTGGTGAGCGTATAAGTCCTATCCTGCGTATTGGTAAAGGTCCAGTGATTTAATCCTAAGTCCGTTGCCAAAGAATGTCTGCGTAATTATGACCATTAGGGTCGGTTAAGTACTGTATCAACATCAGAGTACTGCCAGTGATTGGCCAAGAGTTAGATCACATGATTCCGGCCTAGTCTATAAGTAGGAGCGAGGAACCATCACACACCTTATATCACAAAAAATCTCAACAAACTTGATAGAAGATTTGGTTTTTACAACATATGGAATATAATCAAAACAAATGTAAATTATTACTAACAGAAAAAATTACACCTTCTCTCTAAAGACCTAAAGGGAGAAACTGTCAGTAATCAAGTGCCATTGACTTCATGTCAACGATAAATAAATTAGGTATATATGCTCTATCTACGATACTGAGCACTATTTACTTATAAATATTGCACTATATTATCACTATTAATATAATATATATATTCATGCAACATGAGAATACAGTTATAAAAAAATACCATCTGTAACATTTAAAAAAAAAAAAATTTTTTTCATTCAACTAGAAATGCCATAACAGACGACAACGATTTCAGTTCCAGTGATCTTCTGAAAAAGATTTTATCTCGAAGTATCAAGAATAAATCACAGGTTAACAAACAACACCATTGTTACCGTATTATTTTTTCTTTACACCTGCATTGTGATAGCCTTCAAAATCAACCTCCAAACCAATATACATATATATATATATATATATATGAGGGGAAAGAAAGAGAGAGCATCTCAGGTGGTGTAAAAATTAGCATCCTGGATTACTAGACCATTGTAAGGGAGTTTGGTTCTAACTGGGTGCCTCATACTTCTGGTCTTGTACCACATCTAAGCTAAGCTTACTAAATAACTAGATAACATTTTTTTTACCTCCACCTATTTTTCAAAAAAATGAAAAGAAAATGCACACACACATTATATATATATATATATATATATATATAATGTGTGTGTGTGTGTGTGTGTGTGTGTCAGTGCATTCAATGATGTGAATAATATAAATACAAATAAGTATGCATATATGTAATTCTTGAATATCTATGTAAGTTTCTTTCTTATAGCTTACACTTGAATACAAAAGTATTGACGCCTCTGATAAATCTCATTGTAGAATGGTTTTAAAAAAGAAAATTGTCTCTCATACACCTGACTAAACAGCTATCCATAAAGGTTACACAGTGCCAAAATCTTGTGATTTCGGCAAATGTCTGCTTACATATATACTTATGTTGGTTCCCTTTCGTTTGGTACATGACCTCGTCGGAGGAAATTTAAAAAAATAAACAAAAAGAAGATTTTATTGGACTTACAGACTTTTGGAAACAATGAATGCACACACTTTACAAATCCATTTACTTGTCGAAGAGTCCCACTAAAGAACAGGAAATGACATATGAGAGACCATTCTATATATATATATGTTTGCATATATGCAAGTAGATAAAATATTTCATTCTCATTGATTATATATGTATGTATACATATTCATATATATAATATGAGATATCTTTTTCCTCTCTCTCCCCCATACACACAATGAATAATTTGGTTTTTGGTTTTGTTTTGTTTTACGGCATATCAACCTCAGTGGGTCATTTAATGCCGATAAAGTTTTGAAATAAATCAATTCTTAATGGATAATACAATTTTTTTTATAAATACATTTTTTCTACCCTAACAGGTACTACCACTCCAGGTCAGAGTGGACCAGGGAGCAAAGGTGATGAAGGGGTGCTCCACATTCCCAAAACCTCCAAAACTGGAACCTCACCATCAGATAGAGTTTAACGTCATTCCCAGGATATGTAGACCCTCAGTCACCGCCTTCTAGCACCCATATGATAAAGAGGGGCTAGGGCTTGCCATGAGGGCAATAGGGTTGGGAAAATCATGAATAATTTGGATAATGATATATGAAAATATGATTGAAAAATTAAGACCAAAATTATTAGAATTAACAGTTTATTCATATAGTTTGTGTTTTCTTCATCAGGTAATTGATATGATATCATGAAATTGATATGGAACAGATGCTGAATATTAGTTGTTTTGGTTTATTCAAATTCTAAATCTAAAAATTATTCTAATTTTTTTCTTTAGTTATTACTATTATTGCTACTAGTACAAAATAAAAAAACACCCTCTGGGCGATGTAAAAATAGATTTTTGAAACATATTGCCTGAGAGGTGGGAGTAAAAATTCAATGTCAGCGAGTTTGTACCCTAAGTAAGTAAAATCATCAAATTCATTGAAGGATTAAAAAATAAAACAATT
This sequence comes from Doryteuthis pealeii, assembly GCA_023376005.1. Lineage (NCBI taxonomy): Eukaryota > Metazoa > Mollusca > Cephalopoda > Myopsida > Loliginidae > Doryteuthis > Doryteuthis pealeii. The sequence continues at coordinate 4,380,744 of CM042143.1, read as the reverse complement.
TGAAATGTAAACTTTAAATATGTATTAAAATAAAACAAACTATATATAGATATATAATACCAGTCATGTATTTATTAAATCTTGTTTCAAAAAAACAATGAGGACTGTCTAATGTTGTATGTTCAAATTTTGAGTGTATTTATTCTATGTTATGACGATTTTGGGTAATGTGACGTAAGCAGTGACGTAATTTTTGTTACAGACAAAAACCAGAAGCGAATCTCCATTATTAATAGATATATAAAAGGTATTTATGGTAATATTTTAGGCATGTCTTAATGTATACATTAGTAATGATTTCAAATGCCTATATTTGTTTATGTATAGATATATAAAAAAAGTCGTCGGGTGGCCTAATGTCAGTATCAGCCAGACAACGAGGGAGTCTAGCCCCTTTTCCCTAGACCAAGGAGATTATTTTGAAGAGTTGGATTATTTTGGAGTCTGAGGTGGAGTGCCACACCTATCGTCAGCTCCTCTCTTTACCGCACAGATCCCAGTGCTACTCATACGTTGAGTTGGTGAGGGCTGGTATCAAACCTGGAACCTTGTGGTTCCTAGTTGGACACTCTACCGACTGAGATATACATATATAGTAGACGGTTCCACACACACACATATATATATATATATATATATATATATATATATATTCAAGCAGTTATTGTCTTATTTGTTTGGAAGGTTTTGTTGTTTATTCAATTAGGAGAGTTTGTTTTAGGAGTTTTGTTAAGGTTTGACTTTCCTGACTGAATAAACTGCCAAATGAATAAAACTTGCACCAAATAAACACTACAACAAATAATCCCACTGAAGACGACCAGCAAGATCATTGAAAGCGCTTGGCTAAAAAAATAAATTTGACATTTTCTTTAGTCTCTTGATCCCAATGTACAAAAAACAACTAGAAGACATGAATGTCTACACCTGAAAATCATAAAGAAGAAATATTCCGTGGTCTTTAACAATACCTGATTAAATAATAACTTCCTACCAAAATACACTATATATATATCTGTTGAATGCACGAAAACCAGGGTCACAGAAATTCCCATGTAACACAGACACACTATATACATATATATATATATATATATATATATATATATTGAAGGATTGCAAATAAGAACATTGTTTACATTGAAATAGCAGAGCAGGTTTAAATACTTTTTTTTATATATATTGCTATATCACTGATATTGAGCACTCTACTAATACTATTGCAAACAATCTTGGTCTCCTACTTGCTTTCCAAGTGAGCTAGTAATAAACATATATCATATATCAACCCCTCCACATGAGCAGGATAGGACACAAGGTCAATTTCTTTTGTGGAGTTTAACAGGTTTGAAGTGAGTTTTCCTTCTCATAGACTGGCCACCTAGCCAAGGTTAAAGAGCCCAGTATGTCCTACTATCTACCCATAGCTAGAGGGAGAGCAGTTGGATGTATGCCTTTCCCAAGGGCATTAGTGAAATGCAACCAACCTCATCCAGGATTTGAATTTGGTTCAACGAGTTTATTTCCTGTGACCCTAACCATTACAATATAAGTGTAACATGCTCAATACTATTGATAGAGCATTTATATAAGTTAGGGTAGCAAAGACAAAGTTAACGTTCGCTGTGTAGTTGTCAGTTCTAGCGATTTTCAACAAAGTATATGTATGTATATATATGTAGTAAAGAATAGAGGGGGAAAATGTGGACAAAGGAACAAAATTCAGATAAGTATATGTAGGATTTATATTTCGCCGTGCATTGAGCTCGGCTTTATCAGGCGTTTATTTGCAAATAAACGACTGTCCTACATATACTTGTCTGAGTTTTGTTCCTTTGTCCACATTTTACCCCTCTATTCTTTACTACATTCTGTCGGACTTCCTCCAATCGTCCTACCCTCATTATATATATATATATATATATATATATATATATATATGTGCGTGTGTGTAACCACCTACTAATAAATATAAGCATGTGCAGTTGTGCACGTTGATAAGTTTGTGATATGTGTTCATTCTAAAATCTATCATCCCTGACAAAGCACTGAGTAAACCTTCATATTGACATGTTAGTAATCTACACAGATGCAGCAGCCACACCTCAATTGGTATGAATGGTGATTGTCCTCTTTTTCCTAACTGGCTGGATCTTATAAAGTTTGATCACTCTTGACAGTAGGAACAGATTGTTTCTCAAAGAATTTACTTAGTTGCCTGTAGTATTTCGTTTTTTTCTATTTCTTTGGTTGTTCGGTTTTTTTTAATATTGAAAAATAAATTGAAGAAGAAAAATCATAGTGAAAAGAAAAAAAGGAAATATTTCACTGCAACGAATTGTGTTCATCCCTTCAAACTCAACACAGCATGACTGTTTTCCAGGGGATTTTCTTTCTCGTCTTATTGTTATTGCCAATTTCATTGTTGTATGAACAACACAACTAAAACTCTATTTAATTCCATTTCACTTTTCTTTTATATAAGTTTCAATTCTGTCATTTTTTTTCTTTCCTTTTTTTTTTTTTTTTTTTTTTTTTTTTCCAAAAATTTAATGCATTTTTACTCAATGACTTTGTTTCCTTTTTTTAACAATTTAAAAAAATACGCAAATTTTTGGTCAGTCTCTCTTTGACACTTAAAAAAAATCTTTCAATGTTTTTTATTCTACCATACACATTCACACACACACACATACGTGTATACAATATATATATATGCGTGTATATATATATATATACACTCACATACGTGTATATATATAATATAATATATATATACACACACACTCACATATGTGTATATATATACATATATATGCGTGTATATAAATATATATATATATATACATACGTACGTGTATACAAAAACATATGTATATATATATATATATATATATATATATACTCACATACGTGTATACAATACATATATATGTATATATATATATATACTCACATACGTGTATACAATACATGTCTATATACGTATATATACTCACATATGTCTATACAATACATGTCTATATACGTATATATACTCACATACGTCTATACAATACATGTCTATATACGTATATATACTCACATACGTCTATACAATACATGTCTATATACGTATATATACTCACATACGTCTATACAATACATATATACATATATGTGTATATACACATACATGTATATAATAAATATATATATGCGTGTATATACACATACGGGTATATGATAAATATATATATGCGTGTATATACGTATATATACTCACATACGTCTATACAATACATATATACATATATGTGTGTATATATATATACATACGTGTATATAATAAATATATATATGCGTGTATATACGTATATATACTCACATACGTCTATACAATACATATATACATATATGTGTATATATATATATACATACGTTTTATATAATATATATATGCGTGTATATACGTATATATACTCACATACGTCTATACAATACATATATACATATATGTGTATATATATATATATATATACATACGTTTTATATAATAAATATATATATGCGTGTATATACGTATATATACTCACATACGTCTATACAATACATATATGTGTATATATATACATACGTTTTATATAATAAATATATATATGCGTGTATATACGTATATATACTCACATACGTCTATACAATACATATATGTGTATATATACATACGTGTATATACGTATATATATTCACATACGTGTATATACGTATATATACTCACATACGTCTATACAATACATATATGTGTATATATACATACGTGTATATACGTATATACAATATATATATATATATATATGCTCACATACGTGTATGCAATATATATATATACATATATGTGTATATATAAGTGTATATATATATATATATACATATATGTGTATATATAAGTGTGTATATATATATATATATATATATATATATATATATATGTATATATATATATATATATATATATATATTATATATATATATATATATATATATATATATATGTATATATAAGTGTGTATATATATATATATATATATATATATATATGTATATATAAGTGTGTATATATATAAATATATATATATATAATATATATACGTATACACACATGTATATATATGCATACTTATATATCCAAAGATATGTAGTAGAATACAGTAAAGATTTTTGAAGAATGAAGAATAATATTTTCTTTTGCAATTGAGAATCCTTCAGCTCAAAGACCTGAGCTGACACTTGTTATCATAGCATCCATCATTAAAAAGAAGCTCCATTTCTTTTGTCCATTTTCAATAAACTGGAATTTCCAAGATTGATTTTACTTTGTTTTTATTATTTTATTTTATTTATTCACAGATATTTATTTTTCTTATTCGTTTTTTCATGTCAAGAATTATAATTTTTTTATCTCAAAATTTTTTCAATAAATAACATTTGGAGCACATTGTAAAAAAGAATTGAAAAAAAAATCAACAATTCCAAACTTTTTTCATTTAAAACCAAATCACACATAACTTTTATATTCTTTATACACACACACACACATACATAAGCACATATAATATACATGTATATATTGGTGATTGTTATTGAATAATATATATATATATAATATATATATTTATATATTATATATATATATATATATATTTATATATATATAATATATATATATATTATATATATTATATATATATATATTATATATATATATATATATATATATATATATATATTATATATATATATATATATATATATATATTTATATATATATATATATATATATATTATATATATATATATATATTAGTAGAGAATGGTATTGCACAAATAAGTATAGAAACGTATACGCTCTGTGTTGGCTGTTTTTGTTGGTCTGCGTCCCTAGTGACGAGGGTATGACTATGTTACTCTTGTAGCACCATCACTGGACGCAGTCACAGGGTTAGGGTGTGTAAATGTGGTATTACAATTAGAGCTGACGTGATCAAGGGTTGCACAGGGCATTTTTTTTCTAGCTTTTTCAAGAAGCGGTGATTCCTGAGTGTCACCCTACTCGATCCGTCGCCTCGGACCCATCATTGCTGATGTGGGAGGACATCTATGATTCTGACTGATGTGTTCCACCGACGGTTCGATTGGTTTTATATGGCTACTTTGTAGCCACTCTGTAGCGGGCATATGACCTATAGGCACCCCTTTTTGATCTCAATTAAGAAAGGACATGTTTTTCATTTACACCATCAATATTAATGTTAGGGTTAGGGGTTAGTTTTATAATTTAAAAAAATCTAAAAATCGTCTGTTAAAACAACTGGATATTGACGGTGTAAATGAAAAACATGTCCTTTCTTAATCGAGATCAAAAAGGGGTGCCTAAAGGTCATATGGTCCGAATATTTATCTAGAATATTATGTATTAGAAAAGAATTTTGAAAAATATGAAATGAAATTATCCACGTTAAGTAAACCGTGAAATAATTCCTCCTGTGTAATGGTTGCAATCCTTAAAGGACACTTACTGTTATTGCCTTGTGTCAGACATCTGTAAATCAAGTCATTCATTGCTAGTTTATTTACATCAATATTGTTTGCCGTGTTAGGGAGGTCTTTGATACGCCAACAGCATCCCCTACAAAGGAGTTAGACTCCAGCAAAAAAGGGTGTCCTGTGTATGAGAATAAACTGCATCCAGTGATGCGGATTCAATAGGGACTGACATCTTCATTGCCGTTTTTCCCAGATTCACTTTAACCCAGAATGATAGTACCTGATCTCATCTATGAAGGATATGATTATTCACATTATGGTACAGCAACGGCAGAATATGAGTATTCACATTATGGTACAGCAACGGCAGGATATGAGTATTCACATTATGGTACAGCAACGGCAGGATATGATTATTCACATTATGGTACAGCAACGGCAGGATATGAGTATTCACATTATGGTACAGCAACGGCAGGATATGATTATTCACATTATGGTACAGCAACGGCAGGATATGATTATTCACATATATATGGTACAGCAGCAACGGCAGGATATGATTATTCACATTATGGTACAGCAATGGCAGGATATGATTATTCACATCATGGTATGTACAGCAGATATGATTATTCACATTATGGTACAGCATTTGCAAGATATGATTATTCACATTATGGTACAGCATTTGCAAGATATGATTATTCACATTATGGTACAGCAACGGCAGGATATGATTATTCACATTATGGTACAGCAATGGCAGGATATGATTATTCACATTATGGTACAGCAATGGAGAGAATGAGAGACAGACAGATTTGTACTTGGTAGGAATGAAAGATCTTGATCTTCATCACAATATTTGAACCAGTCGTGTCTAGTGTCTTTCATTGGTGATCAATTAATAGCAACTTTTCTTAATACTCCAACAATCTTCTCTGTGATATGGATTTCTATTCTAACTCAATATGCAATACTCTTCAGGAGTTCCATGACCAATAATTTGTTCATTTTTCAGCAAGATCTAGATATTTTCTTACAATTTTATATTCTGGTCTGCCAGAACAGGTAAAATCTGTTAATTAACAAATGTTCTTGTTGCTAGGGACTTTTTTTATCTATTCATCTTCTCTCGATTAGATGATACGTTTCAGTTAGAAAATCCCTTGTATACATAAGTAATATATACTTTAGGAGTTTCAGACTCAAATAGGCCATTACGTCCTAGGGGAGAGGCACATGAGGCCAAAAGTTATATGGGGAGAGGGAGCTCATTTCTACCCGTTAAAAAGCTAATCTGCAATACAGATGATAGGCTGCTATTTATCTATTTTCATCAAAATGAATATGCATATATTTATATATATATATTTACCCACCCCCTGCCCAGTACGAGCAGGATGTGACACAAGGTCAATTTCTTAAGTGGAGTTCAACAGGTTTGAATTCAGAGTTTTCCTTCTCCTAGACCGGTTGCCTAACCAAGATCAAAGAGCCCGGTCTGCCCTACTATTTATCCATAGGTGGAAGGAGAGTAGGATTCATACCTTTCCCAAGGGTATTAGCGCTAAGTGAAATGCAATTACCACATACAGGATTTGAACTCGGGTCAACGAGTCCATTTCCCATGACTCTAACCATTACACCACGCGCTTCCATATGCATATATTAGTGGAATATGTGAATTAGTACAAAATGTCCATTCCAAATCTTTCTTAATTACGTTTTTACTTTTAGAAAATTACCCTATTCCTGTTTTCACTTTCGATAAATTCAGTTTTTTTTTTTGGGGGGGGGGGCATTTTATTGTATTTTATGGGTAAATTGCTATAAATTGTACTATAGATATTTTTTTTGAAGAAGCAAAATTCAAAGTTTTATCACATAAGTAGTAAAGTCGTCGGGGTGGCTTAAAGTCGATATCAGCCAGACAGCGAGGGAGTCTATCCATTTTTCACTAGCGCTTGACCAAGGAGATTGTTTTTGCATCTGAGGTGGAGCGCCACATCTACCATCAATTCCTCACTTTACCGCATAGATCTCTGTGCTACTTATACGCTGAGTTGGCGAGGACCAGTATCGAACCAGGAGCCTTGTGGTTGCTAGGCGGATGCTCTACCAACTGAGCAAACCGTATGTCCTCGACACATGAACGACCTCCAATTTCTAACACACAAAGGAGTTTTTATCATATATTGTGCAATGAACGACCTCTAACTTTTGGCTTCTTGTGCGTTTTGGTCTAGACATTGATGTAGCTTACCGAATAGAACCTTGTGATTCCTAGGCGAACGCTCTACCAACTGAGCTAAACCGGCCCTGATTTATCACACACACATTATATATATATAATCCAAAAGTACAGAGTAGAAATCTTCCTTACGACATAGAATTTTTTAAAAAACCTGTCGCAGTTTGCAGAGCTCAATGTATGCTTTATTGTTAGAGTCACAGAGCAAATTTATAAGTAAAGAAATAACAAAAGACTTAGAATTTTTGCATTATAGTCTATTTCAGGAAGCTTAGACAAAGTGTCTAACTCTCCCAAATCATCAGATGTGAATGATGAATTCTTTATTACCTTTATGACATTTGAAAACAGATTTTTTTTAATTGTCCTGTTACTCTCAGCTGTGGGGCAATAAAAAAGATATTTGACCATTATATATATATATATATATTATAAATAGCAGATACAAGTTCTGCTAATTTAACAATCCTCATTTTCTATGATTTTCAGTTTGTGTGTGTTGTCTGTCATCTAAGGTACACATTTCCCATGCCAATATGAATTGAAAAATCTATTTCTTCTTACGTTATGAAGCAAAATAAATTTTCACATGTTCTTTTGTGTGAATTAATCTTCTAAAATCTCAGTCACCCATCCAACACAATAGTTCTTTGAAATAAGCTGATGTAGATTTCACTAACACTCTTATAAAGAATAAATGTATTTTAAGGTTTATAAAATATAACAGAATTCTTCGAAAAACATATCAATAAAGAAACTGACCGTGTTGTAAAAAAAAACGGACCGTTTTATTTAGTTTTCAAGATAACGGTGAGTAATTTTTCTCCAATCGGATAATTTGATCTTTGAATTAACTTTTTTTTGTAACAACTCTTTATGTTCGTTATTGCTTTTTTGTGAGATTTTAAAAAATTAAAAGTTCAAAAATATTTACGTTTCTTCTTTCAATGGCCTAAACTGATCACGTGACCTATTTTGGTGGTAGCTATATCGATTGTTTAGAGTTAAGTAAAGTTTATTTTTTGTAAATCTATATGACTAATTATATAAGTTTTTTGTTTTCGTCAAAAGACCCGAAATGATTTTTTAAAATATGTTTAGGGCATTAATTCATAGAATTATTAAAAACATCCACATTTTCATAGAAATTATAAAATCATTGTCTTTACGTCTTTACCCATGGTGTTTAAAATTAACAGGCAAGGATTAGTATT
>CM042143.1:4336750-4369250 GCA_023376005.1 Doryteuthis pealeii | reverse complement strand
GGTGTTTTTTAAGAGGATTTTTTTTTTGTACACTCGGTCCAATGAAATACAAATAAATTTTAAACTATTTGACGTATAGACGTGAATCTCACAGGTTTATCACTTCGGGTCAGTGTGGACCTGGGAGTAATGACAATGAAGAGATACTCCACGTCCCCTTCCAAGGGATACAGTCAGTGTAGTAAAATTACATCTACATTCGGACACTAGATGCCATGCCAGGGCTTTCCAGGATGTAATGACCGATAAGGATGAGTGGTGAGAGAGGGGGCAGAGGAATCCGTTCTGTCAAGATGATGATGATGATGATATACATAATCAGAACATAAATAAATCACAACTCCAAGAGAAGACATTTATTGTCTCCCTACAGGTTTATTCTTATTACAACTCAAGTTATCAATCTGTTGTAGATAGATGACCCGGGTAAGTTGCAATAAAAAAGAGTAACTATAAATTAAAAGGATGAAAGAAAATATTAATCAAAATTGATAATAATGGTCAAGTCATTTTTATTAATAATGGAGATTGTATTTCTTTCTGTAACAAAAACTACGTCATAGCTTTACGTCACAGATTACGTCACAATATTCTTATGCTATATACACCCAAAATTTGAGTTAGCAAGTTTACAAATAAATAAATACCTACGATTTTGAGGAAAATTGATGTGGAAAATATTCAAAATAATTGTTTGATTATTACATGCACGCAACATTTTATTTGAGAGGGACGGGGCTCAGTTTTCATTTCAAATGTTTTTTTTTTTTACTCCTTTAATAAATATGAGGATTTTGCTTACTTATGATACAAACCCTCTGACATTGAATTTTAACTCCCGACCGCTTAGGCAATGTCTTTCAAATTAATTTTTTACGACGCCCGGAGGGTGATTTCTGTTGCTAGTATTATAAGACTGGTTTCTATTTAGATTACTAAAGTTAAGTAGTACTGAACCTCCTTAGTACCTAGCAATCTTTGGCTTATGTACTAAACTAAGTAAGTCATGATGAGTTCTTATAATAATGCTTGATAATGCTTCATCCGAAAATGAAGAAATTAATAAAAGAAGAAATGAGGATAACTGTCAATTGAATAGCAATAAACACAAACCCAGAAAAAGTGTGAGAAATTGCAATTTTAAAATTTTGTTGTCTGGGTGCATATAGACACCCCTATTAACCTAACTGCCAGCTGTGTTGACTGGACCTTAAAATACACTGACTCCACCTCTGCAGAAGGGTATAACCCCCCCCTCACTCACCCACCATTGGGGCCACCTGTTGGCCATTGGTGGTGACATGTGATGCTTAAAGATGGAACCCTGGTGGCTTAGTAGTCCATGACATACAACATTCAACTTTTGTCCTTACTTAGGCTAGACGGGTGGTCTAAGAGTTCCTCTCTAGTAAATCGGCTGTCACAAGCCCAAGCCCCTATATAATTGCCCCAACCCTATTGCTCTTACAGCAAGATCCAATCCTTTTTTCATATCTGTGCTAGAAGGCTGTGGCTGAGGGTCATTGTCCTGGGTATGACGTTAAACTCTATCTGATGGTGAAGTTCCAGTTCTCTGGGAAATGTGGCGTACCCCTTCATCACCATAACTCCCAGGTCCACTCTGACCCAGAGTTGCAGTGCCTTTTTGGGTCCTATCTATGGGTTAGATAGAAGAAATGTATTTAGAAAATTTGTTTAAAAAATTGAGTTTAAAAAAGATGAGTACCCATCAAGAATGAATGAAACATAATATCTACAGCATAAAATATCCCAACAAGAGTTGACATGCCATAAAATCTAACAAACCAAACTTAACCTGCATACCCGTAGGGCACATTTTACTTGTGAGGCTTGACATCTCTTGAATAAATTATTTCTCTTCTTAATTTATTGTCATTCCTAATTTGCTTGTTAAAATGATATTCATGTCATAGAGCTCTCTGAAAATATCAGACGAATTGGGAATTATTAAGAAATGTTATTCGTTATATTTGATTAAATTTATTATAAAAAAACAACAACCTGCCAGTCAAATATTTACTCACATATTTGTAAGTGTTTATGTATGTGTCGGGGGGGGGAGATATTTGGAGTGTCCTGAATAAAATTAGGAGTTTATGTAGATGTTTATGGATGAGAAAGTAAAAGCCAAAGTTTGTGTGTGTCTGTGTTTGTACATTATATATATATATATATATTATATATACATGAATATTTTTAGAAAAGATCTATAAATTAGGATTAAGACAAGAAAAAACCCGAGGGGGTCATTTTTTTCTTTCCTTTTTCTCATTTGAAATCTTTTCTTTTCTTTCCTCTGGCTTCTTTAAATAATTGGTTTTTCTTCCTTTTTCATTTCTACTTCTTTTTTGCTTGTAATATCCACCATGTTTTTTTTTTTCTTCTTGTGTTTTGCTTATTTTGTTTCTGAAGGCCTGTGTTTTGAAATTGAAAGTAAATTTGAACAAAACATGGAATAAAATTAAAAATAAAAGCAACCCGGGTCTGAAATGAAGGTTAGTAGGCTAAAGCCAAAAAAAAAAAATAGATAAATAAAAACAACGAAAAAAAAAACTATAAAAAAAACATTTAAGGAAAAGAGGGGAAAAAATGAACAACTGAATTTTTTTTTTACAAAAATTACTTTGACACAGTCACAAGAAGAAGCAATGGTCCACAAGAATTTTGTTTATAATCAGAAGAACATCATGATTTTTGCAGAGAGAGAATGCAAAATATTTGTCTTTGATTTTATGGTTCCTGTGTTATGTTGGATGGATTCTTCGTGACAGTGGGGATAATGTAAGAATCTAACTTTAGAACTTGCAGGATTCACAGAAATATTTTGCAGGTGTTGGGGGGGGGGAGTTTATACCGGTAAAAAAAAAAGGCTACTTTTTATTTGATTTTTTCAAATGAATGTTTCTGTAATGAAACAATGTGGCAATTTTATTACTTTACCCATTTCAAGCTGAATTACATGCATAGGTGTTAATCTCTATTTACAGTTTCATCCAACTTTTTCGTATGCTGGTCTTTTATAAACTGCCTACGAAAATGAATGCAAATATTGTGTTATACCAATAATGAGGTGACTCTTTCTTGATTTTCTCTCAAGTATCTACTACCACTGGTTTCAATGGGAGATATGCAACTCTCTCAGCCACATCTATTAATAACAGAGATTCACTTATCTAAAACAAAAACTACATCATTGCTTACATCACACTACCTAAAATCGTCATAACATAGAATAAATACACTCAAAATTTGAGCATGCAATGTTAGACAGTCCTCATTGTTTCTTTTTAAACAAGTTTTAATAAATACATACCTGGTATTATCTATCTCTATATAGTTTGTTTTATTTTAATATATATTTAAAGTTATCACAACTAAGTTTCCATTTCAATTTTTTTATTCTTACTCCTTTAATAAAATTATTTTATTTTTTACTCCTTTAATAGATTTATTTTTTACTTTTTTAATAAATTTGATGATTTTACTTTACTTATGATACAAACTCTCTGATATTAAATTGTCAACTCCCATACCCTCAGGTAATATTTATTTTACGTTTTTTTATTTTGCTAGTAGTAGAAGAATAATTATTTAAATAATGAAGAATTTATACAAACCCTCCACTCCAAGCAGGATGCAAAACAATGTCCATTTGGAAGATGCTGCATGCTCTTTTAAACACATCCTGGAAGCAGCACCTTACAAAACAGTAGTTGTATGGCCACTTATCTCCCATCACACAAACTATCCAAGTAAGGCAAACAAGACATGCTGGGCACAGCTGGAGAAGTAAAGACAAACTCATAAGTATGTTCTTTTATGGATGCCTACACGTGGACACAATAGTGTTAGCTGACCAGCCAAAATTACATTCACCAGTTCCGTATGGACACTTGATGCCAACTAGAGGACCTATCAATAGTGATGGGTGATAGGGACAGATAGTGAGAGAGTTAAAGGAATCTATGTTGTCAGCATGCGTTGATGACAAAGATTATGACATCGTTCTGTGTTTATGGGATACTCTGTTGAAATCCTAGAACTTCTACATGTTGTTTGTTAACGTTCACCTTTGAAACTAAAAATAAAGCCTGGTGATAGGGATTCCTGGTTTTCTGATCATTGGAATTCTGACAGAATAATTTAACAGGGATTTTTGCAATAAAAAATATTTGCTAATCTGGAAGTCCAATGGAAAAAGCATCATTATTATTTTTCGTTTTCAAAGAAATAATCAGATGAATTGCAAAATTCAAGTGAGCACCTGCTATAGAGGTGAATTTGATCTCACTGGGTGCCCTATTATTGTGGGCCTATGCCAGATTAAATATCTACTCAAGATTGCCTGCCTGCCTGCCTGCCTCTCTCTCATATATATATATATATTATATCTTATTATAATGGAGATTGTGGGTTTGTCTGTCTGTAACCAAAACTATATTACTATACAAGTCACAATTCCTTTAGTTATTTACATCATATTCTCCATGATTTTATTTTTATTTAAACCTCAATTATTAATAAAATTGTTTAACATTATTAATATTGTTGACTATATCTACATACTAATAACATGCAATTATATTTATATATACAACAAAATAGAGGTTTACAGTGTGAATGGGAAGGCTAATTTGCATATTGATCTTAAAAAATTGATTTTAATAAATATATGCTTAGTATTATTGATTTCTAATTGTTTGGTTTTATCTTATTGAATATAAGCAAAAATCTCTTCAATAAATCTAAAAAGAAATCCCTTAACAAGAAGAAATAACTGTAATATTATTTTTTACTTCCTATTTTAACTAAACAGTTTAATTAGGAAAATTTACCAATGAAAGACGGGAGTAACTGAAAATGATGGAAGAGTTAGTTTCAAAGTTGTTCTATTTTTCAATCATACCCCCTCTGTTCAAAATCTTTTTATCTACATTCTTATTCAGTTTCATTAGCCTTCTAATATCATATTTTATTATAAAATTTAACTAAAATACTTGCACCCGGAGGGTGCATATATTTGCTAGTATATATAAAGATAATCTAATGAGTCAGACGAACCTACTATTAGTTTCACGTAAAGCTCTTCAGGGCTAAAATCTGACTAAAATCGAGCACTTTTTACTTATTAGCTTTCTCCTAGCGGTTATATGAATGTATATATATATCTTATATACATATATATACATATAAATTGTTTTTTCTTTTGGCCAAATACTGGACCAATAGATTATTTTTTGTTGGTATGAATATCTTGGTCCTTTCTTTTTTTCAAAAATTTTTTTCTTCCTGGTTGATGTTTGGTAGTATATTTTTACAATCAAACTTTCTGCTGGTCTTTTTCTCTCCGCAAAGATCTACCAACACGCTTGGTATATTAAATTATATATATATATATATATATATATATATATATATATATGTGTGTGCTATATTTATACATAAACAGTGTTCAATAAAGTGGATAGAGCATTTATATCTAAGTTAGGGTTGCATTGATGTGGAGTCAACAGAACTTGGTTACAACAGTGCGTACACAATTATTCAAACCAAGACTTGGGTGAGAAACTGTCAGTATTCAAGCACCATTGACTTCACGTCCATGCTACCCCAACTTATATTATATATATATATATATAATATATATATATATATATATAATAGAGGCACTCATGGTGTGACCATTATTGTCATAGGAAATACATAGTGACAAGTTCAAATCTTGAACCAGGCTATTTGATTTCACATAGTACTAATACCCTTGAAAAAGGTATAAATACAACTATTCTCCCTTGGCTATGAGGAAATAGTAGGGCAGGCTGGGTTCTTTAACTATGGTATGGCAACTGGTCTAGGAGAGGGAAAATTCTTAATTCAAACTAGTTGCACTCTGCTTAAAAATTAACCTCGGGTCAGCTCCTGTACATGGCTGAAGGATTGATTGAAAAATATATATATATGTATATGTGAAGAAAGGAAGTGAATCCGACAGTATGTAGTATATTAGGAAAAATGAAAAAACACAGGTTTAAATGGGTTAAGTGGCGAGATTATTGGCCGACGCTGCAGTGTTTCGATCTATTAATTAGATCATCTTCAGGGCATTTGTTGGTATATGGAAGGTGATAATAAATTATTTATCACAGAATAACGAGAAAAGCGAGTGGTAGTTATGTGTTATTCAGTTTAAAAATTTTTGAAGTTTGAAAGAAGAACGGTTTTGAAATGTGACGTCAAATGTTCTATTTTACGGCGTTATATATATATATGGATATATATATGGATATATATATATATGTCATCTTTCATTGAGTAGCCATTATATAATAAAAGAAAAAAATGAATAAGATTTACAAACATATCAACTTACTAAATGATATTAAAAAAGACTAACTGATAACCTGCCCAACAAATGGGATTTTAAACAAGTAAAATTGAAGACTTATATGTTAATAAACATCATTAAGGGGTTAGCATTTATTGCCCCCCTTGTTTGTTATTGATCATAATACATATGTATATACATGATTTTCTTCCAGTGACTGAAAAAGACTATTTAGATAAAAGTTATTAAAAAAGATGTAACTTTGTTTTCTGGCAAGATATTTGCAGCTAGATGTCTACATTATACAGCTAAGCAACAACATAAATCAATACTGCTATGGGTTGAAATTCTATCCAGAACAGTATCATTCCAATGCCATTTCTACAATATTCAATTGTTCTATATTACATTTTTCTTTTTCAATTAAAACTGGAGTTTCTATGAGATTTTCCAAGAAATTTAGCTGGACTCCCCTCAAAAAAAATAAAAAATAAATAAAAAATGGATTTTTATACAAGTGACAGTTTTAAATATCCTGTATTTTGTATGGAATCCACCATGAATTAATAGCAAAATATGTAACTGACTATTCATCTTTCTGTGTTACATGCTTTGTTGCTTCGTTTTCAATATTTCAACAATTGAAATGTTAAAGAAAATGAAAATGAGATTAAAACATTGAAATGAATAAAAAAAAAACGTTTTGCTTTGGTTACTCGTTCAAATGATTGTTTGGCTTTATTCAAAGAATACAATTAAAAAAAACATATCCACAAACTGAAGGCTATTTATATTTTTCAAAAATAAAAAGAATATGCAAAATGAAAATGGAATGTTTGAACTTTTAATGGTTGCACAAAACAAAACCTGAAAACTGAAATATGTGGGGAGGGTGTGGAACTAGTGACTAAACACAAGTTTTCACAAAATTTGTCATGCAATAAATGTTAGGGAGACACAGAATATGTTAGTTAAATTAATAATTAAAAAAACAAACTTGTTTATTGTTCTTGGGCAGAGGATATGGCGACAAGGAGCAGAAAGAGAGGGAAAAAAATAAATAAATGCTCTCTGATGAAAATTCAAACAAACATATTGAAACATTGGTGGGTCATGTGGAGAAGTGAAAAATTTGACCGGAAATAAAATATTTGCAAAAATTATAACTTTTTATCAAATAAAAAATAACATAAGTCAAAATAAAACAACAATATTTTCAGTGTGAAACAATGTTTTGGATTTTGTACATAAAAATTATTTGTTCTGCCATTTTTGTTTTTATTTTATATTTTGTTGTCGAGCAGAAAATTGGTGGGGGAGACAGTTTCAAGTGGGGAGAAGGTCACATTTCTCAATTTGTATTTTTTATTTTTTTGATATTTTCTTTTATGGAGTGTTTTTAAAAAAATGTATTGATAAATTTTTTTAAAATTTTTATTTATCTTTTTTTTGTTTCATTAATTTTGAATTTTCTTATCGGTGTTTGATTTTTTAAAAAAATCTAATGATTCACATGTACTAACATTCTATACATACACACACACACACACATACAGACAGACACATATATATATATATATATATATATATATATATACACACAACTATTTATTCTTTGTTATATTGTTTGTGGCCTTCAATGAAAAAAAAGGTATAAAGTTTCATAAAATTTCATACTTTTAATAATTTTTTTTTAATATTCACCATAGAAATTTGTTGAATTTCTCTGCACACCAACTGCTCTTATGTTATTTGTCACAAAAATAGAAACAAATAAATGTGAAGGATCATAAAATCTAATGAATGATGTTTGTTAAGGTATTTTGCTTTGATTTTACAAATTTTTTATTTATCATCTTTAAATCACAGATTTGAAATCATTTTTTTTTGTTGCTCCAATATGGCACGCTTAATATAAAACAGATGTATAGGAAGCTGTAATAAAATCAAAAAGGACTGAGATGAAAAAAAAAGTTAAAAATAAAAAACAAGATACAAAAATTATTTATATTACCGGAAAACAAAAACCAGGGTTTTTCCTGCGTCGGGACAGAGTTGGAAATGTTAGAATAAAAATCCAATCAGGTTTATATTTGTATATTTATTCCACTCATTTGTAACAGATTTTAGTTGCTCATATGCAAATACATACATTTGCCAAAAAAGATTAAAAGAAAAAGAAAAAAAAACAGAAAATTTGATTGAATAAAATTGAATAACTTTTATTTTGAATCAAAATGTAATAAATCTCAATGAAAGATTCTATTTGACAATATTCAAACACACTTATAGTTTACACTTACAAAACAACTTAGTAATAGAATCCTCTATATGGGTGGAAGAATAGAAAAAATATAGTTATCTACATATGCTTGTGTTTATACAAACACAAAAACATACATTTATGCATGTAAACATATGTATATATGGATACACATATTCATACATATATACCAAATGCATGTGTGTGTGCTCTAAGGAAAGGCATGAATTCTCTTTTCCTGTTAATATTACAGGGAGAAAATAATTCATTCTTTTCTAAGGGAATACACATGCACAAACACACACATTATATATATATATATATATATATATATATATATATATATATATATATATATATATATATATTGATTAAATGCCTTGTCCTTGGTGTGTTATACTGATTTATGAAGAATAGAGCAGATAAGCAAATATTTGAGCAAACTCTTAAATAACTACCCTATCTATTCAGCCAATTAAACACTTCCTATAAATAATAGTCTAATAATGCATTATAATATATATATATATATATATATATATATATATATATATATATATATATATGCATTATTGGACTATATATGTGCCACTTGTGTTGTAATGGCTTAGGGAATGAACATAACAATCCAAGTTGAAATCTGAAATGAGTCTGCATTTCACATAGCACTAATAGTCTTGGGAAAGGTATGAATACAACTATTCCCTTTTAGCTATGAGTAAAATAAAGGACAGAATGAGTTCTTTAATCTTGATATGGCAACCAGTCTAGGAGATTTCCTCTCTGAATTTAAGCCAATTACCCTGCTTAAAAATTACCCTGTCTTATCCTACTCAAGTGTAGAGGTTAGGGTAATGCACATGCGCACACTCACAGATATATATATATATATATATACACACATGTAGAATTAAACAAACGGCACATCTCCTGTTTAACAATTTTATTTTTGATCTTTTCTAATTTTCTGGCCAACTTTTTAATGTTTGGGTGGAATTGGTGGATAAGTCCACCAAAGTTCAGTTCCTGAGTACTTTCGGCACTTCGAAGTGCCATCATCATGTATTCAAAAAAACAAAAAAACAAAAAAAAACAAAACTGGAATACCCCTGATGATGGCACTTCGAAGTGCTGAAAGTACTTGGGAACTGAACTTTGGTGGACTTATCCACCAATTCCACCCAAACATTAAAAAGTTGGCCAGAAAATTAGAAAAGATCAAAAATAAAATTGTTAAACAGGAGATGTGCCTTTTGTTTAATTCTACATGTATAAATGAAAGAATGCTGCCCAAATACACACACACACACATATATATATTTGTTTTTTCCTCATTTCTTTCTTCATTTGTGCATAATCTCTATTCGGATGAAAGTATTGTATCTATGTACATTTTCTACTATTGAAGGTTCATTTCCCTGCATCTCTACCTTGGATCAGAGTATAGTATATCTACTTGTGGAAATCTAATGAAATATGTCTGAAAATTTTTAATTGAAATTTTAAAAATTATTATCTATATGTCTGTCTTATTTTTTAAAAATTATTTTGTATTTATTTTTCAGATATTAAGATTTAATCCTTTGAAATGTCTTCATCTGCTCTGAGATAGATGTATTGTAATGCAATACAAATTTATATCTAAATATACTGTTTCTGATGGAAACTTTGCAAAACATACAGAATGGAAAGTGGGATTTTTATGCAAAATGTATACATTTCAAAATCCACATCTAAAATAGTTGCAAGGATAATGTTATTTCAATGATGTGCATTTGTAACAGGATATATACCCTGTTTTATGCCACTGGTTATATATAATATATATATATATATATATATAAATAATCAACCATTTATTGTGAAATAACACACATGTGAAATTGACTGCAATTAATCAATAGCTTGATTAATCCAGTGGATTTAACTCTGAAGATCCTTAAAGTCAAAACAGTCTGTACGATGTTCTACACACCGAGCGATCCTTTGCCGGGATTACACTTGTCAAGTTTATTTTCTATTAAAAAAAAGGATCAAATTTCATGTGATACATGCATTGTAATTGCCTTCAAGCAAAAATCTGATATATATATATATATATATATATATATATATATATATATATATATATATCCAGTAGAAATAATGATGTCCTGGTATCTTTACCTTTGGAAAAAATTCATTTTTTTAAAAACTGGTAGTTGTTTAATCATTAATTGAGGATATTGTACATAGATGCATGATAATATCATTACATATGCATGCTACCAACCTACCTGCTAAAAAAACACAGCTGTGTGGCCCAAATCCTTTTAATGAAATATTAGGTTATTTAAACAGATGCTTATCTAAATATTAGAGCTGCATAACTTCCACTAAATTTTCTTTTCATAGAAATATTAACACATATTAATAAAAAAAAACCTGACAGAATTTTACCATAAAGTTTTTCTTAGTCAAATGGAGAAATAATCCATCAAATAAATTATTCTATTCTTTAATATACGTCTCCTTATCATGAAAATCTAAAAATTCTATTCGGAGAACATTTGAAGAAACCATGTATATAAATAGATTGGAATTGGAAATCTTAGACAAGTATCTCAGTAGAAATGCTTAATTTAGCTTTGCATAATTTTTTCATGTTAGGAAAGGGTAAAGGGGATCTTAATAAGCTTATAAGTACTCAATGGCATAGCAGAAGATAACTATTGTAGGGTATATATATATATATCATATATCCTATATGTATATACTTATTTTGCTTTAGCACTGGGAATTAGAGTCAGTACCTCCCATTGTCCATGAAATTAAATAAACCTTACTATCAGTTTTACCACAGAGGGGTGGTTGATGAATAATCTTACTTAGATAAGTAAGAGTTATTTTTGGATACATTTAATTTTTTGTTGGATGCGCAACAGAGATATGATAAAAAAAAATTGATCCAGATAACATAGTGTAATAAGACAAACAAAAATTAATAAAATTCACTGGAAAAATGTTTAAGTTTTTGTCAACGGGGGCTCATAGTAACCTCACACTTTTAATAGGGAAACTTTTAGAAGAAAACTTTGAGAAATTTCATTTAAATTTCAGTGAAAGAATTTTTAAAAAAATAAAAAAAAAAAAAAAAAAAAAAACCCTTTCCTACTAGAATCTCCAAAAATTTCCCAGGCTGAATTATAAATGAAGAGTCTTGTTGAAAACCTGTGGAATGAGATATTCTACCAAAAGATTCAACTTTCAAAATTATTTTGAGAAAGTTAACTGGAAAATAAATTAATAAATGATGGTCAACAGAAGAAGAAAAAATTGAAAGAAGAAACTGAGTTAATGAGTTGGTTCCCCAAAATGGCCTCAGAATCTGTAATTAAAATACAAACACATGAAAAACATGTTTTCTTCTCTGAATTATTAAAAGATAATTACCCAAACATGTCAAGAGAAATCCTAAAATATAGAATTAGATAAAGCGAGATAAAAGTTACTCCATTTAAAAATAGTTTTTAAATTAATTTTTTTAATGAATGATACTCAGTATGTTCATGTTTTAAATTTTTGTTCAAATGAAATAAGAAAAACACACAAAAAAAAAACATGCATCTTGACAACTTCATTATTCTTATTAACATATATCAGTCTATATACAGAAAATTATGTAAATAAATTCTGGTACAAGTTTTATCATTCTCAGACTGGAAATGAGACAGACAAAATTTATATATTTTTTGTACAAGAATATTTTGTCCAGTGTGAATGTTGTGTTCTACAAAGTCAATGCACTAATTGAATCTCTAATGATAAAAGAAAAATGTTCTATGAAAAAGAAAAGAAAAATTTGTTTTAAAAATAAATTAGAACTATCTGACTTCATTATGGGATATAGAATACTTTTCTTTTTTTTTAAAACTACAAACAAAATAGATAAGAAGATGCATTTAAACTTAAATTTTTATCCTAACATGGCTAATTCCTTTAATTTTCTTATTACTACAAGAAACTATAAAAATATGCACAACCAAAAATATTTTCTTCTGTAATTATTTGTGTTTAAGATGCACTAATTTTTTCAATCTAAAAGTTTGTGTTGCGTATTATACAAAAGAACTATATAATTCTTTTTCATGTACATGCCTCAACAGATCTAGGAGGGAATAATTGAAAGTAATTTATATCTATCATCTAAAATAATGTTACAGAGAAATATTTACTGGAATGTGTGTTCGTTTATAATTTTGTTTCTCCTAATATGATCTAATTTTTCCTGCAAGCTTGATCCATTTTTATATCCTTGTACTTGCTCTAAATACTGTGTGAATTTTGTTTTTAGACATAATGTAAACTATATAATTTCTATAGCAAGTCAGTATAAGTGATAAAATATTGAATAAATGCTAAATTTAGGATAAGTTTAGCCATTAAAAATTCTAAAAAGTTCAGTGTGTATTAAACACCTGAAATTATTTTTTTTCAGATTTTGTAATTCAAATTTAGTGGTGTGAGTTATACGTGAGTGCCTGTTATACTCAAATAATTACTGTTCAGAATTGCCAGTTATTATATTAAATAGAAGTAAAATATTCCACCCTCAATAGCAATGAATGAAAGCTATATTAATTTTTACATATATAGTTATTAAGTGCCAAAAAGTGAGTTGTTAAGCTGCTAGTAAACTGTTTAATATTGTTTAACATTACTTTTAAAAGGGTTAAAATACATAGTTAAAAGAAGGAACCCTGTCTCTAATGGACAGACAAGAAATTGTTAAAAGTTAAGGATTAAATTGATACAAATCTAATTTGACAAAAACAAGAAAAGCTCTATCTTCAGGAGTTTAAATTTAACTTGTATATAATACATGTAAATGAATGTGACTGACATGACAGATTTTAGGTAGTAGAATAGACAACATTGGCAGATTGTTTCATTTTTGTTTCATATTTTCTGCATTAATACAGATCATCTGAACAAATATTTCACCATTTCTATCAACAACCAATTAAAAACTAATAAATTATTATCAATTATCTTATGGATATAATTAAATACAATATATTCTATATTAATTTAAAATGCTAAAAGAATCCGGAGAGAAACAAAAGGAAGAGAATTACTGTATGAAATTCTATCATATTTTTATTGAAGACAATTATCATTTCATTTGCTCTAGATTATTTAGTGATATAAAGAACGAGAAACCTTTAAAAAATCAAAATGGTATTTGTTTCCATTATAGTTAGCCAGCTTATCCTTCAAGCTATTATTAATTCATTTGGTCTTATATGAAAGTTGGTTTAATATAACAAATATCTTTCAGACAATCACGATCCATGAGTTAACAGTCATTCCAGAATTAAAATTAACATCATTTTAAAAAAAAAACTTATCTAGAAAGAAGGTAAAGAGGGTATTGTTCATTATCTCATACATATGTTTTTGACAATATTGGTTTGTCATAGATTATGTAAAATTACAGTTTTTTTTTTTAAAGTAAAACTAAATGAGGGGGAGAAGCAATTATTGATAAATCCCTGTTTCAGTCTCATATATTTTATTTGAAAGAAAAAATATGACCATAAAAATGTTTTAGATTAAAGAAGATAACTACACAGTCAGGAAAAAGAAAAAAAAAATCCCCGCTGAATGAGTAAATGTTTGAAGTGATTTGCAAGAAATATGAAAACCAAAACAGTTACAAATTTAGGTGAAGTCACAAACTGAAATGTTATTCAAAAAAGGATATACTCAAAGATAAATAGCCAAGAAATAGATTTTTTTTTAATATGGAGTGAAATATTTATTACAAAGGTTTTTAGAAATATTTTACAAATATTGACAGAAGCTGGAACACCAAAAGTAACAACTGCTGTTGAAGATAAACATCTTGATTATCGAGATATTTGAACTTTTTCAAAAGACTAAATGATGAATATGTGGTTTGAACTGTTAAGCATGCTGGTGGGTCTGTTATGGTGTTTGGTGGGAGAAAGTGTTGGATATTTGGTTTTGGTTTTACAGCATATAAACCTCAGTGGGTTATTTAATGCCAATAAAGTTTTGAAATAAATCAATTAATAGATAATAAATTTTTTATAAATACATTTTTCTATTTAACCCATAGATGGGCTAAGTGTGTGTGTGTATGTACATATAAACTCATGTAGCTTGTTTATATGTAGCATGAAAAATGTATAGCTGAGTGTATATATATATATATATATATATATATATATATATATTATATATATATATATATATATGTGTGTGTGTGTGTAAGTAAAGAAATATGAAAAAAAAAAAACAGTATCTATTTATTCATATATATATATATATATATATATATATATATATAGTATATGTGTGTGTGTGTGTGTGTGTGTGTGTATTAACCATAATCAGGGTAAAATTAGGAAGTGATTTCACGAAGCTCCATCAAAAAAATGTTATTTTATGTAAAGATGAAACGAAAATGTGAAAAATTTAACAGCATTCTCTTTTTAAATGTGATGTGCTGAGAGTATCTGAAAAATTTAAAAAATAAGTGCTTATTACAAACCATTCCTAAAATGTTTTAAAACGTTTAAATGAAATAAGAAATTCTAAAAAGTCAAGTATGTAGTTAAGGAAAATCTTTAAAAAATGAACAATTTTTAAAGTTAAATTATTTGTATTTGTAATTTTAAAATTATATATATATATATATATATATATATATATATATATATATATATATATATATATATATATATAGAGAGAGAGAGAGAGAGAGAGAGAGAGAGAGGGAGAGAGAGACTGACAAATCCATATAGATATGCATGTATTTACAGTCACCCTCACCCTCATACACACTATATATATATATATATATATATATATATATATATATATATATATAGAGAGAGAGAGAGAGAGAGAGAGAGAGAGAGAGACAGGTGAGCAGAGAGAGAGGGAGAGAATTGGTAGTTAAATTAGTAGGTAGGTAAAAGAATTTGTATTTTTTTAGTTTTGCCTGCGTCTGTGCACAGATAATTAAATTTTGTATTCTCAGTTTGAATACTTAGGAAATAGACTAAAATCTTGAGAGATTTGAGGAAAGCAAACAAAGTTTTTGCATAAAAATTCATTTACTACAGAAAAACTCATTGATAAATTAGCAAAATAAAATAAAATGTTTTGTTTTTGTTTGCTTTTGCCAAAATGAATTTCAAAAAACCAAAACATAAACAAAAAACTTTCCTCGAGGATACCTCATCTTTTTTTATTTATTAATACGTATCAAAATATTCTTTTTACATTGGGATTTTTTTAATTTCTTTTTCTCTCTTTCCCTCTTGTGTATGCATATATATGTGTGAATATGTATGTGGGTGAATGTATGGGTGAGCTCAGTTGTCTACTTAAATACAAATGTTATAGTTTTCTTGTAATTACCATTTCCTTTTAGATAAATATTTTTCATAGAATATCTTCATAAACATTGAATTGAAATCTTGTACCTTGTTAGGTGCACTCATTACCAAAATCTACAGGTGAAAATTAAATCTGAATTCCAAACCAGAACAAATGTATATTACTTAGTATAACCAGATAAATAAACATATATTTAAAAATTCTTTTAGATAAATATCAATAAATTTTGTCTATAGCATTTATTTTAGAATTAGATAATATTGATCCACCTCGTTATAGTTACAGAATTATGAAAATAGTTATACAAGGTGTGTCAAAAAAGTAGTGAGATTTTTAGTACTTTTTGGCACACCTTGTATTCTTCATTTGTATCTCGGTAAATACAGCTTTAAACTTAGTACTTTTCTGACATCTTGAATTCTGAAAAAAATTAATGAATGAACATTATTTTTTCAGTATACAAGGTGTCAAAAAGTACAAAAAATTTCGATACTTTTTTGACACACCTTTATATTTATATATATATATATGTGGAGAAAAGTAGACAAACACGGGATGTTGTGGAAACTTGATGTTTATTGTCGACGGTGCAACGTTTCGGTCTCTTATTAGACCATCTTCAGGACTTGAATATAGTTCTTACTCCAATGATGGAAATTCTCAAAAAAAGAGAATTTCCATCATTGGGTTAAGAACTCATCCAAGTCCTGAAGATGGCTAATAAGAAACCGAAACGTTGCACCGTCGACAATAAACATCAAGTTTCCACAAATCCCGTGTTGTCTACTTTTCTCCACATACTGTCGGATTAACCTCCTCACATTTCTACCATATATATATATATATATATGACTTGAAAATATCATAAGTATGCAAGAAATGATGACTCCTACAAAATATTTGTTTGTGAAGTGAACCTATTATACACACTCACATACATATATATATATGTGTGGGGGGTGTAGCTTTCTTTTCTTTTTGCAGTCATCTATCTCAGGAGATGATTGTGGCACCTTGGGCAGTTAAATCCGGTTAAGAGCAACATATAAAGTGACTCAGTTTGAAAGGGAAAAGTGACTCAGTAATCTGATCTTTGCACTCAACTCTACTCACTTTCACATTGTGAATGAAAGTCCTGAATTTGTTGGTTTTATCTTCTGCATTGACTTTTCTCTACAGCTATATATATATATATATATATATATATATATATATTAGTAATTGGTAATTTGCTTGAAGCATTGTTAAGTATGTTATAATATATTAATATATCTCTGAAGATAAAGTATAATATATTATATTAATATATCTCTGAAGATAAAGTGTTCTTTGAAATCGATAAGACAAAAAAAACAACTTTTTGTTTTTGTTTTTTTTAATTTTTTTATATATGCATTGTAATTGCCTTCAAATTATAAATATATATATATATATATATATAGTCATTCAATTAATAAAGGGAATTTTGCCTAAGGAGCTGGCAATAGAAAGCACTTTTTGAAGTTGAACCTTTTTCAATAAAACAGTAATGGGTTCTTTCATGTCCCAGAAAACTGTCAAAATGACCTTCTTTACTGGAGAATCGATATGTTTCCATTCCATAAAAGTTCAGCACAAATAAATCCATGTTTAGCTCATTTGTAAATATTCTTTGATTAAAACATGCTTCTCTATATACCTCACATATTCATATGTAAATTTGAGATGGTTTGCACTTCTCAGCCACCAAGAATTTGATGTCAGACCTCTGTTCAAGCCTAGAGCACAATGTTTTATTTGCTAGCATTTTCAATAGCCCCAAAACAAATATTTTGTGCAAGACAGAAACAATTTTTGTTATAAAACAATTCTGAACAATGCAGAGTTTATATTTATGAAAAAAAAATGTCTGAAAAAAAAATTGTTTTGCTGATTTCTAAATATCAGAATCATACATATAATAACTTGTCATGTTCATAAATATACATTAAAAAGGTCCTCTTCAGCATTCTCACTAATATACATAATTCACATTGTATATCAAATATTTCATATTATACATGACAATATATTCAAATGTTTCTCCACATGTATTCATTCTTTCTTGGAACTTCCCATTTTTTTTTTTTACTATTAAAGTTTTTAAAAGAATTCTGGAAAAACTAAACTGTTATGATAACAGATCTAGGGACACCAAAATGCTAATAGGAAGGCTTATAAAATATTAGCAAAACCAAAACGATAATCATAGAAAATCTAGATTTAATAGATACCTTTTTTTTTACCAACTACAAACATAACTGATAAAAGTTTAAAAAAAACCGAAGCATTCATACAAAAAATATTTTCGATTCTTCTACAGGATTATGGCCGAGTTGGAACTCATAAAGCATGGAAATGGACTCGTCAAGCTGACTTCAAATCCTGGACGAGGCTGTTTGCATTTCACATTATTTCTTAATGCCCTTGAGAAAGGTATGAATCCAACTATTCTCTCGCTCCTCTAGATATTGTGTAGAAGGAAAACTCTGAATTCAAACCAGTTGTACTCCACTTTTAAAAACTTGTCCTTGTGTCACATCCTGCTCATAGCAGAAGGACTGGATAAATACATACAATTGATTTGAATTCAGAGTTTTCCTTCTCTTAGATTAGTTGCTATACCAAGTTTGCTGTACTATTCATTCATAGGTGAATTATGAACAATTAGATTCATACCTTTCCCAAGGGTATCAAAGACATGGGAAACACAAACTGCCTTGTCCAGGATTTGAACCCAGATAGCCGAGTTCATTTTTTAATTATATTAATTAGAAAAGTTAAAAAAATAAAATTGTTAACAGGAGATGTGCCTTTTGTTTAATTCTACATGTATAAATGAAAGAATGCTGCCAAATACACACATATCATTGGGCTCGTCAAACTGACTTCAAATCCTGTGTTTGCATTTCACATTATTTAATGCCCTTGAGAAAGGTATGAATCCAACTATTCTCTCGCTCCTCTAGGTCTAAAAGAAAACTCTGAATTCAAACCAGTTGTACTCTACTTTAAAAAATTGTCCTTGTGTCACATCCTGCTCATAGCAGAAGGATTGGATAAATACATACAATTGATTTGAATTCAGAGTTTTCCTTCTCTTAGATTAGTTGCTATACCAAGTTTGCTGTACTATTCATTCATAGGTGAATTATGAACAATTAGATTCATACCTTTCCCAAGGGTATCAAAGACATGCAAACAAGTTGTATCACAAGTTCTGATTGTCTCTACAGAAGAATGTTTTATAAAATGAATTGATCAATAATCAATTGATATATTGATACTTAGGGATTTAAAATAAACAACAAAAACTTCAGTTGACTGTTATTTTTGCTTAGTTGTGTAATCTAAGATTATTATATCTAGATTTCTGTTGTAAATGAATTAATCAATTAACATTGAAATCTGGAAAAAAATAAATTTTTATACAGGAAAATAAATAATGATGTCAAGATTTAATCTGTCACTGAAATACTAGGATGAGAAAAAGGTTTTGCAGCATGTTGATAACTGATTTGATTTATTTATTAAATATTCCTATCTAATCAAGTGGATCTATTTGACCCATAGATGAGACTCTAACAGTTAAAACCACTCCAAGTCAGAGTGGATAACAATGAAGAGTACTCCACTTTGCTCACTGCTCAAGAACTAAAACAATAGCAAAAGTATAAATAAAATATTCATATAACAAGAATTATTTTATAAGTGATTGATGAACAGCAACAATCATTGAAACAATTATCATTTTATTTAACGATTTTTGTCGATTCAAATGATTATAATTCTATTTTTGTTATTGCTAGACAAAACTGAATTAATCAATAATCAATTGATATATTGATACTTAAGGATTTTAAAATAAACAATAAGCAAAAAACCTTCAACAAACAAATTCAGTTGACTGTTATTTTTGTTTAGTTGTGTAATCTAAGATTATCATATTTAGATTTCTGTTGTAAATTATTTAATCAATTGATAACATTGAAAATCCGGAAAAGGTTAATACTTCTTATACTGGAAAATAAATAATAGTCAACACTCAGTTCTCCAACAGTATGACTAGCTACTTAATTAGTTGTAACTCGATTATGAATAACCTCGCGTATTCGTATCTTCAGACAAGTCCAACTATCTTGTAAGGGAAATATCTTCCCTTACAACAATTTACCATCAAAATATCATTTAATTCATAATAATAAAAAGCCAACACCTTAATACTAGTGTTATATAATGGATAGGCAATGCCTATCATTTTTGTAAGGAAGTGTAACGTAGTTTCTAAAATTAATATCTTAATAGAAAATCACAGAATTTGACTGACAAAGTTTAATTTCATTGACCTCGATAGTCATATGTTCTGATGAGGCTAGGAGAGAAGGATTAGTTTTAGTGGAGTTGAGGCCAGACAGCCGTGCTGGGTAGATATATATTGTGTCTCGGCTGCCTTTATCCTCATGTGTTAAGATTGTGTCATGAATTTTTTTTAAATGCAGACAGAAAATATGTCTCTGTGTTCTTGATTAAAGAACAATAACAGAAAATGGATCCCAAAACATGAGAAGAAAACGGCCCAATATGAAAGAAAAGGAGAATCCTGACCCAAAAGAGAAACAGTAATCCATTAGACAAAAACACATGAGAAAGATGATTAAGAAAATAATGAAACATTAGGGTGATACTAAGGTGATTCAAAAGTTTTGCAGTATTTTCAACAGCTCTGAATTCTTTTGCCAAGTTCATGAAGCTTTTGAACCACTTTGGCCTGATACTCTTTAAGTGTTACTTGTCAAATTTGCCTCTATGGTTGTAGCACATCCTCAGACTCCATGGTTTTAGTACTATGTGACCTTGCTTGATTGTCAAGGTTCTTGTAACATAAGTAAAATAACATAAGTAAGTAAAAGCATCAAATTAATTAAAGGATTAAAAAATAAAACAATTTCAAATGTAAACTTTAAATATGTATTAAAATAAAACAAACTATATATAGATATATAATATCAGTCATTGTTTGTTTGTTTTGTTTTACGGCATATCAACCTCAGTGGGTTATTTAATGCCGATAAGTTTTGAAATAAATCAATTCTTAATGGATAATACAATTTTGTTTATCAACTCATGTTTTTCTATTTAACCCATAGATGGGGCCCTAACAGGTACTACCACTCCGGGTCAGAGTGGACCAGGGAGCAATGGTGATGAAGGGGTGCTCCACATTCCCCAAACCTCCAAAACTGGAACCTCACCATCAGATAGAGTTTAATGTCATTCCCAGCACATGTAGACCCGCAGCCACCGCCTTCTAGCACCCATATGATAATATCAGTCATGTATTTATTAAAACAATGAGGACTGTCTAATGTTGCATGTTCAAATTTTGAGTGTATTTATTCTATGTTATGACGATTTTGGGTAATGTGATGTAAGCAGTGATGTAATTTTTGTTACAGACAAAAACCGGAAGCGAATCTCCATTATTAATAGATAAGACATTAACATATTTGTATGTGTATTGATTTTATTTATTGTGTTTAATAGGTACCACCAAAATACGTCACATGAACAGTTTAGGTCACATTAAAGGAAGAAACGTAAATATTTTTTAACTTCATTTTTTTTTTACATCTTGCCAAAAAGAAATAATGAACATAAAGAGTTGTTACAAAGAAAAACAGTTAATTCAAAGATCAAATTATCCAACTGGGAAAAAATTACTCACCGTTATCTTGAAAAATAAGTAAAACAGTCCGTTTTTTTACAACAGGGTAAGTTTCTTTATTGATATTTTTTAGCAGAGTTTGTATTCATGGTTCTTTTACTGAAAAGCCCTCACATTGAAACTTATAAAAATCTTCTGATATAATTATTCAGACTCTTATCTTTATAGAAAAAAAGTAAAAATTGTTTTTTGTCAGTTCATATTTCATTAAATAAAATAGGGGGTGGTAGACCCCATAAAAAACAATATTTTAGGAAAAAAATATTTCACACATATTTACATCAAAAGGTAAGTAATTATGAAATCTTCATGAAAATCAATTAATTAAACCATTAATTGATTTTTCATAGAATTTTTTTTTTTAAAGCTCTAGTCATAACTTGATTCTGTGATTCTGAAGAAGAGTACTTGATAATTTTAATGACAACCAAATACAATATACACCTAAGTAAGACAAGATAAAGATAATAATCCACTAAATAGATTGAATAATGGAATTACTTTACCCCAAATTTCAGAAAACTGCTGTTAAAATATAAGCAATTATTTTGCTTATGTGTTATTTTAGAATGGTTGCAAAATAGCACTCAAATAATTATTTGAAAAAACTTTTTTGAAAATATCAAGCTTCAATGTTTTCAAAAGGAGACTGTAATGATTGTATAGTTACATTTTTAAAAGAAAATAAACTTTAAATAAAACAAAATGCATATTAAAATCTTTTATCTTATCTTCAAATCTCTTGTTTCTTCTGACACATGATGAAATTTAAATTGTCAAAATTTCATTTTTCATTCTGCAAAAATCTCTCGGAAGAAGTGGAATGATTAGGTTGGACTTTTTTTTATTCAAATTGAGTCTGGCAAAATGGATTCCTAAAACCCTGCATGGGATGATCATTTTTGGCAATTTGCTCAAATAGAATTTGTTTTAAATTATGCATTGATTGACACATATGCAAATAAGAAAAATACTCCAGAATCATTATTCTGTATGTATGTATGTATGTATATATATATATATATATATGTATTTATATGTACACCTTTTTCTCTCTATGATAGATATGCATGTATCATAATAGACAGATTTTGAGTAAAACACACAGACAATGCATACAACACTCCATTTTGGCCCTAACTTAAGCTAGGCAGGCAGGTAGAAACACCCCCTCCAATATGATTGTCCCAACCCTATTGCCCTTTTTATCATATATGTAGAATGCAGTGGCTGAGGCTCTTGATGCCCTGGGTATGACATTAAACTCTGATGGTGAGGTTCCACTTCTGGAGGTCTGGGGAATGTGGAGTACCCCTTCATCACCATTACTCCCAGGTCTACTCTGACCGAAGTGGTAGTACCTGTTAGAAAAAAAATGTTTAAAACAAATGGAGTACCAATTAAGAATGAATAAAATAAAAATGTCTTTGGCATAAAATGACCCAACAAGGGTTGACATGCCTTAAAACCCACCAAACCAACCAATCTCATTTTCTTATCTCCTTTCTGAATTAATATTCACTTATTTTGTTTTGATAAGTTCTTATAAATTCAATGGATTTAAGAATTTGAGATTGTTAACATGAGAATAAAGCTTAAACATTAATTCATATACCTACTGCTTCAAAAACAATGCCCCAAACAAAGCCTTCATTTGGTTTGGTTTGTTTTACGGCATATCAACTTCAGTGGGTCATTTAATGCCGATAAAGTTTTGAAATAAATCAATTCTTAATAGATAATACAACCCCTAGCAGGTGAAATTCATTTTCCAAGGGTATTAGTATGAAGTGAAAATTAAGTGAAACACATACAGCCTCATTCATTATTTGAACTCAGGTCACTGATTTTATTTTGATGATGATAACCACTTTGCTAAATTCACTTCCTAAACAATGTCGTTATATCCACTTTCAATTAGGTAAACCAAGGTTGATGTGGTGAGAAAAAATTAATATCCCATTTTAATAAGAAATATACTAGCTGAGTAAAAAGTTTTGCAATATTTTGGAAATGTGGTGCACAATTTGGCAGTTCTCAAGATTCCTGCAACCCAAGCAAAATTCTTAAACCATCTGGTTACAATGCTGTAATAGAATGCAACTTCACCTGTCACACATAAAATGTTTTTGGTTGCTTCCATGGAATTATGGTCCAGTTTGAACTCATAAAGCATAAGTTGGACTATATCGCATGTTTATTTGTGTGGCTTCCAAATCATGCAATGCACAACATGTCAACACACCAAGTAGCATGGTACTACCAACCAGAATGGGTTCCTTCCACAGGTTTGGTCATTGCCACAAATTAGCACATAGCAAATTATTGCAAAACTTTTGACTCACTGTAGTATTTGTAATTCAGCCATACTTCCTGCAATCTTCTTGCAGAATCTCATTTTTATCCTGATTATATTCATCAGCATTTAGAATATGAACCTTTTGGGAATTACATACCAGATGAACACGTTAGGAATATTGATTTGTTAATGGGATTTCAGATGAGATAATCGTCTAAATCGACTGAAATTTTATAATCTGTTATTTAACAAATATGAATGTTAAATTATTATTTAACAAATAGCAATTTAACATTCATTTTAAAAGTTTATATAACATGTCTACATAAACTCATCCATATGGCCCTATTAGCAGGGCTTAGAATACTCTGACTGTATACCCCTTGCTGAGGAGGTAAAACCTCCCACCTCCACCACCACCAAAAGAGGGGTACTGAGTATGACACTAAACAGCATTTGATATGAAACTGCAGTTCTGGTGATCTGGAGAGTTTTAGAGTACTCCTTCATTGCCATTACTCTGACCTGGAGTGGTAGTACCTGTTAGGATCCCATCTGTTGGTTAAATAGAACTGTTTGAAAATTTGTATTTGTAAGAAATACTTGAAACTATCTAAGAATACATTATTTGTAATAAGAATAGATACTTGAAACTGTAATTGTTTACTAAGGATTATTATTATTAGTTCCTGAAAACTATATAATTGTGTGTAGATTATTTGTATTAGATAGGAATACTTGGTATCCCATAACAGTATGCAAAAAAGACTCTTCAGAAACAACTTCACAAAACATGCTAATATGAATTTACAATGAACACGATTCCCAAAGTTATGCACACACAAGCCTATACCCTTTCAAATATTTCAATCTCATATACATTGGAATCTCAAGTAATATATATTATAATCACTTACAACAGGTGATTAGCTTTATGTTATACTGCAAGGAGCAAAAAAATAGAATGTAGAAAGAGAATAATGAGAGAAAAGAAAGAAAGTTGAACCACAAAGAAAGAAAGAAAAAAGAAAAAAAAGAAAAGCAGGTATGAAAAGAAGAAAAGAAAGAAAGATGCATAGAAAAAAGAAAGAAATAAACAAATAAACAAATAAACAAACAAACAAATAAACAAACAAAGGAGAGGAGTGGAAATAAAGAAATGTAGAAAAATGAAAAAAGAAAGAAATTTTTAAAAAAAGAAGGACAAAGAAAGAAAGAAAGAACAGAAAGCAGGTGTGAAAATGAAAAGAAAGAAAATATAAAGAAAAGAAACAAACATATAAAGAGAGAAAGAAAGAATGAAAGAAAAAAAGAAAGAAAGAATGAAAGAAAAAAGAAAGAAAGAAAAGCAGGTGTGAAAATAAGGAAAGAAAATATCTAAAGAATATTTCCTTCTGTCTATCATCTCATCTACAGAAAGTGATGTCAATGTACACATAAGAATGGCTTGGACAGCTATAGACATTATCGAGCATATGGAAATTTGATCTCTCTGATAAAATAAAACAAGAATTCTTCCAATTTGTAGCCGTGTCAGTGCTATTGTATGGCTGCACCACTAGGATTCTAACAAAACACTTAGAGAAAAGGCTAGATTGGAACTACACAAGAATGCTTCATGGTGTCTTTAACAAATCTTGGAAGTAATACCCCCAAAAAAACCAACTGTACACCCAATTGTTTCCTATCATACAAACCATCCATTTAAGACAAAGATAAAACATGCTGGACACTGTTGGAGAAGCAAGGACGAACTCATAAGTGACATTCTCCTGTAGATACTTACACATGGACACACCAATGTAGGCTGACTAGCAAAAACCTACATTAATCAGCTCTGTACAAATTCTAGATGCCGTGTGGAAGACTTTCCAGGAGCAATGACTAATAGGGACAGGTGGCAAGAGTGAGTCATGAGAATCCATGCTTTCAGCACACCTGAGGATTATCTATCTCTCTGACTACTATAGGAGGATTGATGTGTAATAAGAGAACCACTGGTGGTATTACTTGTTTAAATGAAGAGAGGTTAAGATGAAACATGAATTTTGCCAATCAACAAAATGAACAAAATGCCATCAGGCACATTTTCATTACGTTTAACACCTTAAAAGATTCCAATTATGGCGTGGAGAGAAAAACACGACAGACTGATGGAAATGGCACAGTTTAGTGAGTAACCATCTCCCCACAGCAAATTATTTACAGAAACTTCCTCTTTATACCGTAAAATGACCCCACAACCTAAAAAGATTCTTTCTTCTTTGAAATCATTTTTTTAACACCTGCTTTTATAAGTCTTTATAAAGTTTTAGGTTAGCATTATCAACGTTTGTGTTAATTGTTCTTTTCATCTTTAGTCCATACACATCCATACATATGCACATGTACATTCATATATGCACATGTGCACACTCCCAGATAACATTATTGCACACTCAAACACATTTACCTTGTCATTTATATATGTGCACAGAGATTGAGATGTATTGGGTGTTTCAGAAAAATTTATATCATTTTGTAATCTAATAACGTGACCAATTCTCATTCAAATAATCTCAGATTTTAACAGCATTTTTAGAAACAAAAAGGACTCTATCTTTGATGCTTAAACAGTATTTATTTCCCAGTGAATGGAATTTCTACACTTGAAAAGAAAACAAAAACATTAAAGATAGATTAGATTATGAAATGATATCAATTTTTCTGAAACATTTTGTATAAATTTTAGTTATCGTGAAGGTAAGTGCAGTGAATATATATATATATATATATATATATATATATATATATACACACACCCACACACACACACACACACACTTAAAGGTCTGCTGAAATGTTCATAGGCTAACCAAGATACTTTCATGGAAGGTGACCCAATGAAATTTATTTTTCAAGTTGTCCCTCTTTGTAGTCAATACTTCTATCAGTGTTGCAGTGCTTGGATCCCATTGGTCTATATATTCATCAACAGCATATATAAATATATATAGGAAATGGACTCATCACCCCGAGTTCAAATCCTGGACGTGGTAATTGCATTTCCCTTAGTGCTAATACCCTTGGGAAAGGTGTGAATTCTACTCTCCCTCCAGCTATGGGTAAATAGTAGGGCAGATTGGGCTCTTTAATCTTGGTTAGGTAACCGTTCTAGGGGAAGGAAATTTCTGAATTCAAACCTGTTGAATTCCGCTTAAGAAATTGACCTTGTGTCACATCCTGCTCGTGCGGAGGGGATGGTGTGTGTGTGTGTGTGTGTATATATATATATATATATATATATATATATATATATATATATATATATATATATACACTTATGAAAAAATAGTATTTAGAAGAACAAATGCAGAATGGCAGTTATTGTTGAATGCTGGAAATAAGCCACAGTACTTGAAGAAAAAAATTAATCATTTTAATTTCTTTGATGAAAATAAACAGGAGTTTGAATTATTTTCTCTGTAAAGGTTAAAATACTTACATCTAATTTTTAAAACAAAGTTATTTGTTAAATTCTAAGCCACTTTGGATATTGGGTAAACTAAAGCTTCTGAGTGGTGATTGGGGGGGGGGGGTAGTTAATAACTATTGTAAAAAATGCCTATTAACAAAAAATAGATTAAATAACAGTTACTTAATGCCACATTTCTATAGATGGCTTTAATTGTTTCACAGAACGCATACATTCCGTTTGCTTAAATTCATTCTGGCAAGAGAATATAATTTTAAATTCAACTTTGGTCACATCAAAACAAAAACTACAACAGAAATCATTTTTTGTTAAATCATCCCAACTGTCATTTCATGTTCCTTGTATGATATGGAAATGTAGCATTTCATTGCAAAGATTCCTGTAAATTATTGTCTACAGTGAATTTCTATTCTGGGAAGAACCATTAAAGAATTTAATTAGCATACATATGGCACTCTCTGAGTAATTAGATATATTTCTATACTGACATTTTCCAATCAAGAACTGTAAATTAAGATATACATATGAATAAACGTTGGTTGGGGTATGTGTGTTCATGAAATCAGAAGTGACTGTGAGAAAACCATTTCGGTTGAAAGTAGGAACATGTATATTAAAGTATCTATACACATCCTTTTAAGTATATTTATACATGCATAACTCTCATATATATATATATATATATATATATATATATATATATAATTTCAGTTTACAGTGTATATGTCAGTATTTGTAAATATATGTGTATTATATATATATATATATATATATATATATATATATATGAGTGATTGTATGTTAATATTATTTAAATTGTGCATCAACTGAAATATATTCATGTGCATACACCCAGAGTGTGTCTATTCATATCGATATATTGAAATGATATATATAGTGAGCAATAAATACATACATACCATATATATATATATATATATATATATATATATACACACACACATACACACACACACACTGATGGGCCAAAACATTAGGACCAGTACGATGTAGCAAAACAGACAACTACTTCCTCATAACAAATATGCATGTTATAATCTAAGCTATGTAAATAGATAGATATATTTATTTATTTTAAAGGCATGTCGACCTATCTAGGTTTATTTTAAGGTTAGAGAATCATGTTTATTGTAGATTTTATTTACATTTTGTGTGTATTTGTTTCTTAAGTGTATTTTGCATACATTATTCCTAATATTAATTAAATAATAAAAATAATTTGCAAACAGACCTATTTGATCCAGAGATGGGCCATTAACAGGTACTACTACTCTGGATCAGAATGGATCTGGGAGAAAAAACATGAAAAGAAATGACTGATCCTTTCGAAAGTGTATATGGAAATCTTTTGCAAGAATGTTCAGTTATTTGTTTATAGACAATAAAACAAAGCGTATAAGAAAAAATATCACCAAATCTTATACATATCCATCATTTTTCATGATTTTTCATTAACTCTGATATTGGAAATCTTAAATTGCATTCAAA
Source organism: Doryteuthis pealeii (assembly GCA_023376005.1). Taxonomy (NCBI): domain Eukaryota; kingdom Metazoa; phylum Mollusca; class Cephalopoda; order Myopsida; family Loliginidae; genus Doryteuthis; species Doryteuthis pealeii. The sequence goes on along the minus strand of CM042143.1, from coordinate 4,340,202 downwards.
GAATTATGACAACAAGGAATGTTTAGATCAAAATATGCTATTCAGTGTAAGTAAAAAGGGTAAATACCAAAAAAGACACATTGAAAAGTCAGAAAATAAAAATGAACTGTTTTAAACTGGTCATCAATGAATCTTGATCTTAATCCTATTGCAAATTGTTGGAGGGCAGGGGGTTAACATGGGAGAAAGAAAACTGCAAATATAAAAGAGATTGCACAAATTGTTAAAGAAAAGTAGGAGTACTAACCAAGTGACAAATACAAGAAAATTATAGAAATATTTTAGACAATATTACTCTCCTGGTAATATTCTCTGTATCTTTGCTATTTCTACATGTAAGTAATATTATATATTTTTGATAGTCTGATTATACAAATTTCTGTTTATTTCTGAACATTTGTGACAGGTTATGCAAAAATTTCAAGGATGAAATTAATGATAGTCAAACCTATGTTTGTGTGTGTGTGTGTGTGTGTTTTTTTATATATATGTCCCATATTGGCCTTATCAGCCATGAATATGCTTACTGTTAATGTAGATCACCACTTTAATCTTTGTTCATGAAACCAAGCCATGATGATAATATATATATATATATATATATATATATATATATACATATTCATACACATATACACACATGTGTGTGTATGTATGCATGTGTGTATTTGTATGCATGTTATTATAATATTGAATATGATTACACACACAGACACATACTTATATATACATATCTAACAACCCCCCTGCACAAGTAGGATATGACACAAGGTCAATTTCTTAAGCAGAGATTAGCAGGTTTGAATTCAGTTTTCCTTTTCTTAAACTGCCTAACCAAGTTTAAAGAGCCCAGTCTGCCATAATATTTACTCATAGCTAGAAGGAGAATCTTTAGATTCAGGCCTTTCTGAAGAGTATAAGTGCTATGGGAAATGCAAACAGCCTCATCCAGGATATGAACTCACCTTGCTGTGTCCATTGATATAACTATTACACCATGCACCTCCACTATATATATATATATATATATATATATATATATATATGAGAGTAAAATGAGAAAATCAATCCGATAGAAAAAGTAGACAAACATAGCATGTTATACTGGATGGAAGTTTATTACTGGTGGTGATAACGTTTCGATCTTTCGGACCTTCTTCAGGACACAAGCTGTTCTTGTATTGAAGGATTCAGTTCTCTTCCTGACAAGAGTCTTGCAGTTGTGATTAGCGTTTAACATCACCACCAGTAATAAACTTCCATCCAGAATAACATCCCATGTTTGTCTATATATATATATATATATATATATATACAAACTCACACACATATATTTCAATGCTTGAGAGTCATAGATTTTATTAGCAAAGGTTTTAGAGAGTGAGAAAAAAATGCTTAAGATTGTAAGGTTTACTGAGAAGCTTTGATTATATTTAACAAGCAGGAAATGAATATGAAAAGCCCAGCTATATTATTTACCATTACTTAGTAATTTAATATCTTTACAATTAAATCCTGCAGATTGTATAAGAAAATGACAAGTGACAGATATAACCTCTTAGTTTTCCACTCATGTAAGCAGGGACGGGTGAATCTTTTTCAGAATAATCGTTGCTATCCAGAATGGCTCTGTGAAACACTGTTAAGGTAAGCACTTCTAGAAATAAAAGCTGAACCATCTTTGTAGTAATTTAATCAATTGAAGACCTAATTATTTTATCTACCCTATTGGGGGTGCCTAGACTGGGTGTCCTGGGTATGACGCTAATCTGCATCTTTTTAGTTCTAAGCTTTAGGGAGTGTGGGGTCACCCCTTGATTGACATTACTCCTATGTCCACTCTTTTAGGATTCTAACTATGGGTCAAATTATAAAATATTAGATAGGAATCCATGTGTGCAAACAAATGATTGTGATTATTGAATCATGCAAAAAGAATATCTTACAGAATGTCTTACAGGTGTTGGGATTATCTTCCCATTGGCCTGGAAGAGTTATCTTCCCGCTGGGTCTCCGAACTGATCACCAGGGGCTATAGTATTTAAGCGGCTGATTCAAATGCTTCACCCTCTTTGCTACCTCTTCTCGTAGGTACCCGCATGGGTTAGACACATTGTCACACCCTTCTCAGTGGGGGCTTCTGCTCCCAACGCTATGTAACTCTCCTGGGGTCTTCGTCCCCCATCACTAGTAAGTGATTTTGTATTTATGGACTCTCCAGTCCTTTTATCTTTACTGTTGTATGTTTATGTACATGTATTTTATTGTTTCTGTATCTTGTCTTATTTCTGTGCCATTTACAATATAAAATGTTTTGTCACACAAACGTGTCGGAGTTGTATGTTCATATATTAACCATGAACCTTACACAGGGATATTTCAATTTGAGAATTTTTACTATTATACTGTAGGCCCATTTTTTCAGACTCAAGAAAACATCCTTAGATATTAATAATAAAAATGTTAACGTTTAGAACTCTACCCCCCACCTTGCTCCACATCTTGGTCCCCTCCCATTCCGAGCTTCTGGCTGAAAAAAATAGCTTGGAAAATAAAATGTTGCAAAGAGTTATTTTACAGGCTGCTAAATAACAGAATAAAACATTTCCTTTGCCCAGTAGGCGAGGCTTAGAATATGTTGACTGTATCCATTACAGAGAGTTAAGATCCCCTTTTGTCTCAAAAATGACAATGATCTATTTCCAGTGGTGCAGGTCCAATACTGGAGTGCTGAGGAACGTGGAATACTTCTTCATTCTTTTTAATTCCAACTTCCCTCTGATCCAGAGTGGTAGTACCTGTTAGGGAACCATGTATAGGTCAAATAGATCTGTTTGAAAATTATTAATATTAGATAGGAATCCTTGTGTGCAAACAAATGATTGTGGTTATTGAATCATGCAAAAAGAATATCTAACAGAATGTCTTACAGGGATATTTCAAGTTGAGAATTTTTACTATTATACTGTAGGCCCATTTTTCCAGACTCAAGAAAACATCCTTAGATATTAATAATAAAAATGTTAACGTTTAGAACTCTACCCCCCACCTTGCTGCACATCTTGGTCCCCTCCCATTTGGAGCTTCTGGCTGAAAAAATTAGCTTGGAAAGTAAAATGTTGTGAAGAGTTATTTTACAGGCTGCTAAATAACAGAATAAAACATTAAAAATTAAACAGGAACTAAATAGAGTTAATGGGCCAGTTAACTCCAGGAATAGGAAATGCAAGTAATCTGGTTTAACATAATATACAGTGAAATGAATATATTGAGTGGAAATCAAATACATTGTGAAATATGTCAAATAGCTATCACTATATATATAGATATATATATAGAATATAGACTTTATCTATACCTTCATACTGATTATTACATGTTAGCTGCATTTTACATATATAGATAACAGAGTTTTACCACTCCACATCATATGAAAGAGCTGTATAATTTCT
>CM042143.1:4326750-4331750 GCA_023376005.1 Doryteuthis pealeii | reverse complement strand
AGATTGTTCTCCCAATTTCAATGATTACCAAATTCTAATCTAGTACTACTAATATGACCTTGTGTCAGACTCAGCAATAGATCTTAAACATAAAGATAAATACATCCATATGCAGGTCTATGTGGGATGGAATGTACTACTTTATAATAGGAATTTGTCTGTCAAACTATGCCAAACAATATATCTGTACAATGAACTGTTTTGGTTTTTTGATATTATATCTAATCATATCTGTCTGCTGGCCGAGAAATTGTAAATATGATCAGATTTTTGCTGATTAAGTTATATTCACTGAATTGAATAACGTAATATATAAAAATGAAATTGTTAGCAACAAGTTCCCATGACCTGTTTCTAGGTTAGAATTTCTGTTTTTTTATGAAGAATGTATTATCTTATAATCAGCCTGATTTAACTGAATAACTCAATGATTTTTTATTTTATTTTATCTTGCTTTCAATATCATGATCCTAATTACATGGCTTCTGAGCTGAAAAATAACTGAAAATCTAAAATGTTATAATCTGTTATTAAACAGTTTTACACATTACAATGTTTTATTGGCAATAGAAATGGAAATTCCAATTGTAAGAATTAAGACTGACCAGGTATATGTACTTTTATGGATTGGCATAAATACTTTTATAGTTGATTACTTCAGTTTTTATCTTATTCACTTATCAGCCACTAAAGCATAAATTATGGACTAAAGAAAATAACATTTGACTGATTTGTTTGTTTGTTTTGTTTTGTGGCATATCAACCTCAGTGGGTCATTTAATGCCGACAAAGTTGTAAAATAATTCTTTCTTAATGCATAATACAATTTTGTTTATAAACTCATGTTTTTCTATTCAACCCATAGATGGGACCCTAACAGGTACTACCACTCCGGGTCAAAGTGGACCAGGGAGCAATGGTGATGAAGGGGTGCTACATGACACTAAATGTTCTATGCTGAATATATTTATATAGGCCATTTATATTTACTCTCTCTCTATATATATATATATATTTTATACTGAATGACATATGTATTTATATAAGTAAAGTAAAGTTGGGGGAGTGGCCTATTGTTGATATCAGCTGGACAGTGAGGGAGTCTATTCTTTTTTCATTAGTGCTAGATGTGGAGTGCCACACCTACCACAAGCTCCCTACTTTACCGCACAGATCAGATTATCCAATCTGTGTTACTCATGTGAATATCTTGGTCAGCCTATGAACTTTTCAACCTACACTTGTAGTTGTTATTTATATTTACCCTCTTAATATATTTTATACTGAATGACATATATATTTATATTGGTCACTTAAATTTACCCTCTTAATATATTTTATGCTGAATAACATTTATATATGCCATTCATATTTACAATCTTTATATATTTTATGTTGCTGTTGATAATTTGTGTGTGACTTGATAAGATGCGAGTCAAAGAGTATGACAGAAATTGTGATAAAATGTCATTCAAATGATGAATATATCATAATTTCTACATGATATTCTATGTTTATTTTAAATATACTCATATATAAAAACAATCTTGACCTTACATATTTTATATATATATATATATATATAAGTAAAGAAATAACAAAAGACTTAGAGATTGAGCATTATAGTCTATTTCAGGGAGCTTAGACAAAGTGTCTAACTCTCCCAACTCATCAGATGGATTATATTGGATTATATATATATATATATATATGTGTGTGTGTGTGTGTGTGTGATTTTATATAAAAAAGCTGACTTACCAGTGAAATTGGTCACAATGATGCTAGTTGAAATTGGTCACAATGTTAGTTAATGCAAGTTTCACAATAATAAGACAGCGATATAACAAATATAAAGTGCTCAATACGCGAGTAGAGCAAATTTATTATAATGCATATACCATTATATAACATATATATATATATATATATATATATATATATATATACACACACACACATTTATATGTGCTTCCATTGTTGTTTTGAAAGAAAGTATTTCTTTTTACAAATTTCAACAACCTTTACTTTATATTTTGATTGCATTTCCCTATTTTATATTTATTTTTTCAACACAAATACTGTCTTAGTACTGACATTAATACTTCTTCACTACTGTAGATTTTAGAAGTATGCCGAGATATTGAAGCCATTTTAAATCAGTGTAAAGTTCATAAAAAAGTCCCATCTGGAAATGATATGTGAAAGTGAGGTGAAGTGAGAACACAGTAAACACAAATGATGAAAGAAACAGGCCGGACAAATAAACTTCCAACAAGGTAAGTCATGTAAGATTCTGCCCTTCTTATTAAAAACTTACGCGCAATGGGAAATGAGAAAGAAAAAAAAGAAGAAATTAATCAAAGGCAAGAAAAGTTTTTTAAAAAAAGCAATAAAAAAATAAATAACAAAAAAAACAAAAAAAACGAAAGATGTTAGTTGTCTCGCCAAAATGTCAGCACCACTCATCTAGAGTTTTTTTTTTTTGTTTTTTCGTTTTTTTTTGTATTTTTAATTGAGCGCAAATTCATTTTCCTTCCTTTTTTGTTTTTTTATCTTGTTGTTGCCTTTTGTTTTATTTTTAATTTAAGTTTTTTTTTTTTTGTAAGATGCTTTTTTGTTTTTTTTTGTTTTTTTAAATTTCTCCCAAGTGATTATTTCATTTATTTATATGGGGTTTTCACTTCTTGCCAATTTATTTATTTATTTAATTGTGTTTTTTTTTTTTTTTTTTACCAAAAGTTGATGGTTGTTGTTTGAGTTGGGGGTTGGTGTAGAGTTGAAGAAGCTTAATGAAATTTTTTCTGTTTTATTTCTCTGTTTCACTTGTTGTGTCTGAAGAATCCAACTCACTGGCATGTCATGATCTCTTGTTCATTCTACATTTGTTTGTATCTGTGTCAGTACACATCCACATCCATCCACAAACGCCCAAATACATCTCTACACACATGCATATATATATATATATATATATATATATATATATATATATATACACATACACACACATACATGAGTATATCTTGTGTGAGTATAGATATCTGTTGAACTATATCCAAATTATTCACAAGGTCAGATTATAGACTCACACATAAATACTCACATTTACCCAACCCCTCCACATGAGCAGAATGCAACAAAAGCTCAGTTTTTAAGCAGAGTTTAACAGATTTGAATTCAGAGTTTTCCTTCTTCTAGACCAATTGCCATACTAAAGAGCTCAGTCTGCACTACTATTTACCCATAGCTGGGGGGAGAATAGTTAGATTCATACCTTCCCAAGATATTAGCACTATGTGAAATGTAAAGAGCCTTGTTGAGGATTTGAAATGGGGTCACCGTCCATTTCCTATAACAATAAACATTGTACAATGAGTACTTCCTCAAAAATATACCTAAAAATATATTTATATGAATATATAAATGTATGTCCATTTATGTGTTTTAGTTTGGTTTGGTTTTGTTTTACGGCATATCAACCTCAGGGGGTCATTTAATGCCGATAAAGTTTTGAAATAAATCAATTCTTAATGAATAATACAACTTTTTTATAAATACATTTTTCTATTTAACCCATAGATGGGACCATAACAGGTACTACCACTCCAGGTCATAGTGGACCCAGGAGCAATAGTGATCAAGAGGTGCTCCACATTCCCAAAACCTCCAAAACTGGAACCTCACCATCAGATAGAGTTTAACATCATTCCCAGGACATATAAACTCTGAGTCATCACCTTCTAGTACCCATATGATAAAAAGGGGTTGGGGGTTGTCATAAGGGCAATAGGGTTGGGAAAATCATATAGGTGCTAGGGCTTGATGTGACCAGCCGAGTAATCGGAGGGGGTCTCTCCGACCGCCCATCTCGCCCAAGATAGGGCCAAAGTGGAGTATTGCAAGTCATGAACTGCTCATCCACCTGGGTTCTATCCTTAAGCATCCATGGGTCACCACCCACGGCTAACAGGGGGCCCCATTGGGGAAGTCTTAGCCCTCTGCAGAGGTGCAGTCGGTGCATTCTATCGCCCCAGCTGACAGGGCGGTCTGGATCTTTGGGGAGTATGCAGTGCCCCTTCATTGCCATTACTCCTTGGTCCAATTTGACTTGGAGGAGTACTAACTTTTTATGGGTCAAATAGATCTATTTAAAAATAATTTGTATTCAATAAAGCTGTGTGCAAAAATCCCTTAAGAAACAACTACACAAAAGATGTAAATAGAAATGTACAATGAATACAATTCCCTAATGTGTAGGCATGAAATAATCCCAGAGCAGTTGACATGCCATTAAAATAAATCAATCAAACACACAAACACCACAAACATACACACACACATATATATATATATATATATATATATATATATATATATATATATATGTGTGTGTGTGTGTGTGTGTGAAGAGATGGAAGTGAATCTGACGGTATGTAGTATATTAAGAAAATCAACAAATGCCCTGAAGAAGATCTGATTAATGGATCGAAACACTGCAGCATCGGCTAATAAACTTACCACTCAATTTATTTAAACCTGTGTTTTTTCAATTTTCTTAATATACTACATATATATATATGCATGCATCTATGTGTGTGTATATACATACATAGAGAAAGATAATAAAAAGTTAACAAGACAGCTCTCTATATATTTGCATACATATTGTTGTAAGTAGAATTGTAGCTACATTTGTATCTATTTTTCATCTCTATATATTAGTTACACATGTGAACAATTTTATGGAACAGATAAGGGCCGCAAGTATGATCAAACCTAGAAATGTAACTAACAAAAATAATCTAGGAGATGTTATTAAACATTTAACATGTCTTTAACATATTAAACATAAAAGATTCAAAATAGAAATGATTATTTTCTTTACAAGGATGTATGTGTTTCAAGAATAAATAGTAACCATATTACTTTATTTACAATTCTTGCAATGATTTTACAAGATATCTAGTTTTATACATTTCTTGAGTTCCTCTATAAACATT
>CM042143.1:4311750-4321750 GCA_023376005.1 Doryteuthis pealeii | reverse complement strand
AACTTGCTGCTTATTAGTTTATTGATGAACTACTTATGGAGAGAAATTTTTCAGGAATCATGAAACCAAAAATCTTCTGACTTTGGAGAATTATAGGATTCTCAAAATTACAAATTTATTTGGGTTCGGTTTGGTTTTATTTTACAGCATACCAAACCTCAGTGGGTCATTTAATGCCGATAAAGTTTTGATATAAATCAATTCTTTATGGATAAGACAATTTTTTTAATAAATACATTTTTCTATTTAACCCATAGATGGGACCATAACAGGTACTACCACTCCGGGCCATAGATGGGACCATAACAGGTACTACCACTCCGGGTCAGTGGTGATGAAGGGGTGCTCCACATTCTCCAAACCTCCAAAACTGGAACCTCACCATCAGATAGAGTTTAACGTCATTCCCAGGACATGTAGACCTGCAGCCACCGCCTTCTAGCACCCATATGATAAAAAGGGGTTGGGGCTTGCCATAAGGGCAATAGGGTTGGGGCAATCATATAGGTGCTAGGGCTTGACGTGACCATCCAATTGATTGGAGGAGGCCTCTCTGACCGCCCGTCTAGCCCAAGATAGGACCAAAGTGGAGTATTGCATGTCATGAACTGCTCATCCACCTGGGTTCTATCCTTAAGCATCACTGGTCGCCACCCGCAGCCAACAGGTGGCCCCATTGGGGGAGTCTTATCCTTCTGCAGAGATGCAGTCGGTGCATTCTAAAGCCTCAGCTGACAGGGCGTTTACCATTTGTATTGCTCCATAAAAATATATTTTTGTGATATTTTGCTTTATTAAATATTTAGAAAACACAATTTCCTTTCTAATGAGACTTAACATATATATATTCACCCAACCCCTCTGTACAAGCAGGATGCAACATCAGGTCAATTTCTAAACAGATTAATAAGTTTGAATTCAGATTTTTCCTTCTCCCAGACTAGTTGCCATACCAGAGTTTAAGAACTCTACTATTTACCCATAGCTGGAGGAAGAATAGCTGGATTCACACCTTTCCCAAGGGTACTGGAATAATAATTAATAAGTTATTTATTGAAAAAGGCTAGCCCTCATTTTAACTTAATCAGCTTTGTGGGTCAGCTTATTCATGTCAATACATAGACTGATTGATTTTAATGGCATGTCAACCTGTATAGGGTTATTTTATGATTAGATGTTAGGGAATCATGTTTATTGCATGTTCACATTTACATTTTTATATAACTGTTTCTTTTGGGACACACTCCAATCAAATACAAGTGATTTTTAAAGACATCTATTTGACCCATAGATGAGAACTTCTAGCAGGTCCTACCACTTCAGTACAGAGTGGATCTGGAAGTAATGGCAATGAAAAAGTTCTCCACACTCCTTTTTATCCAGAACGTAAGCCTCACCAATAGATACCATACCCAGTTCTCCCCATTTTGTGGAAAGAAATAAGTTTAACCCTTTCTGCAGGGGATTTAGGACTGTCTGTAAATTAAGATATCTTTAGATATTTTTGAATAGCACACATAGTGTAATAAAAAAGTATCAAGATTGAATCTTTAAATATTTTTTGTTCTAAAAATGTAAATCAAGAAATATGCATAAGTATTCTAATTTATGATAATAATTATATATATATATATATATATATATATATTTATAAAGGAAAAGTTGACTTACCTGTGAATTTGGTCACGATGGTTAGTAAGTGTGGAATTCAGGGGAGGTAAGTCAGCGATATAACAAATACAAAGTGCTCAATACTAAGTAGAGCAAATTTATTATAAAATGGGTACAAGAGATAACCTACTCGAGTTTCACCATAAGGATCTTCAGGGTTAAATCCACATTGGAATGCAATGACCATACATATGAAATCGACTGCTATTAATCGGTGTCTTGATTAATTCACTGGATTTAACCCTGAAGATCCTAATGGTGAAACTCAACTAGGTTATCTTTTGTGCCCATTTTATAATATATATATATATATATATATATATATATGGAGAGAAAGAGAGAGAGAGAGAGAGAAAGAGAGAGAGAGAAAGAGAGAGAGAGAGAAAGAGAGAGAGAGACCTCTAGATTTCATTTTTTGAAAAATCTAGCATTGACGTCATCTGGTCAACATTCACAATAACTTTTTAACAGTAGTTTTTTCTGGGAAAAATATAAGATTGTGCAAGTGCAGTACCTTCTGATGATTATCTCCCTTAATTTGGAGTCGTGTCCCCTTGATAAGTTTAAATAGCCAATCATTTTGAGTGAGCTCATCCTTACTTGGTTCTTGTTTCACATGGGATCAGAGTGTAGTTTCATCAGTCTACACACACTTGCAGGACTGATGAAACATAATCACCAGATGTAGCTCTTGATTTTTTGATTCCTAAATTGAAAAATAATTTCAAAAGATTTGAGGACATGGAGGATGTTACAAGAAATATGAAGCCGCAGTTTCATTCTATATAAAATGTTTTATAATGCTAAAATGAAAGAAATTTTGTTTTGTCTTTTATTGAGAAAATTTTTTGAGAGCAATCATCTCTAAGGTCTGACAAATGGGAAGAAAGGAAAAAGTAGCATTTTTTTTTTCTCTTAACTCTTAACATCCTATTAAGAATTTTCTAAGTCCAGAGCCCCATTCCTATAAGGATTTATTTAAAAAATGGCTAAAAATGGCCTTTTCATTTAAAGTTACCTGTTATTTCCCTTAAATCAAAGACTTCGAAATATGTTTAATATTACATTTCAATAAAGGCTATCATTTGGGGTGGATTAGAAAACTGAATGTGACTTCTGGATGGGTGGAATAAGACGTTAAGAGTTCAAATTCAAACAAATTTCATCTTAATTAAGGAATTTTGATTGTCTTTTAGGATTCCTTAGAATTAGATATGAGAACTTTTTTTATTGCACATGACCTGTAACATTGAAGAACATGAGAAGACGAAATAAACATCATTGGGATGAGAGAGAGAGAGAGAGAGAGAGAGAGAGAGAGAGAGAGAGAGAGAAGCCAAGAGATAAAGAATATATTTTAAAATAACAGAAACAGCTTTGATTTCATTTGGCTGAAAAATTGCTTATTGAACCCCAACGTCTGGAAATTATCAGAAATGTTAAAACTGCAAAAGTCTAATTTGTATGCAAAAAAACAAATCAAGTACAATGTGAGTCGGAATTATCTATAAAATTGTCTAGAACAATCAATTTGTGAATTTACTTGTATGTATGTGTGTGAGCGTGTACACACACACACACACATCATATATATATATATATATATACATATATATATATATATATATATATATATATTGATAAGTAGTTTGCACTTGGTTTGAAAATTGCATTGACAAGAAACCTTCACTTACCAAGCACCATTGACTTTATGTTTTCACTGCCCTATCTTATATATATATCTACATTCATTATATATATAAGAGGCCAGTTTAGCTCATTCAATAGAGCACCAGCCAAGGAATCACAAGGTCCTGGGTTTGATACCAGTCCCTGTCAACCCAGCACATGAGTAGCACAGACTGGGTAATCTGATCTGTGCAGTAAAGTGGAGAACTGACGGTAGGTGTGACACTTCACCTCAGTAAAAAAAACAATCTTCCTGGTCTAGCACTAGTGAAAAGGGGATAGGTTCCCTCGTTGATACTAACAATAGGCCACAACTGTTTATATATATATATATATATATATATATATTATATATATATATATATACAGGACATTTAAAAAATGTGATATCATTTGAGAGGTACAGGGTGTTTCAGAAATATTGATATCATTTTGTAATCTAATGACTTGACAAATTCTTTTTAAAATGAACTCAAATTTTTATAATGTGCGTAGAAATAACTCAAAAGTTTATGTTTAGTGTTTATACCTGAAAAGAAAAAAAACATGAAACCTTCAATATAGAACGTTGAGTTATTTCTGTGCATACTTTTAAAATTTGAATTCATTTGAATGAGAATTGGTCAAGTTATTAAATTATGAAATCATATAAAATTTTCTGAAACACCCTGTATAAATATGAATGTATGTAGGGATATATGTATGTATATAGATATGAATACACGCACACACACACACATATATATATATATATTTGTGTGTATATATATATGTGTGTGTGTGTGTGTGTGTTTGTGAGTATGTGTATGTGTAGAAAGAGAAAAGCAAAGACAGAAAAAGAGTGAGAGAAATATTGTAAATGAAAAATCTAGGTAAAGAGAATTAGCAAGAGGATGAAAGAGAGAAGAAAAGATGGTGAGACTATTGAATAGATAAGAAAGGAGGCAGACAAACAGATCGATAGATCAATAGATGAATGGAAGGATTGATATGATCAGACTGAAATGATAGAGAAACAAAGAATCCAGACCGCTCTGTGATAGATATCATCGCTACTTTGAAGTTTCTTTGATCCAATATTTATTAGATACAGACAAAGTTTTCAAAGTAACCAATGTCCCATGTAATACGAGAGACACAATGTGTAGCTCTGATTTTTTTCCACATTTTTTCAGTTTTCATCATCATCATCATCACACATCCACAGTGGCAATCTTAAGACACAGAAACACATTAGCTAACAATTTTTTTCAAATATAATTTTGAGAACAAAAACAAAATCAGTTTCTTCTTAAGAGGCATACTTTCAACGTTGTGTCATAAGGCATTAAATTAGAGTCAGGTTCATAAGTTTAAGTTTGTTAGCATAGTCTGGTGCAATACCACAATAGTTGGCACTTAGTGTGGATCAAATTCTCTTTGTTAATAAACTGTTATATGAGATGAACTTGAAGGAGTAGATATTTAGCTGTGTTGGTTGGGATAAGAATACACCGACTATATCCCCTGCAGAAAGGTATAACTGTTGGAATGTTTTGATATATAAGGTGTGCTGCAATACACCACTTAAATTTATTGACTAAGCAAGGTCACATGGTTTAATCCTCAGCCAATCAACAGCCCGAATACAGGGTTGGTTAACTACTTAATCGGCTGACATTAACAGATGTCCATTTGCACTCATTGACAAAGACTGAGGAACACTAAGGAGCAACCAACGGATTCTTCACTAAGGATCACATTCTGCTTAACACAAAGGATCTCCACTGAACAGCACTCTTGCTTGAAGCCTAAAGGATGGCCACAAAAATCGTAACAATGACCCCTGACAAATGGGATGTCTTGGCTTTAAAACTAGACTGTATCTAATGTAAAGCTCCAATTCTGGAGATTTTAGAAGTGTGTAGTACCCCTTGATTGCCATTATTCTTAGGTCTAATCTGACTCAGAGTGGTATTACCTGTTAGGGTTCAATCTATCAGTCAAATAGATCTGTTTCAAAATGACTTATATTCAGTGGATTCTTAAGAAACAACTACTCAAAAAATGTAAATATGAACGTACAATGAATGCAATTCCCTAACTACTAGGGATGAAATAACCCGAGACATGCCATTAAAGTCAATCAATAAATCATAGAAAAAGATGTGTAAGATCAGTTAACTATCACATTACCGTAAATACTTTTTATTTCAGAATTTTGACGATTCAGAAAAATAATCCAAGTGTCTCATCATCAGATGACCTGCAATTCAACTTTTGCTCAGTTTCTATTATACAGGGTCAAACAGAATGATTTCCCAGTTGTAAAGTGGCTGCTGCATAAGAATAATCACTTCCTTCCTTCACTGAAGGTTTTGGTAAAGACCTGGTGAAGTATTGTAAGAGACCAAGAATAAGCTGAAAATTGAATAATAATAATAATAAATGGGGAAATTGCATGTGAGAAGACTGTAGAAGTTATCCTCCAGATATAAAACTATATAATACTCACCGTCGCAGTGGGGATCTAACTACCGTCAAGTTAGTAGACAAAAACAAACAGGCAAGCTGTAACTAAATACAGTCCTTGCATGCTGCTGGCATAATGCCAAGTGATGGCTGAAGAGTAGGTACTTATCCATGTTCTTACTTACTCTGAAATCCAACAGCCAATCAGAACTCAGGAAATGAACTTGCCAGAGTTCATAATGGAACAATCCAAAGCTCCATATAAGTCACCTACCAAACTCTAGTTTTAGTTTTTGGCATTCATCTTGTAACAGAGTTGAATACTTTACACAAAATTCAACATTGGACATGGCTAAGAGAAGGAAACCTTAAGAGAGAAACTCAATGTCTCTTAATAGCAACACCAATAATACCAATTTTATATTAAAGCAAAAGTGCCAGCAAAAAACAAATACATAGAATAGTCAAGCCAGGGGTCTAGTGAGCTTCAGCCGCTGGACTTACGGAGTAAATTAATATTGTTAATCCCAGGGGGCCATCCTCTCAGGCAACACCTGCCTCTATGATTTAAAGGGGCAGGGCTGGGTTTATTGCCCGGTGCCTGAAGCGCCCCCTTGAAGGGGAATGCCGACAGGATCAACGCATTTTTTTCACCCCCCACACCATGAGCTTCAGTTCGTGGGTCGTCCCACATTAATAGGGCCTTGTGCCTAACCTGTACACGTGGGGTATGTGGTAAATAAACCTTCTCTCACCCTAGGTCTTGATTAAAGATCCTGTGTAAGAAACCAAAAGTAAAGCTGCAAATTAAATAATATAGAGGAGTTATGTATATTCATTAGATGTGTACATGAATTAAACTTTTGAGAAAAGATTTGGGAAAAATTTTACTAAAAAGTAAAAACTGATATTAACACCATATTTTGTACAATATTAAGGAAATCTTAAAAGCATCTTTGAAGTTTATTTCAGATTGTCAGTTACATATCTTGCAATAAATTCTGAAGCTAATGAAATTGTTTCTAATAGAAATTAAAATTATTCAGTATTTTTGTAATGAAATTACCCAACCAACACACTATCGATGGCATGTCGGGATTCAATCCTGATTGGAACAACCATGTGAAAGTAGAAGTTATGTAGGCACTCATTGATTGGCTAAAGGCAGTCATGTGAGACTTTGAAAGTTTTAGTTAGATTAAAATCTTAGTTGAGTTGAATTAGAGACTTGAAGAGCAACAGTCAACTAATTTGGGGATCAAATAAAATTGCCCTACGATGCCTTATAAAAGAAAAAATAGCTCAATAACCACATATTCCCTTTTGTGAGATTAGTACA
This sequence comes from Doryteuthis pealeii, assembly GCA_023376005.1. Taxonomy (NCBI): domain Eukaryota; kingdom Metazoa; phylum Mollusca; class Cephalopoda; order Myopsida; family Loliginidae; genus Doryteuthis; species Doryteuthis pealeii. The sequence continues at coordinate 4,314,600 of CM042143.1, read as the reverse complement.
TAGAAATCTAACATCAAAATAGATGTGTGGGTTTTAGAGACATATCATGTCGCTAAGTGATGGCCTGATGATGCTGCATAACATATACACTTCTCTCATTATTAAATGCAGGGATATATCATTTTTGACCAAATGAGATTTATTTTTCAACATATTCCTCTTTGCGATCCATGCACTTCATCCATTGTCAAGGGGGGCTTAAAATATACTGACTATATCCCCAGCATAGAGTTAGAAAAACGGGCGTCCTAAATATGAAACTAAACTGCATCTGATGATGAGGCACCAATTCTGAAGCTCTAGGGAGTGTAGAGCAACCCTTCATTGCCAGTACTCCCAAGTCCACTCAGATCCAGAATGGTTATACTAGTTAGGGTCCCATCTATGGGTCAGATAAATCTGCTTAGAAATTATCTTTATTTAATTTGACCGTGAGAAAAATAAATTCAGAAACAACTACACAAAAATAAGCATAAAATAAGCCCAGATGGCTTGACATGCCATTAAAATCATTCATCAATCACTTCCATCGGTGTTGCAGTGCTTGGATCCCAGTGGTCAAAAAAATTAGTCATCAACAGTAGATATGATGTTATATGAACTTTTCAGCCCACTCTTGTATATCTCTTGAAATATGTTTTTTTCCCTTTAAAATAAATATCATACACTAAATCTATTGTGCTGGTTGTTTAAAAAAGAATGCTGATATATTTATTTAGTTTTACTCAAACCGGGTTTTTAAAATGAATGACCAGACTTTGTGTGGCCCTCATCTACAGAGTTAATTGTTCAGAGGCTCCCTTAACAATCAAGATATTTGACTGATTTTTTTCTAAATTTGCTTAAAGGCACATTGATACAATAAACAAAGACAATGAAAAAAATAATGTTTAGAAGGGAAAATCATATTTGATAATAATAATAATAATAATAATAATAATAATAATAATAATGACCATAAACTGAGATGGTCTGTTAATAACAAAATATGAACAAAAAAACTAAAAAGAAAAACGAAAATGAACCTATCTATGCTTGTCACAAAGTGTTTATGTTCATATAAGGGTAAAATACATTAGGGGCATAGTTAGCTGCATGGATTAAAGATCTCAAGTCGCAAGAGATTACCATATGGGATTTAATATGGATGAAAGATTAATATGATTTTGTTTCATTTATGAGAATTAGGAATTGTGCCTGCTTTTTTTTGGGGGGGGGGGTGTAACATTACAATACTTTATATTTGATTAATGTTTTGTGCTAGAGAAAACAACTTTTGCACAGTCATCGTACATAGATCTGTGCATATATATATATATATATATATATATATATATATATATATATATATATATAACATGGCTATAGATACAAGATACATAATTTTTATGTATATATAGTTAAATATAAATATATAATTTTCATATATATATAAGATCAATTATAACCCTCAAAGAGAACTAATGACATCTTTGCATGCATAGGGAATAATAACTGCTTTTTCCCCATATATACTAGGTTATCAAATAACATATTAATCAAGATATTAAAATTGGTAAAGGATTGTTATGTATATTTGTATATATGTAACATATATATATATATTTACATTTATCTTTGTACAATTAAATTTACATATAGAAGTTGAAATAGGTAGATATTGACACAACCACACACACACATATACATGCAATGTACCAATTCATGACTCTTATATCTCCCATTCTATGTATACATGTGTGTAGATATATACAATTATATATATATATATATATATATATATATATATATAATATATATATATATATATATGTGTGTGTGTGTGTGTGTGTGAAGTCGGTTTAGAAAGCAAAGAAATTGATGATGTACATCTACTTACTATCAACCTAATTACTAATCAACTTTATGTTATTCAAAATATTTCCCGCACTAAATTACACACCTGAAGTCTGTCCTGTCAGTGGAGTCTGTAGAATATGCCAACTACACTTCTGCAAAGGGGTAAGTTCCCCCAAATATCTCCACCAGTTGGCCGTGGGTGGGATCCTGTTTGCCTAGCTGTCCATGATCTGAGTACTGTGATTATATGATCTGCAACACTCCACTTGTCCTTACTTGGGCTAAAACGGTGGCCAGAAAGACACAACCCTATCATGTCAAGCCATGGTCTACACTGATTTTTCAAACAAGTTTCAATAAATACATTCCCAGTATTATTGATTTACATATAGTTTGTTTTATTTTGATATATAATCAAAGTTATTTAACGTCTAGTGTTTTCCCAAAAAAATATTTAAAAACAATAAAAGTCCTATATACACTTTCGACATTAAAGTTAAAAGGTTTGTGTATTTAACTGTATCCTGTCTAGTATGTTTTAATTATATGTGATTCTGATGTGGCTAAATGAGACAAGGTATTTTATATATGAAAACATCTACAGATCAAAATGTCAAATCGTCTTCAAACATGATTAATTTATTCTAAAAGTGTTCAATTTAGCAGATTTTTATATGAATATAAAGACATGTTTATATAGTCAAGTGATAGCCAGTCCAGTATTTGTAGATATGTAATTGGCAACTCAAAATACTTGGAACTGAGTTAATTATCATAAAGACATGTATTTTCTTTTAAAATCTGATATCGATGATGATGATTAGGAAAGATTTTCTGATCTAATATAAATGATTTTTGATAAATCAAACTCTGTGCATAATATTTTGACCAAGGTTCAAAAACAATCTACAAAAAAGTGGTTCCAAAGACTTCTAACAGTCTAGCAGTAAATGTTATGATAGTGTAGTGATGAGCCTGTTCAATACTTTGACCATTTAAGCAATAGCAGGT
>CM042143.1:4296750-4306750 GCA_023376005.1 Doryteuthis pealeii | reverse complement strand
TAATTCTTATACAAGGTTAGAAAGGGTCAATATTTATCACAAGCCATGCACTACAAAGTGTATGAACAAATTCCAGCACCCCCTCCAACTTGGTTATTCTTAGATGAGAAAAAATTCTACCAAATTCAGATGAACTCAGAGAACAGCCGTTGGCTTGTTCTGTCTCCACAAGATGTACTGATAGTGATAAAAAGCAAATACCTAGTCCGCATCATGTTGTCTGTGGAGGTTACAAGTGATGGTGATGTTATGCCGCTATTCATCAACTCCACATGGTCTCAGACTTAACACAGAGGCCTACAAGTACCTGGAGTAGGTAGTGCTTCCTTGGATATAGAGAGTGGCTGCTGGACGACACTACATCTGGCAACAGGACTCTGCACCATGACACGTAAGCAGGAGAACCCTGTCTTGGCCATGAAAAAATTTCTGCAACCATATCAACCCTAACATCTGGCTACCTACCTTCCCAGATTTCAATCCCCTTGACTAAATGTGGGGGGTGTTTAAACAAGAGGAGAACAACAACTCTGTGCAGCACCAAAGATAAACTGAAGGCAAGGATAACAGCAGTATTTAACAATTTAAACAAGGAGAACACCAAGAAGGCTTGTAGGAGATTCTGAAGTCATCTGAAAGACGTGATTGAAGCCAATGGCAATTTCTTTGAATTAATTTAATCCATATCTATTAATTCATTGAATAATTTAATCTATATCATTTTCATGTAATTTTGCTAAATATATCTGATAAATTGAGATGTCAGTGTGATGTTCATTTTTGTGTAATTTAGATGAGAACTTACCCATCACACCCTGTATATATATATATAAATATATGTAATATCAATATGGAAGAATGTTGAGAATTCTTTATATAAAAAAAAAACAATTAAAAGGAAATACAAATAAGGAATTTCCTAATGAAATGAGATTTATCCATTTTGTCTATTTTAAGAAAATTGGCAATTCCTGATAGAATATATAAGAAATTCTCCTGTGAAAGTCAATCAATTTATTAATTAACAAATAATTGGATACTTTGCCAAATTCTCAAAATAGATCGAAAAGTTTATGCTGGATTTCCGATGACAATAAAAAGAAACAAGTTGAAACTAAAAAATAAAATATATATATATATTTGTTAAGCATAATTTTGAATGTAAAACTGCTTTAAATTAAATCCATGAGAATAAAATATGAAATATATCAACCTGAATTATGTATAATATGCAAATTTCTATTTTATAATTATACATGTTTAAAGTCTGAATATCAAATATGTAATGTGTATCTGATGAAACATGGAATGTATATATATATATATATATATAAGTTTCTTGTCGATGCAATCATCAGACCAAGTAACCAACTGGCATAGAAGAAGGACTTCAAACTCCAAGGAGTATTGTTGGGAGAATCTGATGAACCATTCTATTGTTATCAGGTCATCCAAAAATTCTAGCTGGCTCTAAATAACCCTTTGCTACTATAAATAAAATAACCCATATGATACTGAAGAGAAGTTTGCTGAATTTGCAGAAATTTGCTGAAATATTGCACAGAATTTTCTAATTTTACCTTAAATATAGTTCACCTTAATACCAATTTTCCACCATTTTCTTTAATGTAGATTTTACTCTTTTTTCTGAATGAAATTTATTTATGTTTACCTATATATTTCTAATGTTAAGAAATGTACAATTAAATTATCAAGTCAAGATTGAGTTCTCTATTTAAGATGCAACTTACTTACACTATTATCATTATTTATAATAGAAGTAATTTTTTCATTATTACTGACATTATAATTAATAAGTCATCACTGTTAATTTCATTACAATCCTCATCATTGTGACTAGTTTTTCTTGTTGTTGTTGTTATCCCTAATATAATCCCAATCAGCTGTATATCTCATCTGACTGATTAAACATCATAGTTTCACTTCATCAAAACACTCTTCACTGACCATTTGGCACATTCTTGGCATAAATTCAGACACTTTTATTAGCCACTCTTGTGAAAACTCATTTGCAATCTAGCATCCAAATCTGGCCTGACTGTCTGAAATGACAGGCTGACCATTCCAATACCCCCGACCCACCCCCAACTCTACCTTTATTTCTTCAAACAAAACAATATCAATTTTTGCTCATGGGGATGGACAGAAGAACTAAAATTTTAGTTTCAACTCTTATTCTCATCTTTGCCATTTAGATGTTTATTTACAAGAATTATTTTTCCTTTTCTTAAATTTTTCTTTCTTTTTTTCATAATAAAGTTTAGACGAATGTTTCTGGAAAAAACATTTTTCAAAATTGTTGGTGTAAATTTTGTAAAAATCATAATATCAAGTTGTATGAAAAATATTAAATATTTTTTTTGTTAACAAAGAGTTTGTGTTAAATCTCTTGAGGATATGTTTATGTTTTTTGAAAGTTTATAGATAAATTGATTGATTTTAATGGCATTTCAACCCATCTAGGGTTATTTTATGCTAACAGGTTAGCGAATTACATGTATTGTACAATTATATTCATATTTTTTTTATATAGCGGTTTCTTAAAGGTTTTTACACACATGATATCAAATATTCGAATATGATACAAATAATTTGCACTCATCTGAAATGGGTTCAAGTATTCCTATCTAATCCCAATAATTATATGGTTTCAAGTAACTATTTCTAATTTCTATTTAATAATAATTCTTAGTAAACAATTATAGCTTCCAGAAACTATTCTTGACACAAATAATTTACGGTTATGATATCAAGTATTCCTATCTAATACAAGTGATTTTAAGACAATTGTATGATTGGTTTTAACAGCATGTAAACCCATCTAGGGATATTTTATGCCTTGAGGTTAGGGAATCATGTTTATTGTACACATATAGTTATATATTTTTGTAGTCATTTAAAATGTTTATGCAGATTCTTATTTGAAAACAAATAATTTTAAACAGATCTATTTGACCCATAGATGGAAACCTAATAGCTGCTTTCACTCTGGGTTTCACCATTAAATGCAGCTTCATGTCCCTTTTGGGAGGGTCTTATTCCTCTACAGGAGATACAGAGTGTATTCTAAGCCCCGTTGACAGGGTGACTGAAAGTTTATGTAATATTCTCTTTCTCTCATATATATATATATATATATATATATATATATATATATATATATATATATATATATATATTTATTTAGAGATAGAGAATATTACATAAACTTTCAGTCACCCTGTCAACGGGACTTAGAATACACTGACCATAAATAAATATATATATATATATATATATATATATATATAACATTTTATATATAACGTAACATCTTATAAATAACGTAACATCTTATTCAATGAACACACGTGTAATCGGTTGCAATTAATTAGTACCTCGATTAATTCAGTGGATTTAACCCTGAAGATCCTTATGGTGAAACTCGAGTAGGTTTCTATTGTATCCATTTCTTATATAATATATATATTTATATATAGTGCATATTTTGATGATCCTAGCTCTTAGTTTTACATTCCGGTGAGCAGTTTTCCTCTACCTTGCATCTTAAATTTTAGTTTAGAAAAAATAAACTATATATTTTTAAAAAATTGTTAGAGTGTACTTATCTAAAGGCATAACTATAGATAGATAGAAGCAGATAGAGTGTGATAAAAAGATAGATGAATATTCAGGTATACTAAGATAAACTAAAAGAAGAGAGAAATGTGATAAGAGAGTGTAAATTAGAATAGAAAGAAATCTGGTGAGAGTGAAAGATAAAAAGGGGGAAAATTCTAAAATTTAAAAGGTAAATTTTAACAGAAAAAGTAGACATGAACACACGCACATATATATATATATATATATATATATATATATATATATATATATATATATATATGTGCGTGTGTTCATGTCTACTTTTTCTGTTAAAATTTACCTTTTAAATTTTAGAATTTTCCCCCTTTTTATCTTTCACTCTCACCAGATTTCTTTCGGCTTAAAGCCATATAAAAAATAAACACATTTGTTTGTTTACTTAACCTCATATATATATATATATTTAAGCTGACAATTTTTGGAGGATATGTGCTTAATTGAAGTCATACCTAATTTTGAAAATTAATTAGTTAATAATTAATGAATTTAGGTGGGCATATATGTTCAAATGTAAGGCTAAACGAATCGAGAAAATGTCAATCCCTGAATGTACATTTCGACCTATTAGGTCTATAAACTTGCTGATGAGACCTAATAGGTCGAAATGTACATTCAGGGATTGACATTTTCTCGATTTGTTTAGCCTTACATTTGAACATATATGCCCACCTAAATTCATTAACTAATTAATTTTCAAAATTAGGTATGACTTCAATTAAGCACATATCCTCCATATATATATATATATATATATATATATATAATCTTGGGTTTTAATTCAAGAGACAAATTAATAGCCTTATAGTTAGATATTCTTTTATTTCCTCTAACTTTCTGAAATCTGCAAACAGCTTTAGCATTTGATTTTGATGATTGCAAAAAAAAGAAGATTTCCAAGCAGCTCTTCATCATGTCATGTTAGGTAGCTTTTATGTTAAAATTCTACCTTAAAAATTTCAGATCAAAATTAAGCTAATAACTACATGTTGGGCTACTGAATTATTGATCCCCTTTGCGTAAAACTTCAATTAATAAGTGTTAATAAATTGATTATCTAGATAGAGTAAAAGAATGAATTCTATGGAGAAACCATGTGTGAGAAAAATGAGAAAAAAATATGGATAACTGTATGATAGAAAAAAAAGAATTGAAAACTGCCCGACCAAATGTTCTTAAATATTATAGAAATTTACATATAGACATAAATCTAGTGATTTGTGTTGAATATAACAGAACAATCAGTTACTGAAAGAAGTAATGATTCTATTGAACAAATTCAGAGATACAAACCAATTTAGTTATACCAAATAAACTAAAATTTGAATTAAGGTCATCTATTATCTCATAGTAAGTTATATTGATATTACATAGAAGTATATATATATATATATATATATATATATATATATACTAGCAAATATATGCACCCTTCAGGTGCAAGTATTTAGGATTTGATGTTATATAAATGTATCAAATTATAAACTATTTAGAAAATGATAAACTGAGGGGATAATCGAAAAATAGAACAGCTTTAGATTTAACTCTTCTATCATTTTCTTTCACTCCCGTCTTTCATTTTTCCTAATTTATCTATTAGTTAGATTATGAAGTATTTTAAAAATTACAGTTCTTTCGTCTTGTTTATGGATTTCTTTTACGATGTATCCCCGAGATCTTTGCTCAGATTCGTTAAGAGAAAACCAAACAATTAGAAATCAATAATACTAAGCATATATTATTTAAAATCAAATTTTAAATATCAATATGCAAATTAGCCTTCTCGTTCACACTGTAAACTATTTTGTTGTATATATAAATACAATTACATGCTATTAGTAGGTAGATATGGTCAACAGTATTAATAAGGTATAACAATTTATCAATAATTGAGGTTTTAAATAAAAATAAATTCATTGGTAAATGTGACGTCAATAACTAAGGGAATTATGACTTGAATAGTGATTTAGTTTCGGTTACAGACAGACAAACACACAATCTCCATTATTAATAAGATATATATATATATATATATATATATAAGAGAGAGAGATAGAGAGAGAAATCACAGAAAAAAAGAAAAAACTGAATGGATTTGATTAATACTCATATATAAAAAGTGGCCAATACATATGTAGAGCTAGTTTTGAAAACTGAATATTAGTAGAAGTTATCTTATCACTGAGAATGCTCTTTGTAACACTGATATTCATTTTTATATAGGAATTCATGACATTGACAATTGGAACATTTTGTTGGATTGTCTTGAATTCATCCAATGTGTGTGTGTGTGTGTGTGTGTGCGTATCTATCTATATAAAGTGTTGTTATATGTCCAATGGGAGAAAAATTAAATATTTTATTTAAAAAAAAAAAAAAAAAGAAAAAAAAAAAAAAGGTCCGCAAAATGTATTGTATTTTTAATATTTTTTTTTTACATTAGCTATATATATATATATATATATATATATATATATATATATATTGATGCATGTGCATGTTTGTGCATATACCTGCATATGTACATGAGTTTGGCAAGTGCATATATACAAGTGCCATTGTCAGTAAGTATATATTCATCAATGCAATTAAAGTGTAGATGTGAATTTGACTCAATAAGAAATTAGTAAGGAAAGAGTCTCCAAAATGACAAAAACATTCATTTGATGGTTGATAATGAAGATTTTTGACAGCATGTATTTATGGGGTGTAAATTAGGTTACAGGAATTCAGTTTTTGTAATAAATCAAGAATTTTATGATATCAATATATCACCACGTGCATATATATATGGCTTGATGTATGTGTGTGTACATGGGTTTGTGCATGTCAGTGTGTGCTTACATGAAAAGAAAGTGAAAGAATGAAACAGACAACATGTCTGGATGAGTGTATATAATTATATATATATATTATATATATAATATATATATATATAATTAAATTATGTGTGTGTGTGATACATCAAAACAGGACTGTCTGCAGATGACTAATATATATATTATATGTAAACAAGGTTGTTTAGAATGGCTTTTTGCCGATAATTTTTTTTTGGAGAATAAGTGCTTAATTGGAGTCGTACCTAATTTAGAAATTAATTAATTAATAATGAATTAGGCGGGAATACCTATTAAATGTATGGCTAAACAAATCGAGAAAAATCAATCTCTGTATGTACATTTCGGCCTATTAGGCCTCATCAGCAGAGCTATAGATCGGAAGACCGCCCTGTGCGTGATTTGAAAACCGGACTGCCAAGCTGACAGGCCGATCCCATAACCTCAACACTAAACGAACTTCTTAGATTTTTATGATGTTTAGAGTAGGTTAACATTCCACTTCTAGTGACTTTTATGACACGACGATGTGTGATAAGTTGTAAACAAGACAGACATACACCCATCCTGATATATTGTCTATTTTTGTTTCATTCTTTCACTTTATTCAATGCATTGATAATATATATATATTATATATATATATATATATAATATATATATATATATATACATACATGAGGGATGGGTGAAAAGTTCATAGACTGACCAAGATTATCTCATGACCAAATGAGGTTTATTTTTTAAATATAGTTCTCCTCGCTATCAACACATTTCTTCCTTTGGTGTTGCTGTGCTTGGATTCCATTGGTAAAAAAAAGTCATAAATAGCAGATATGAAATTTTTCAGCACCCGCCCCCATATATAATATATATTATATATAATATATATTATATATATATATAATAGATACAGTGTCTCTTTATTTCACACACTCTAAGAGAAAGTTTTTAAAAAAGTGTATGTGAATACAAACACATAGATGAATTTATTTTAGCATCTAATTGTTGTGATGTTAGTTCAACAGTAAAAAAGAAGTCAAGTTGAGGTAGGGTTAAATGAGACAAGTGTATTTACAATAAGGTACAAGAACGGCTAGCTCCGCTAAACGGTAACAATACAACCTTTTCACTCGGTGTCTCACTATTTATAGCGAGAACCGGTGTATATTCTCCACTGTAGGAACGGCCGGACAACACTAATATAAATCCGATCCAGTATATAACAGATGTTTTACTCTGCTGAACATCAGAAACAAATTTTTCATATATTTATTTAGAAACTTTCATGATTTATTGATTGATTGATTTTAATGCATGTCAACCTGTCTAGGGGTATTTTATACCTAGATGTTAGAGAATTGCATTCATTGTGTGTTCATATTTACATTTTTTTTCTTGTAGCTGTTTCTTAAGAATTTTTTGCACACAGTTATATTGATATCAAGTATTTCTATCTAATAGAACTATTTGACTCAGAGATAGATTGGTTGTTTTAAGTATATCAATCATTTCGGGGCCATTTAATGCAGAAATCAAGTTGTTTTGATAAACAAAAGGAATTAGGTTGCTTACAGTACCTGCTGTTGCTTAGGTGGTACCCCAGTTGAGTAATGAACAGTTTAAAAAAAAATTTTAAACTCAATCTTTCTTTTAAACATTTTTTAAATCTTAACCCATAGATGAGGCCCTAAAAGGTACTACCACTCCCGGAAAAAGTGGACCTGGGAGTAATGGCAATGAATGGGTACTCCACACATCCCAAGCTCCAGAATTGAAACCATTAGATGCAGGGTTAATGGCTATTACCAAGACAATAAGACGCTCAACCCCACCTTCTTGCATATACATGATAAAAAAGGTTTTCAAGGTTTGCCATAAGGTAATAGGGTTGGGACAATTATATAGCTGCTAAGGCTTGATGTGATCTTGCAATCTCAGCGAAGTAAGGGCTAAAGTGAGGTTTTAACTTCAGAGATCTAGTAGAAGCAGTGCTCCAGTATGACTTAACCAAAATATCATGGGGGACCCCTAAGCAAGTACTTACCATTTCAGAACAGAGTGGAATCAGAGTAATCGGAATAAAAGAATACTTCACATTCCCAGATCTCCAGACATGAGCCTCACCATCAGATACGGTTTAGAGTCCTACCAGGATATCCCTTTTTGAGTGAGTGGGATCTTACTTTCTCTGCAGAGGAGACACCTCTCTCTCTCCTCTCCTCAAGCTTATGTTCCACTATTAGTCATTTCACTTTATTTATATGCTAAATAGACATGTGACAAAAAAAATGGTATTCTTCTGAAAAGACAAAACAACATAAATGTCATGTTGGCACATACTAATTTAAAAGGGAAAACAAACAATTATAGATATGTATGTATCATTCTATATAATCATATTCATATTTGAAATGGCAATTGTTCATGAATGCATATGCACTCACACATATATACAATTATATAGTATATATAAGAATATACACTCACACTACATAAATATATATATATATTATATATATATATATATATAATATATGTATGTACATGTGTACATATATATATACTTATATGAAGACACACATAGATATATAAGCATGCATGTATATACAAGCAAAAAGATGCAGTCATGGATCTTGTATATGTGAATAAGTGTGCATCCACTACCCTCCCCCAATCCATAAGAAAAAAAAAGAAGGCAATCTACACCTGCCTGTCTACCATATGGACATGGACATTAAAAATGCTCAAGTGCCTATCCTGTTGTGAAAATTTTCTAATGAAAGTTACCAGGACACAAATATTTTTTCACAAACATCATATCACTTGATGTAATTATCTAAATAGATTGCAACAGACAGGACAGGGGGGGGAAGCCATAGGAATTTCCTTTATAAAAATTCTCTCCAAATAGTTTTCATATTTACATATGGTTGATATAACAAGCAGGGCCTTTGAACATGACATGAATTCAAAATAATGCTTAGTTCAGTACAATACATCATTTTTGAACTCGTCCACTTCGGATGGAAGAAATGGACTGGGAAAAAAAAACTACTACCGAATTGTCAAGTAGAGATAGGAAAATGCCCATCCCATTTGGCTGCTTTTAAATTGACTCATTTTTTACCAGCTTAATAATTTTCTTACATTGTATGTAGTAATAATATATTAATATATATAATATACTAAATATATATATATATATATACACACACACTATTAATATACATATACACACACGAGTGATGTGCGTGTTGTATATTAATATATATATATATATATATATATACACACATATAATGTACATTCATGTACCTACATGGGGTGTTGTGTATACTGTGAGAGATGCTATACTATATAATAGTATAGTACGTCATATATAAGTGTGGGTGTGCAACATAACCTACATGTGTGATGGTGTTCGGTCTGTCAGGCGCCTATATCAATACTATAACACAGAGTGATGCATTCCCATCCTCTGCGTTTTAGTGGCGCGTCTT
>CM042143.1:4282993-4296650 GCA_023376005.1 Doryteuthis pealeii | reverse complement strand
AACTGGCCTAACCAAGTTAAAGGCCCAGTCCTGCCATTAATATTTCTCATAGCTAGAAGGAGAATCTTTAGTATCAGACCTTTCTGAAGAGTATAAGTGCTATGTGAAATGCAAACAGCCTCATCCAGGATATGAACCCACCTTGCTGTGTCCATTTCCTACAATGATAACTATTACACCATGCGCCTCCACTATATATATATATATATATATATATATATATATATATGAGAAAGAATGAATAAAGAAAAGAAAGTACAGAATGGATAATAAAAGATGAAATTAATCAATATCACTTACACAAGTGTTTCGGTCAGTTTATCTTTGTATACACGATTCAAACTATTATTATCATTAAATAAACAATTGAAATGAAATAATAATAATAAACTAATGATAGTTTGAATCGTGTACACAAAGATAAACTGACCGAAACACATGTGTAAGTGATATTGATTAAATTCATCTTTTATTATCCATACTGTACTTTCTTTCTTTATTCATTCTTCCTCATATTGTCGGATTTAATTCCAATTTACACACACACACACACACACACACACACACACACACATATATATATATATATATATATATATATATATATATATATATATATATATGAGAGTAAAATGAGAAAATCAATCTGAGAGTATGTAGAGAAAAGTAGACAAACACAGCATGTTTTACTGGATGGAAGTTTATTACTAGTGGTGATAACGTTTCGATCTTTTAGACCTTCTTCAAGACACAAGCTGTTCTTGTATTGAAGGATTCAGTTCTCTTCCTGACAAGAGTCTTGCAGTTGTGATTAGCGTTTAACATCACCACCAGTAATAAACTTCCATCCAGAATAACATCCATGTTTAACTATATATATATATATATATATATATATATATACATACAAACTCACACACAGATATTTCAATGCTTGAGAATCATAGATTTTACTAGCAAAGGTTTTAGAGAGCGAGAAAAAAATGCTTAAGATTGTAAGGTTTACTCAGAAGCTTTGCTTATATTTAAGAAGCAGGAAATGAATATGAAAAGCTCAGCTATATTATTTACCATTACTTAGTAATTTAATATCTTTACAATTAATTCCTGCAGATTGTATAAGAAAATGACAAGTGACAGATATAACCTCTTAGTTTTCCACTCATGTAAGCAGGGACGGGTGAATCTTTTTCAGAATAACTGTTGCTATCCAGAATGGCTCTGTGAAACAATGTTACGGTAAGCAGTTCTAGAAATAAAAGCTGAACCATCTTTGTAGTAACTTAATCAATTAAAGACTTAATTATTTTATCTACCCTGTTGGGGGTGCCTAGATGGGTGTCCTGGGTATGATGCTAATCTGCATCTTTTTAGTTCTGAGCTTTAGGGAGTGTGGGGTGACCCCTTGATTGACATTACTCCTATGTCCACTCTTTTAGGATTCTAACTATGGGTCAAATTATAAAATATTAGATAGGAATCCATGTGTGCAAAAAAAATGATTGTGATTATTGAATCATGCAAAAAGAATATCTAACAGAATGTCTTACAGGTGTTGGGATTATCTTCCCATTGGCCTGGAAGAGTTATCTTCCCGCTGGGTCTCCGAACCGATCACCAGGGGCTATAGTATTTAAGCAGCTGATTCAAACGCTTCACCCTCTTTGCTACCTCTTCTCGTAGGTACCCACATGGGTTAGACACATTGTCACACCCTTCTCAGTGGGGGCTTCTGCTCCCAACGCTATGTAACTCTCCTGGGGTCTTCGTCCCCCATCACTAGTAAGTGATTTTGTATTTATGGACTCTCCAGTCCTTTTATCTTTACTGTTGTATGTTTATGTACATGTATTTTATTGTTTCTGTATCTTGTCTTATTTCTGTGCCGTTTACAATATAAAATGTTTTGTCACACAAACGTGTCGGAGTTGTATGTTCATATATTAACCATGAACCTTACACAGGAATATTTCAATTTGAGAATTTTTACTATTATACTGTAGGCCCATTTTTTCAGACTCAAGAAAACATCCTTAGATATTAATAATAAAAATGTTAACGTTTAGAACTCTACCCCCCACCTTGCTCCACATCTTGGTCCCATCCCATTCCGAGCTTCTGGCTGAAAAAAATTGCTTGGAAAGTAAAATGTTGTGAAGAGTTATTTTACAGGCTGCTAAATAACAGAATAAAACATTTCCTCTGCCCAGTAGGCGGGGCTTAGAATATGTTGACTGTATCCATTACAGAGAGTTAAGATCCCCTTTTGTCTCAAAAATGACAATGATCTATATCCAGTGGTGCAGGTCCAATACTGGAGTGCTGAGGAACGTGGAGTACTTCTTCATTCTTTTTAATTCCAACTTCCCTCTGATCCAGAGTGGTAGTACCTGTTAGGGAACCATGTATAGGTCAAATAGATCTGTTTGAAAATTATTAATATTAGATAGGAATCCTTGTGTGCAAACAAATGATTGTGGTTATTGAATCATGCAAAAAGAATATCTAACAGAATGTCTTACAGGGATATTTCAAGTTGAGAATTTTTACTATTATACTGTAGGCCCATTTTTCCCGACTCAAGAAAACATCCTTAGATATTAATAATAAAAATGTTAATGTTTAGAACGCTACCCACGACCCTGCCCCACATCCTGGTCCCCTCCCATTTGGAGCTTCTGGCTGAAAAAATTAGCTTGGAAAGTAAAATGTTGCAAAGAGTTATTTTACAGGCTGCTAAATAACAGAATAAAACATTAAAAATTAAACAGGAACTAAATAGATTTAATTGGTCAGTTAACTCCAGGAATAGGAAATGCAAGTAATCTGGTTTAACATAATATACAGTGAAATGAATATATTGAGTGGAAATCAAATACATTGTGAAATATGTCAAATAGCTATCACTGGTTTTATAGAATATAGACTTTATCTATACCTTCATACTGATTATTACATGTTAGCTGCATTTCACATATATAGATAACAGAGTTTTACCACTCCACATTATATGAAAGAGCTGTATAATTTCTGGGGCTTTTATATTATTTTTTTATTTTAATTTTATTACTGCATAATATCAAAATTAAGCGTAGATAGAATATTCCTGAGGGGCTTAGAATATGTTGACTGTATCCATTACAGAGAGTTAAGATCCCCTTTTGTCTCAAAAATGACAATAATCTATATCCAGTGATGCGGCTCCCATCCTGGAGTGCTGAGGAATGTGGAGTACTTCTTCATTCTTTTTAATTCCAAGTTCCCTCTCATCCTGAGTGGTAGTATTAGATATGAATGCTAGAATCCATATGATTATAGGCAATTTATTTGTATTTGAAGCTATAATTATTTACAAAGGATTATCATTAGTTACTTGAAACCATATAAGTAAGTAAAAGTAAAGTCGACGGGGCAGCCTAATGTCAGTACCAGCCAATCAGCGAGGGAGTCTATCCCCTTTTCACCAGCACTAGACCAAGGAGATTGTTTTTGTGTCTGAAGTGGAGCGCCACAACTACAATCAGCTCCTTACTTTACCGCACAGATCCCTGTGCTACTCATACGCTGAGTTGGCAAGGGCCAGTATCAAACTAAGAATCTTGCAGTTTCTAGCCAAACGCTCTACCGACTGAGCTAACTCAGCCCCTACACACACACACAATTATAACATTGATCTTTTCCATCTTTTTCTCATATATATATATATATATATATATATATATATATATATATATGTATGTTTGTGTATGTGTGGAAATATTTAATTTTAAAGAAAACAATGTCAAACTAGGCTAAACGTAATATATTTCCTTTCATAGTGCTGTATGATGTCCTAAACAACAGTATCCCTTGAAGAAAGGCATGGATCCATCTATTCTCTTGCCACCATCTATGGCTAAAATAGTAGGGCAGATTAGGTTCTTTAGCTAATAACTGTTTAGAAGAAGGAAAACTAAATTCAAAACAGCTTTAACCCACATAAAAATTGACCTTGTGTCATATCCTGATTATGGTAGAGGGGTTGGGTAATCATATACATCATAGCATCTGTTTATTTTACTGTGGTGATACAAGTCTAAAGTGAGAGAACTTTACATATCCTTTTCTGGCGATAAACCTTATCCAGTTCTCTTGGCATTTCCCCTGCAGATGCCTTGAATGCCAGTGATTGACTTTGCCCCCATAAATGCAATAGGGAGGTACAGCCTGAGGTAAAAGGACCACCTAGAACAAGACATTTGCTTTTGTTTTGCTTCCAACCAAACAGCCAAAAAACTAAGAAGCAGATCAATACCTAATTATTCTTTGAGAAAATCAAAATGAAATTTAATAATTTCATTTGTAATTTGATTATTAATATTTCATGCTCTGTCAACTTTGCGAGGAAATTAGTTAAAAAAATTCCTTTGATCTTTCTGTAGGATTTTACATTTTCAAACCATTCAGTTGAAAATGTAAAATAAAAAAGGAGAAAAAAAATCTATTCAACTTTTGTTGTTTTATGTTTTTTTCTTGTAATGAAAAGATAAAACAAAAATATCAGAAAACAACAGATTTCCAAATGTATTTTTTTTTTCAGAGGTATATAAGAGCAAACCATTGTCTTTATACTTGACCGATAAATTTGCGGATTATGCCTTTTCCAGGTTGTGGTTGATAATTATATTAAAGAAAGGAACATTTAACATACACTTTACAAATCTGATTTGAATTTTTCTATAAACATAATTTCAATCAATGGACACATTTTCTTTTGCATATGTATGCACATGCACATGTGTGTGTGTGTGTGTGTGTGTGTGTGTATATATATATATATATATATATATATATATATATATATAATTATTGGCTGTCAACTCTTTTTTTTATATCATAGTAGGATGCCAATAGCATTTGACATTCCATCCTTTGTGTTTCTCAGATGACTCACCAGGCCAGTCCTGGAGAGACATCACAGGAAACCCCAAGAGAAACTCCAAGAGATTCCACCAGAATTACCTTTGCAGGATTTTAGGGATAGAATGGTTGTCATTTACACCAGACACCACAATACTTGAAAGATATCACCTGCTTAGTATTAAGAGTTTAATCCTTAGATTACGTCTTCGCTGGTCTGGTCATATATATATATATATATATAGGACACCAACAAGGTGTGGTCAGAAAGTATCAAAAAGCTTTATAGTTTTGAATATTTAAAATTTAAATGAAGACGTATGCACCACCAAGCAATTTATAAAATAAAGTGATGATGTCTAGATATCTAGATTGCTGGTTAGACTGTCTAGATAAATCAGTGCCAATTTGAAAATTTCAGTATCTCAATACTTTTTGAATAACAGTTTTTGATGAAACACAACATTGTGCAAGTGTCTCAACCCTCCATACTCATCAGACCTAGATCCTTGTTTCATCAAAAATTTCATCTCACAAGTAATGTTTGCGAAGGTGGTGGACATTAAATGAAATAAAATGATGTAGCTTCACTGTGTATCAAAAAGAGCAGTTTTAGAGGTGCTTCAACCAAAAGAAAACTCACAGGAATGTAAGATAAATATTTTCATCTATATATTTGTGATGTATAGTAAATAAAATGAATGTTTCATTTATTGTTCGTTTCTGTTTTGGTAAATACATTTTCAGTTTCAATACTTTTGAATATATTTCAAGAGTGAAAGAATAGGTAGAAAGAGAAATAAACAGATAGGTATATCAATAGATAAATAGATATGAATACATTGAAAGAGATTGAGTGAGCAATCAACAGATACATGGAAAGATAGATAAAATGACAGACTGAAATAGATAGATAAATAGGAAAAACTAAGATTGATAGATAGGACAAAAATATTCATCAGCAAATTCTCTCACCATCCAAATCAAATTTAAGAAAGTTCAAAGAAAAATTTAGGGTTTCATTGTTTACATCTTCAGTGAAATTCTTTCCTTTTTTTCATTTGAGATAGACTTCCTAAAAATTACAACTGTTAAAGAATTCATCAATAAATCCAAAATTTCAAGTTCAGTTGTCGTGTTTATAAAATGCATAAATCAGTTTAGAAGGATGGGAATATTTTTTAGTTTTGCAAGAAGATTTCATTTGGTTAAAATATTTTCATATTCAAAAGCAATTGATATCGATTATCAATTTTAAAGAATACTTATATTTATCTATTTCTGAACTTATTGGCAGTGCTTATTGATATGTTCCTATGTTTATTTAATATATATAGATATATATATATTATATATATATATATATATATATATATATATATTATATAAGATACTATAAACTACAGAAGAACTCAAGATTATTGAGTATTGCATTATATTTAAACTTAACTTTTAAAAGTTCAATGATAATTCTTTTGCTGGCATGTAATCTAAAGAATTTAATTTAAAAAGGTCCTTATTTTCTTTAAAAAGAATTATTTCAATTTCATGGATGACTTTTGTCAGATTTTGAATTAATTTTGATTATTTCCAAATTTATTTCTAAGTTTTAAAAATTGTTATCTTAAAAAAAAATGATTGTAAAAGAACAATAACAGTAATAAACTTTGCAGTCTAAATTTCAGGATACGGCATGGAATGCTTTAATTTGGCTAATGGATTTTGGCCTGATACCAAAATGGTATGATATGTTGAGCTACAGCCTCTAGGAGTAAAGTTGAAAAAATCTGATACACTGATATTCACATTTGCTAATGCAAAACTAAGACAAGATTTATATATACATATATCCCACCGAACAGGAAGAGAGGGTTAGATACTTGTGTACATATATATGCATGTACAAATTCATATTCATATGGTTAATTAATTCCTGAAGAAGATATCAGAAGATCTGAAACACATGTCGCAAATTTTAGATAAACATTTTGAAAAACATAATCCATTTTGTGGACCTTCTTTTTATAAAATATTTTTATTTTCTCCGTTGGACCCCCATAATAACACTTTATTTACTTACATATATATATATATATAAATTTCCTCTGTAGATTGTTCTCCCAATTTCAATGATTACCAAAATTCTAATCTAGTACTACTAATATGACCTTGTGTCAACTCAGCAATAGATCTAAACATAAAGATAAATACATCCATATGCAGGTCTATGTGGGATGGAATGTACTACTTTATAATAGGAATTTGTCTGTCAAACTATGCCAAACAATTATATCTGTACAATGAACTGTTTTGGTTTTTTGATATTATATCTAATCATATCTGTCTGCTGGCCGAGAAATTGTAAATATTATCAGATTTTTGCTGATTAAGTTATATTCACTGAATTGAATAACGTAATATATAAAATGAAATTGTTAGCAACAAGTTCCCATGACCTGTTTCTAGGTTAGAATTTCTGTTTTTATGAAGAATGTATTTCTATAATCAGCCTGATTTAACTGAATAACTCAATGATTTTTTATTTTATTATATCTTGCTTTCAATATCATGATCCTAATTACATGGCTTCCGAGCTGAAAAATAACTGAAAATCTAAAATGTTAAAATCTGTTATTAAACAGTTTTACACATTACAATGTTTTATTGGCAATAGAAATGGTAATTCCAATTGTAAGAATTAAGGCTAACCAGGTATATGTACTTTTATGGATTGGCATAAATACTTTTATAGTTGATTACTTCAGTTTTTATCTTATTCACTTATCAGCCACTAAATTACAGCATAAAATTATGGACTAAAGAAATAACATTTGACTGATTTGTTTGTTTGTTTTTGTTTTGTGGCATATCAACCTCAGTGGGTCATTTAATGCCGACAAAGTTGTAAAATAAATCAATTCTTAATGCATAATACAATTTTGTTTATAAACTCATGTTTTTCTATTCAACCCATAGATGGGACCCTAACAGGTACTACCACTCCGGGTCAGAGTGGACCAGGGAGCAATGGTGATGAAGGGGTGCTACATGACACTAAATGTTCTATGCTGAATATATTTATATAGGCCATTTATATTTATTCTCTCTCTATATATATATATATATATATATTTTATACTGAATGACATATGTATTTATATAAGTAAAGTAAAGTTGGGGGAGTGGCCTATTGTTGATATCAGCTGGACAGTGAGGGAGTCTATTCTTTTTTCATTAGTGCTAGATGTGGAGTCTCACACCTACCGCCAGCTCCCCACTTTACCGCACAGATCAGATTATCCAATCTGTGTTACTTATGTGAATATCTTGGTCAGCCTATGAACTTTTCAACCTACACTTGTACTTGTTATTTATATTTACCCTCTTAATATATTTTATACTGAATGACATATACATTTATATTGGTCACTTAAATTTACCCTCTTAATATATTTTATGCTGAATAACATATTTATATATGCCATTCATATTTACAATCTTTATATATTTTATGTTGCTGTTGATAATTTGTGTGTGACTTGATAAGATGCGAGTCAAAGAGTATGACAGAAATTGTGATAAAATGTCATTCAAATGATGAATATATCATAATTTCTACATGATATTCTATGTTTATTTTAAATATACACATATATAAAAACAATCTTGACCTTACATATTTTATATATATATATATATATATATATAAAGATAATCTACTGAGTCAGACGAACCTACTATTAGTTTCGCAATAAAGCTCTTCAGGGCTAAAATCTGACTGAAGAAGAAAAGGAGCAAGACCAATAAAAACTACTAACCATATTAATCATTTAAATTATCAAATCATACTGACCAATAAAAACACAGAATGCTATAAGTTTATTGTTTAATTAAAAAATATTTAATTAAATAGAAATTAAATATTTTTTAATTAAACAATAAACTTATAGCGTTCTGTGTTTTTTTGGTCAGTATGATTTGATAATTTAAATGATTAATATGGTTAGTAGAGTTTATTGGTCTTGCTCCTTTTCTTCTTCAGTCAGATTTTATCCCTGAAGAGCTTTATTGCGAAACTAATAGTAGGTTCGTCTGACTCAGTAGATATCCTTATTACTTGGCTCTACTTAGGTATCGAGCACTTTTTACAAATTAGCTTCTCCTAGCGGTTATATGAATATATATATATCTTATATACATATATATACATATAAATTGTTTTTTCTTTTGGCCAAATACTATACCAATAGATTATTTTTTGTTGGTACGAATATCTTGGTCTTTTCTTTTTTTCAAAAATTTTTTTTTCTTCCTGGTTGATGTTTGGTAGTAATTTTTTTACAATCAAACTCTCTGCCGGGTTTTTTCTCTCCGCAAGGATCTACCAACACGCTTGGTATATTATATATATATATATATATATTATATAAGTAAAGAAATAACAAAAGACTTAGAGATTGAGCATTATAGTCTATTTCAGGGAGCTTAGACAAAGTGTCTAACTCTCCCAACTCATCAGATGGATTATATATATATTATATATATATATATATATGTATGTGTGTGTGTGTGTGTGTGTGTGTGTGTGTGATTTTATATAAAAAAGCTGACTTACCAGTGAAATTGGTCACAATGATGCTAGTTGAAATTGGTGACAATGTTAGTTAATGCAAGTTTCACAATAATAAGACAGCGATATAACAAATATAAAGTGCTCAATACGCGAGTAGAGCAAATTTATTATAATGCATATACCATTATATAACATATATATATATATATATATATATATATACATACATACACACACACACATCTATATGTGCTTCCATTGTTGTTTTGAAAGAAAGTCTATTTCTTTTTACAAATTTCAACAACCTTTACTTTATATTTTGATTGCATTTCCCTATTTTATAATTATTTTTTCAACACAAATTCTGTCTTAGTACTGACATTAATACTTCTTCACTACTGTAGATTTTAGAAGTATGCCGAGATATTGAAGCCATTTTAAATCAGTGTAAAGTTCATAAAAAAGTCCCATCTGGAAATGATATGTGAAAGTGAGGTGAAGTGAGAACACAGTAAACACAAATGATGAAAGAAACAGGCCGGACAAATAAACTTCCAACAAGGTAAGTCATGTAAGATTCTGCCCTTCTTATTAAAAACTTACGCGCAATGGGAAATGGAAAAGAAAAAAAAGAAGAAATTAATCAAAGGCAAGAAAAGTTTTTTAAAAAAAGCAATAGAAAATAAACAAAAAAACAAAAAAAAACGAAGATGTTAGTTGTCTCGCCAAAATGTCAGCACCACTCATCTAGAGTTTTTTTTTTGTTTTTTCGGGTTTTTTGTATTTTTAATTGAGCGCAAATTCATTTTCCTTCCTTTTTTTTTTTTTTTATCTTGTTGTTGCCTTTTGTTTTATTTTTAATTTAAGTTTTTTTTTTTTTTTGTAAGATGCTTTTTCGTTTTTTTTTTGTTTCTTTTTGTTTTTTAAATTTCTCCCAAGTGATTATTTCATTTATTTATATGGGGTTTTCATTTTCTTGCCAATTTATTTATTTATTTAATTGTGTTTTTGTTTTTGTTTTTTTTTTTACCAAAAAGTTGATGGTTGTTGTTTGAGTTGGGGGTTGGTGTAGAGTTGAAGAAGCTTAATGAAATTTATTTCTGTTTTATTTCTCTGTTTCACTTGTTGTGTCTGAAGAATCCAACTCACTGGCATGTCATGATCTCTTGTTCATTCTACATTTGTTTGTATCTGTGTCAGTACACATCCACATCCATCCACAAACGCCCAAATACATCTCTACACACATGCATATATATATATATATATATATATATACACATACACACACATACATGAGTATATCTTGTGTGAGTATAGATATCTGTTGAACTATATCCAAATTATTCACAAGGTCAGATTATATACTCACACATAAATATTCACATTTACCCAACCCCTCCACATGAGCAGAATGCAACAAAATCTCAGTTTTTAAGCAGAGTTTAACAGATTTGAATTCAGAGTTTTCCTTCTTCTAGACCAATTGCCATACTAAAGAGCTCAGTCTGCCCTACTATTTACCCATAGCTGGGGGGAGAATAGTTAGATTCATACCTTCCCAAGATATTAGCACTATGTGAAATGTAAAAAGCCTTGTTGAGGATTTGAAATGGGGTCACCGTCCAATTCCTATGACAATAACCATTGCACAATGAGTACTTCCTCAAACATATACATGAAAATATATCCATATGAATATATAAATGTATGTCCATTTATGTGTTTTAGTTTGGTTTTGTTTTATGGCATATCAACCTCAGTGGATCATTTAATGCCGATAAAGTTTTGAAATAAATCAATTCTTAATGAATAATACAACTTTTTTATAAATACATTTTTCTATTTAACCCATAGATAGGACCATAACAGGTACTACCACACCAGGTCATAGTGGACCCGGGAGCAATGGTGATCAAGAGGTGCTCCACATTCCCAAAACCTCCAAAACTGGAACCTCACCATCAGATAGAGTTTAACATCATTCCCAGGACATGTAAACCCTCAGTCACCACCTTCTAGTACCCATATGATAAAAAGGGGTTGGGGGTTGTCATAAGGGCAATAGGGTTGGGAAAATCATATAGGTGCTAGGGCTTGATGTGACCAGCCGATTGATCGGAGGGGGTCTCTCCGACCGCCCATCTAGCCCAAGATAGGGCCAAAGTGGAGTATTGCAAGTCATGAACTGCTCATCCACCTGGGTTCTATCCTTAAGCATCCATGGGTCACCACCCACGGCTAACAGGTGGCCCCATTGGGGAAGTTTTAGCCCTCTGCAGAGGTGCAGTCGGTGCATTCTACCTCCCCAGCCGACAGGGCGGTCTGGATCTTTGGGGAGTATGCAGTGCCCCATCATTGCCATTACTCCTTGGTCCAATTTGACTTGGAGGAGTACTAACTTTTTATGGGTCAAATAGATCTATTTAAAAATAATTTGTATTCAATAAAGCTGTGTGCAAAAATCCCTTAAGAAACAACTACACAAAAGATGTAAATAGAAATGTACAATGAATGCAATTCCCTAATGTGTAGGCATGAAATAATCCCAGAGCAGTTGGCATGCCATTAAAATAAATCAAACACACAAACACCACAAACATACACACACACACACACACATATATGTGTGTGTGTGTGTGTGTGTGAAGAGATGGAAGTGAATCTGACGGTATGTAGGATATTAAGAAAATCAACAAATGCCCTGAAGAAGATCTGATTAATAGATCGAAACACTGCAGCGTCGGCTAATAAACTTACCACTCAATTTATTTAAACCTGTGTTTTTTAAATTTTCTTAATATACTACATATATATATATATATATATATATATATATATATATATATGTATGTATGTATCTATGTGTGTGTATATACATACATAGAGAAAGATAATAAAAAGTTAACAAGACAGCTCTATATATATTTGCATATATATTGTTGTAAGTAGAATTGTTGCTACATTTGTATCTATTTTTCCTCTCTATATATTAGTTACACATGTGAACAGTTTTATGGAACAGATAAGGGCCGCATGTATGAAGAACAAATTAAATAACTTGATCAAACCTAGAAATGTAACTAACAAAAATAATCTAGGAGATGTTATTAAACATTTAATATGTCTTTAACATATTAAATATAAAAGATTCAAAATAGAAATGATTATTTTCTTTACAATGATTTATGTGTTTCAAGAATGAATAGTAACCATATTATTTTATTTACAATTCTTGCAATAATTTTACAAGATATCTAGTTTTATACATTTCTTGAGTTCCTCTATAAACATTTTATGTTAAATCAAAACAAAATTTGGACCAAGTTATTAATAGGCACCTCCAGCCCAAATCTGTTCTGAAAGGAACTGAATTTTGCTTTTCACCGCTTGTTAGTAAAAACAAACAGCTGGCCGATAAAAACCAGTAACATTTTTAGACTAAAATAGTTTTTGATTTTTATTTTTTTTAAAAAGTTATTTCATGTTGTTGTTTATTTTTTAATAAAACTTAAAATGAAAGACATGTTTATTTATTTTCTATGTGCCTCTACAGATAGTTAATATTCAAAAGTATTTATTTAAAAAAGATTTTGTTAGGGTTAGGGGTAGCTGTTATTATTATAACCTTATAATATACTTTTTATAGCTTTAACAATCCCGTGTTAAACGTGTCTAACGTTAAAAGTTTTATAATTAAAAAAGAATTGCTATTGAATTAACAACAACATGAAATAAAAAATAAAAAAGTGTCTTTAATATAAAAATGTGACTTTTGTTTATAGTTTTATAATTTAAAAAAAGTGCATCTAAAAATTGTCTGTTAACAAACAACCGGATTTTAACGGTGAAAAGCAAAACATGTCCTTTTGAATCTAGGTCTCACCTGGGGTGCTGAATGGTGTCTTGATCCCAAAATTTAAACAATAATCATGGCAAAGTGAGATCATGACCTATACAAGTGCAAATGAAAATCCATTTTCATTCTATTCTATCTTTAGACACACACACACACACACACATTATGTTATATATATATGTATATATATAAGTATTTATATTGAAAAATGTTTAATTAAAAAATTTGAGAATTTCTAAAATACAGCTTACTGAACAGCAGAAATAAATTTAGTCCTTATGTAAATAAAATAATTTTTAGGTGTTGTTCTGTTTTTATGGAGATTT
>CM042143.1:4255493-4277993 GCA_023376005.1 Doryteuthis pealeii | reverse complement strand
TCACCATAAGGATCTTCAGGGTTAAATCCACATTGGAATGCAATGACCATACACGTGAAATCGACTGCTATTAACCGGTATCTTGATTAATTTGCTAGATTTAACTCTGAAGATCCTAATGGTGAAACTCAACTAGGTTATCTCTTGTACCCATTTTATTATATATATATATATATATATATATATATATACACATACACACACATATATATATATATATATATATGGAGAGAGAGAGAGAGAGAGACATCTAGATTTCATTTTTTGAAAAATCTAGCATTGACGTCATCTGGTCAACATCCTCAATAACTTTTTAACAGTAGTTTTTTTCTAGAGTTGTGTCCCCTTGATAAGTATAAATAGCCAATCATTTTGAGCGAGCTCATCCTTATTTGGTTCTTGTTTCACATCGGATCAGAGTGTAGTTTCATCAGTCTACACACACTTGCAGGACTGATGAAACATAATCACCAGATGTAGCTCTTGATTTTTTGATTCCTAAATTGAAAAATAATTTCAAAAGATTTGAGGACGTGGAGGATGTTACAAGGAATATGAAGCCACAGTTTCTATATAAAATGTTTTATAATGCTAAAATGAAAGGAATTTTGTTTTGTCTTTTATTGAGAAAATTTTTTGAGAGCAATCATCTCTAAGGTCAGACAAATGGGAAGAAAGGAAAAAGAAGCATTTTTTTTTCTCTTAACTCTTAACATCCTATTAAGAATTTTCTAAGTCCAGAGCCCCATTCCTATAAGGATTTATAAAAAAAAATGGCTAAAAATAGCCTTTTCATTTAAAGTTACCTATTATTTCCCTTAAATCAAAGACTTCGAAATATGTTTAATATTACATTTCAATAAAGGCTATCATTTGGGGTAGATTAGAAAACTGAATGTGACTTCTGGATGGGTGGAATAAGACGTTAAGAGTTAAAATTCAAACAAATTTCATCTTAATTAAGGAATTTTGATTGTCTTTTAGGATTCCTTAGAATTAGATATGAGAACTTGTTTTTATTGCACATGACCTGTAACATGGAAGAATATGAGAAGACGAAATAAAATCATTGGGATGAGAGAGAGAGAGAGAGAGAGAGAGAGAGAAGCCAAGAGATAAAGAATATATTTTAAAATAACAGAAACAGCTTTGATTTCATTTGGCTGAAAAATTGCTTATTGAACCCCAACGTCTAGAAATTATCAGAAATGTTAAAACTGCAAAAGTCTAATTTGTATGCAAAAAAACAAATCAAGTACAATGGGAGTCGGAATTATCTATAAAATTGTCTAGAACAATCAATTTGTGAATTTACATGTATGTATGTGTGTGAGCGTGTACACACACACATATATATATATATATATATATTGATAAGTAGTTTGCACTTGGTTTGAAAATTGCATTGACAAGAAACCTTCATTTACCAAGCACCATTGACTTTATGTTTTCGCTGCCCTATCTTATATATCTACATTCATTATATATATATATATATATATATAAGAGGCCAGTTTAGCTCATTCAATAGAGCACCAGCCTAAGAACCACAAGGTCCTGGGTTTGATACCACTCCCTGTCAACCCAGTACATGAGTAGCACAGACTGGGTAATCTGATCTGTGCAGTAAAGTGGAGAACTGACGGTAGGTGTGACACTTCACCTCAGTAAAAAAAACAATCTTCCTGGTCTAACACTAGTGAAAAGGGGATAGGTTCCCTCGTTGATACTAACAATAGGCCACAACTGTTATATATATATATATATATATATATATATATATATATATATATATATATATACACAGGACATTTAAAAAATGTGATATCATTTGAGAGGTACAGGGTGTTTCAGAAATATTGATATCATTTTGTAATCTAATGACTTGACAAATTCTTTTTAAAATGAACTCAAATTTTTATAATGTGCATAGAAATAACTCAAAAGTTTATGTTTAGTGTTTATACCTGAAAAGAAAAAAAACATGAAACCTTCAATATAGAACGTTGAGTTATTTCTGTGCATACTTTTAAAATTTGAATTCATTTGAATGAGAATTGGTCAAGTTATTAAATTATGAAATCATATAAAATTTTCTGAAACACCCTGTATAAATATGAATGTATGTAGGGATATATGTATGTATATAGATATGAATACACGCACACACACATATATATATATATATATGTTATATATATGTGTGTGTGTGTGTGTGTGTGTGTGAGTATGTGTATGTGTAGAAAGAGAAAAGAAAAGCAAAGACAGAAAAAGAGTGAGAGAAATATTGTAAATGAAAAATCTAGGTAAAGAGAATTAGCAAGAGGATGAAAGAGAGAAGAAAAGAGATGGTGAGACTATTGAATAGATAAGAAAGGAGGCAGACAAACAGATCGATAGATCAATAGATGAATGGAAGGATTGATATGATCAGACTGAAATGATAGAGAAACAAAAGAATCCAGACCGCTCTGTGATAGATATCATCACTACTTTGAAGTTTCTTTGATCCAATATTTATTAGATACAGACAAAGTTTTCAAAGTAACCAATGTCCCATGTAATATGAGAGACACAATGTGTAGCTCTGATTTTTTTCCACATTTTTTCAGTTTTCATCATCATCATCATCATCATCACACATCCACAGTGGCAATCTTAAGACACAGAAACACATTAGCTAACAATTTTTTTCAAATATAATTTTGAGAACAAAAACAAAATCAGTTTCTTCTTAAGAGGCATACTTTCAACGTTGTGTCATAAGGCATTAAATTAGAGTCAGGTGCATAAGTTTAAGTTTGTTAGCATAGTCTGGTGCAATACCACAATAGTTGGCACTTAGTGTGGATCAAATTCTCTTTGTTAATAAACTGTTATATGAGATGAACTTGAAAGAGTAGTTATTTAACCGTGTTGGTTGGGCTTAGAATACACTGACTATATCCCCTGCAGAGAGGTATGACTGTTGGAATATTTTTTTATATATATATATTTACCAACTCCTCCACACAAGCAGGATACGACACAAGGTCAATTTCTTAAGCGGAGTTTAACAGGTTTGAATTCAGAATTTTCCTTCTCCTAGACTGGTTACCTAGCCATGGTTAAAGAACCCAGTCTGCCCTGCTATTTACCCATAGCTGGAGGGAGAGTAGAATTCATACCTTTTCCAAGGGTATTAGTGCTAAGTGAAATGCAGTTACCACGTCCATGATTTGAACTCGGGGCGACGAGTCCTTTTCCCATGACTTTAACCATTACACCACGCGCTTCCTATATTTTTATATATAAGGTGTGCTGCAATCCACCACTTAAATTTATAGACTAAGTGAGGTCATATGGTTTAAACCTCAGCCAATCAACAGCCCGAATACAGGGTTGGTTAACTATTTAATCGGCTGACATTGACAGATGTCCATTTGCACTCATTGACAAAGGACCTGCAAAACTGAGGAACACTAAGGAGCAACCAAAGGATTCTTCATTAAGGATCACATTCTGCTTAACACAAAGGATCTCCACTGGACAGCACTCTTGCTTGAAGCTTAAAGGATGTCCACAAAAATCGTAACAATGACCCCTGACAAATGGGGTGTTCTGGCTATGAAACTAGACTGTATCTAATGTAAAGCTCCAGTTCTGGAGATTTTAGAAGAGTGGAGTACCCCTTCTTTGCTATTACTCTTAGGTCTAATCTGACTCAGAGTGGTATTACCTGTTAGGGTTTCATATATCAGTCAAAAAAATCTGTTTCAAAATGACTTATATTCAGTGGATTCTTAAGAAACAACTACATGAAAAATGTAAATATGAACATACAATGAATGCAATTCCCTAACCACTAGGGATGAAATAACCCAGGACATGCCATTAAAGTCAATCAATAAATCATAGAAAAGGATGTGTAAGATCAGTTAACTATCACTCTACTGTAAATACTTTTTATTTCAGAATTTTGATGATTCAGAAAAATAATCCAAGTTGCTCATCATCAGATGACCTGCAATTCAACTTTTGCTCAGTTTCTATTACACAGGGTCAAACAGAATGATTTCCCAGTTGTAAAATGGCTGCTGCATAGGAATAATCACTTCCTTCCTTCACTGAAGGTTTTGGTAAAGACCTGGTGAAACATTGTAAGAGACCAAGAATAAACTGACAATTGAATAATAATAATAATAATAATAAATGGGGAAATTGCATGTGAGAAGACTGTAGAAGTTATCCTCCAGATATAAAAACAATATGATACTCACCGTCACAGTGGGGTTCTAACTACCGTCGAGTTAGTAGACAAAAACAAACAGGCAAGCTGTAACTAAATACAGTCCTTGCATGCTGCTGGCATAATGCCAAGTGATGGCTGAAGAGTGGGTACTTATCCATGTTCTTACTAACCCTGAAATCCAACAGCCAATCAGAACTCAGGAAATGAACTTGCCTGAGTTCATAATGGAACAATCCAAAGCTCCATATAAGCCACCTACCAAACTCTAGTTTTAGTCTTGCATTCATCTTGTAACAGAGTTGAATACTTTACACAAAATCCAACATTGGACATGGCTAAGAGAAGGAAACCTTAAGAGAGAAACTCAATGTCTCTTAATAGCAACACCAATAATGCCAATTTTATATTAAAGCAAAAGTGCCAGCAAAAAACAAATACATAGAATAGTCATGCCAGGCGTCCAGTGAGTTTCAGCCGCTGGACTTACGGAGTAAATTAATATTGTTGATCCCAGGCAACACCTGCCTCCTCAATTTAATGGGGCAGGGCTGGGTTTATTGCCCGGTGCCTGATGCGCCCCCTTGAGGGGGAATGCCGACAGGATCAACGCATTTTTTTCACCCCCCACACCATGAACTTCAGTTCATGGGTGGTCCCACATTAATAGGGCCTTGTGCCTAACCAGTACATGTGGGGTACGTGGTAAATAAACCTTCTCTCACCCTAGGTCTTGATTAAAGATCCAATGTAAGAAACCAAAAGTAAAGCTGCAAATTAAATAATATAGAGGAGTTATGTAAATTCATTAGATGTGTACATGAATTAAACTTTTGAGAAAAGATTTGGAAAAATTTTTACTAAAAAGTAAAAACTCTGATATTAACACCATATTTTGTACAATATTAAGGAAATCTTAAAATCATCTTTGAAGTTTATTTCAGATTGTCAGTTACATATCTTTTCTGAAGCTAATGAAATTAAAATTATTCAGTATGTTTGTAATGAAATTACCCAACCAACACACTATCGATGGCATATCGGGATTCAATCCTGATTGGAACAACCATGTGAAAGTAGAAGTTATGTAGGCACTCATTGATTGGCTAAAGGCAGTCATGTGAGACTTTGAAAGTTTTAGTTAGATTAAAATCTTAGTTGAGTTGAATTAGAGACTTGAAGAGCAACAGTCAACTAATTTGGGGATCAAATAAAATTGCCCTACGATGCCTTATAAAAGAAAAAATAGCTCAATAACCACATATTCCCTTTTGTGAGATTAATACATAGAAATCTAACATCAAAATAAATGTGTGGGTTTTAGAGACATATCATGTTGCTAAGTGATGATCTCATGATGCTGCATAACATATACACTTCTCTCATTATTAAATGTAGGGAAATATCATATTTGACCAAATGAGATTTATTTTTCAACATATTCCTCTTTGCGACCCATGCACTTCATCCATTGTCAAGGGGGGCTTAAAATATACTGACTATATCTCCAGAAGAGGGTTAGAAAAACGGGCGTCCTAAATATGAAACTAAACTGCATCTGATGATGAGGCACCAATTCTGAAGCTCTAGGGAGTGTAGAGCAACCCTTCATTGCCAGTACTCCCAGGTCCACTCTGATCCAGAATGGTTGTACTAGTTATGATCCCATCTATCTGCTTAGAAATTAACTTTATTTAATTTGACCGTGAGAAAAATAAATTCAGAAACAACTACACAAAAATAAGCATAAAATAAGCCCAGACGGCTTGACATGCCATTAAAATCAATCATCAATCAATTTCATTGGTGTTGCACTGCTTGGATCCCAGTGGTCAAAAAAAATTAGTCATCAACAGTAGATATGATGTTATATGAACTTTTCAGCCCACTCTTGTATATCTCTTGAAATATGTTTTTTTTTCCCTTTAAAATAAATATCATACACTAAATCTATTGTGCTGGTTGTTTAAAAAAGAATGCTGATATATTTATTTAGTTTTACTCAAACCGGGTTTTTAAAATGAATGACCAGACTTTGTGTGGCCCTCATCTACAGAGTTAATTGTTCAGAGGCTCCCTTAACAATCAAGATATTTGACTGATTTTTTTCTAAATTTGCTTAAAGGCACATTGATACAATAAACAAAGACAATGAAAAAAATAATGTTTAGAAGGGAAAATCGTATTTGATAATAATAATAATAATAATAATAATAATGACCATAAACTGAGATGGTCTGTTAATAACAAAATATGAAAAAAACAAGGAAGAAAAACGAAAATGAACCTATCTATGCTTGTCACAAAGTGTTTATGTTCATATAAGG
The DNA here is from genome assembly GCA_023376005.1 of Doryteuthis pealeii. NCBI lineage: Eukaryota > Metazoa > Mollusca > Cephalopoda > Myopsida > Loliginidae > Doryteuthis > Doryteuthis pealeii. Next base: position 4,271,438 of record CM042143.1, on the reverse strand, counting down.
GTAAAATACATTAGGGGCATAGTTAGCTGCATGGATTAAAGATCTCAAGTCGCAAGAGATTACCATATGGGATTTAATATGGATGAAAGATTAATATGATTTTGTTTCATTTATGAGAATTAGGAATTGTGCCTGCTTTTTTGTGGGGGGGTGTAACATTACAATACTTTATATTTGATTAATGTTTTGTGCTAGAGAAAACAACTTTTGCACAGTCATCGTACATAGATCTGTGCATATATATATATATATATATATATATAACATGGCTATAGATACAAGATACATAATTTTTATGTATATATAGTTAAATATAAATATATAATTTTCATATATATATAAGATCAATTATAACCCTCAAAGAGAACTAATGACATCTTTGCATGCATAGGGAATAATAACTGCTTTTTCCCCATATATACTAGGTTATCAAATAACATATTAATCAAGATATTAAAATTGGTAAAGGATTGTTATGTATATTTGTATATATGTAACATATATATATATATATATATATATTTACATTTATCTTTGTACAATTAAATTTACATATAGAAGTTGAAATAGGTAGATATTGACACAACCACACACACACACATATACATGCAATGTACCAATTCATGACTCTTATATCTCTCATTCTATGTATACATGTGTGTAGATATATACAATTATATATATATGAGTGTGTGTGTGTGTGTGTGTGTGAAGTCGGTTTAGAAAGCAAAGAAATTGATGATGTACATCTACTTACTATCAACCTAATTACTAATCAACTTTATGTTATTCAAAATATTTCCCGCACTAAATTACACACCTGAAGCCTGTCCTGTCAGTGAAGCCTGTAGAATATGCCAACTACACTTCTGCAGAGGGGTAAGTTCCCCGAAATATCTCCACCAGTTGGCCGTAGTTGGGATCCTGTTTGCCTAGAGGTCCGTGATCCGAGTTCTGTGCTTACACGATCTGCAACACTCCACTTGTCTTTACTTGGGCTAAAAAGGTGGCCAGAGAGACACAACCCTATCATGTCAAGCCATTACACTTATAGGATTAAGCTCCAACCGAATTCTTGCAGCAACCAACCAGTTTTATCTTTAAAGTGCTAGAAGGTGGTGGCACAAGGTCAACAAATAGTTTATTAATGCTCATAAAGTTAATTATAAGTCTAACATGAAAATTATTTCTACCAATTTATTAATACATATGAAGTTAAACAAATATATATATATATATATATATATATATATAAATAACAAGATTTAACATTAAGGGTTGATATACTGTTGCATTCAGTTGCTTGCATGTTTTCAGCAGTTCTTTCAAATAAAGCAGAGTTTTTGATTTTTTTTTGAATTGGAAATAAAAGAATCAGTTTAGCAGTGGTTCTCAACTGGGGTCCATATGAACCCCCGGAGACCATATGACATTTTATGGGGCCCAGGCAAGTAAAATGTATGTAACAATAAAAATATAATGGGATTTTTAAATAATGAATGGCTACACCATAGTAAAATAGGATTAAGTAAGTAAAGTCGTCGGGGTGGCCTAATGTTGGTATCGGCCAGACAGCGAGGGAGTCTATCCCCTTTTCACTAGAGCTAGACCAAGGAGATTATTTTAGCATCTGAGGTGGAGCACCACACCTACCATCGGCTCCTCACTTTACCACACAGATCCTTGTGCTACTCATTTATTGAGTTGACGAGAGCCGGTATCGAACCAAGAACCTTGTGATTCCTAGCCAAACACTCTACCGACTGAGCTAAACCGGCCCTTAAATAGGATTAAAATGGGGTCAATAGGTAAAAAAAGGTTGAGAACCATTGGTTTAGAGCTATAATGTGGCTATTTAACCAGAAACTCATTCATAGAGGGTAGAATTCTTTGTTGCAGATTGTCTTTGAGCATTGGTCAGTATATCAAGAACAAATTACTTCTATCAGATTAGAAAATCTTTCATCATCATCAAGGTTTGCTTAAAGGACAGGTGCCTTGACTCTCACCATTCATCCATATCAGTCATCACTCTTGGCAGATCCTCTAAACGGCATCAAGTGTTCATATATACCTGATGAATGCAAGTTTTTACTGGTTGGCCACCAATGGTATGTCCATGTGTAGGAGCCCACAGAAGAACTTTGAGTTCATCACTGCTTCTCCAGCAGTCCAGTATGTCTTGTTCGTCTTACTTGGACAGTGTGTTTGATGGGAGGTAAGTGGCCATATAGCTGCTGGTTTGAAGGATGCTTCCAGGATTTGTTCAAAATGGTATGCAGCATCCTTGTGTATTTTCCATCTAGCTTTTACTGATTTCTTAATGGGGTTCATCTTCCACAGTCTCTTAACTATCCTAAAATGACTTGGTCCACATAAAAAATTGGGCTTATGATGGAATTCCGCAGAAAGATCATTATTTAGGGTCCGGTTTTGCTCAGTCAGTAGAGTGTTCGGCTAGAAACCACAAGGTTCCTAGTTTGATACCGGTCCTCGCCAACTCAGCGTATGAGTAGCACAGGGATCTGTGCGGTAAAGCAAGGAGCTGATGGTAGGTGTGGCGCTCCACCTCAGATGCCAAAATAATCTCCTTGGTCTAGCGCTATTGAAAAGGGGATAGACTCCCTCGCTGACTGGCTGATACCGACTTTAGGCCACCCCGACGACTGTACTTTACTTACTTCATGATAGAATTTGTTTCTGCTGAATTGTCCTGAAGTTTGAATAGTAAAAGCTTAATGAGAACTACACAAGGATGCTGCATTCTGGTTTGAAAAATATCCCAGAGGTAGCACACCACAAAACACCAGCTGTACATCCACACACTTCCACTCTCTCAATATCTTCCTTTCTCACCTTTGATTCCTCACTCTCTTATATTTCCTAGTCCTTCTCTCACTCATTAGTTTCTACATAGTTAAGCACTCTTTCTATTCTCTTTGAACTTGGTATTTTTGAACTTATCAACTGGACAAACTAAACTAATTATACTTGAAGAAGATTAATGAAGCCGAACTTAAAGTAACATATAATAAGACCTCTTCTCTCAAGAAAAATAAGCTGATAAATAATTGAATTGACCATTCAAGTAAGCCAACCAAACATGCTGGGCACTGCTGGGGAAACAAGAATTAACTCATAAGCAATATTTTCCTGTGGATTCCTACACGTGGAAACATTAGTTTGGAAGACCTGACAAAAGAGAGTCAAGGAAATCTATGCAATGAGTATTTAATTTATCGTCAATGTCATTACTACATTAACATAAAGAGCAATGTTAATTTATATATATGGATATATATGCTCAGAAGAAGGTATGCCACATACAATGGTCCACACTGATTTTTCAAACAAGTTTCAATAAATACATTCCCGGTATTATTGATTTACATATAGTTTGTTTTATTTTGATATATAATCAAAGTTATTTAACGTCTAGTGTTTTCCAAAAACATATTTAGAAACAAGAAAAGTCCTATATACACTTTCGACATTAAAGTTAAAAGGTTTGTGTATTTAACTGTATCCTGTCTAATATGTTTTAATTATCTGTGATTCTGATGTGGCTAAATGAGACAAGGTATTTTATATATGAAAGTATCTACAGATTATCCAATTAAAATGTCCAATCGTCTTCAAACATGATTAATTTATTATAGAAGTGTTCAATTTAGCAGATTTTTATACGAATATAAAGACATGTTTATATAGTCAAGTAATAGCCTGTCCAGTATTTGTAGATATGTAATTGGCAACTCAAAATACTTGGAACTGAGTTAATTATCATAAAGACTTGTATTTTCTTTTAAAATTTGATATCGATGATGATGAAGGATTTTCTGATCTAATATAAGTGATTTTTGATAAATTAAACTCTGTTCATAATATTTTGACCAGGGTTCAAAAACAATCTGCAAAAAAGTGGTACCAAAGAATTCTACCCTCTATGAATATGTTTCTGGTTTAACTACCACCTTTTAGCCCTGAAGTAATTTTTTTATAACTTTTTCCAACTCACAAAAAAATCACACAAAACAAAACTTGTAATAATCAAAGTTACTCTGCTGAAATTGAATATCAAGACGCAAACAAGAATTAAATGTTTCTCCTATGTTTTTTAAGGTCAGCAACTAATTTTCAGTCAGTTACCAAACTGAAAAATTAAAAAAGTTTCAACTCATTTTCAAGACAGACATTATATATGTATACGTATATATATATATATAAATTGGAACTTCCAAATCAGTTTCATATTCAGATTGCTTTCCCTTGTTAGCTCACTAAAACTAAATTGAAATCCCTAAAGAGGATTAATCATAATTGGAAGCAAATAGCCTGTATAATGATGAGATAATTATAATCTTAACTTTATATATATATATATATATATATATATAGTATGATGCACTTATGTGTCTGCATGTACATATCTATATATTTATTTGTGTCAATTTATATGATTATATACTTATAATTCTCATATTCTCTATTTATCTATATCATTCTGTTTATATCTATCTCCTTAAGTATTTCATTCTGTTTATATCAATCTGTCCCTTTCTGTTTGTATGAAATTATGCATATCTCTCTCTCTATATATATATATCTCACTCAATTCCAATCTATCTATATATTTATGTATTTATCTATGTTAAATGTAAAATTTGTAGCTATTAAACAATTTCTACTATGAAATTTGTGCTAATTGCAAAAGAGGTATTAATTATTTAATCTGTAACATTTTGCGCGTCCAGTTCACAACTTGTGAGTAAATTCTCAACAGCTGCTTTGGCTTCACCCCAAATAGATTAATTTCAGAGCATTTCTCTCTACAATAAAAGTGGCACTGACACATAAGACAATAATTCTAGTAGCAAAAAGCTGACAACGCCAACTGAAACTGTATTGATAAGAATTCTTTGAAATTAATTTGAATGTTCCCCAGAATTTGTAGTCTGAGTCAAATGCATGTTGATGCCAGTATGGTTTGTATTGTTTTACGACATATCAACCTCAGTGGGTCATGTAATGCCAATAAAGTTTTGAAATAAATTAATTCTTAATGGATACTCAATTTTTTTTTATAACACCATTTTTTCTATTAACCCATAGATGGGACCCTAACAGCTACTATACTCTGGGTCAGAGTGGACCAGGGAGCAATGGTGATGAGAGGGTACTCCACATTCCTCAAAACATCCGGAACTGGAACCTCACCATCAGATAGAATTTTATGTCATTCCCAGGACATGAAGACCTCAGCCACCGCCTTCTAAGACAGAAAGAGAGAGGGGTATACCTTTATTTACATACATACACACATATATAGATATATAGATATAGATAGATAGATAGAGAGAGATTGATAGTGAGATAAATTGATAGAGAGAGAGGGGGGAGGAAGATAGATAGATATGAACATAATTGAAATAGAAATATAGAAACAGATTGAGATAAGTCTGGTTTGTTTAATGGCATAACAACCTTCATGGGACAGAGATAGATAAATAGGCATGAACATATTGAGATAGATACATAGATAAGAAGAAATAGATCAGAAGAGAATCGCGCGCGCGGAGTGACTTCTCTTTTTGCTTTTTTTAATTCTCTCTCCAAAACACAAGCACACATATTCATCTCTATACAAATACACAGAGATGTATTAATACACTCTCATATGAAGTGCATATGGATATACACACACTTATCTTAAATGATATTATATATATATATATATATATATATATATATGTATTTCTGTATATGGAATGATGAGATGGTATATAAAACATATAGATTGTATATAGAAACCCAGTATACATATGTCATATACAGATTAGCAATGCAGATATGTATACTGGCTTTCTATATATAATCTCTTGTTTTATATACCATCTCATCATTCCATATACAGAAATATATATATATATATGCATAGATATGGACAGAGTCAGATAAATAGATAGATTTTATGGATATTTGCTTGTAACAGTGTGTGTATATATATATATCTGTGTGTATCAATATCTTTCTTTCAGAACAATTCTCCCTATATATAATATATATATATATATAAGCATTCCAAGTCTATTCCTTAACACATACATTATCCCTACCTTCCCTCTCTCTCTCTCATACACACATAGGCACACACAAGCATATAAATACACACACAAAATGTTGCCATTTATATAAATGCACGCACACACACACACACACATATGTATATATATATATATATATATATATACATAACCTAATGCCTGATCCAATGTTGTTGATAAGTAAGAGAGCTAAGAGCAGCATTAAGGTGGAAATATCCTGTCTTGTAGTTTTCCTTTCATGTCTTAATTGAGACAATAAAATTGCCTGAGGGACAGGCGTCTGCATCACTCTTGCAGAAACATCCTATCGCCAGGTCAACAAAGATGCACAAAGCCAGTCAGCTAAAAGTGGAGCAAGAGGAAAACTAATACCCTGCTTATGATTTAAGAGAAGGTGCAGAGTGCAGAGCATGACTGCTACTTAATAATTGCAAGAGAAAAGAAATGAAGCTCTCTAGGATTTTTTTCTTTTGTTTTTATAAACGCTATAGTTAACTTATAGTTTTTTATACAGGCAATCACATATGTAGATGAACCGTTTCTAAGTATAAGAGTGTTTATCTATTCTTTGAGATACAAAGTCTGTTAGCAGTTCTGAATGGGTTTTTTTGCGAAAGAAACTTTGGAAGTAGCCTCAGTGCTTTTTATCTTTTTTGTCTTCTTGGAAGAGTTTGTGCAAGAATAAGATAAAATAAATACATAAAGTAATAAAAAAAGAATGAAAATGAAACCAAATAAATACATTGTGGGATAATAAGATAAAATAAATTAAGAAAATAATAAAGAATTTAACTGAAATAATGTTTTTTTTATAATGCTAGAAATAAAAGAACCAGAAAGGATTTGGGATTATCTGCCCACTTTTATGAACCCCACTTCTGGAAAGGAGAAGTATGGTCTCTTTCCCATTCATTGCATGGAGGAGTCATGAAGTAAGTACAAAACTTTTGTCTTTGATTCTTTATCCCAAATCAGCACAATGCTGCCTTGTTCTCAATCATTTACTATTCCATTATTCTTGTCATAAACTTACTTCTAGTAGGACCAGGGGAAATTCCATGGAACATGATATATCCGGGTTAAGGGATATATTATGAAGTTGGTATTTGGTATATTATCACAGTAGTAGCTGGTGCATCGAATAGCAATACATCTACCGAGCAGTCATGGGGTATTCTGACTGGTAGGTGAGTAGGCTTAGGCACTTGTACCACAACAGTGTTGTATACTTATAGATGACACTGTCCAATCAGATAATAGTAAGGGGGTACTAAGGTATTTACATATTCCTTACATCAGAACAAAAACTCAAGATCAGCAATTTAAGCAAGAAAGGATGATTTTCAATTCTATTGCATCTAATTCCTATTGTTGCCTTTGCAATAAATAACACAAAACTATACTTTAACATCTATGGATCCCCAGAGAGTATCAGACCTTCGGTAAGCAAATATACACTAATTTATATTTACAATGTTACTTAGTAATGATAGATGAAGTTAGCACAGAGCAATTTCAACAGATTTAAACAAAATTTTTGGTTTGATTTCTTTGTTTAATGGCATATCAACCTTAATGGGTTATTTAATGGTAGAAGAAACATAGCTTGGGGGATAAGGGTGTTCATACTTTTCCCAGGGGTATTAGTCTGAAAGTGAATGTAATAGTGTGACTGGAGTTCAAACTGACTTACTACGATGTCACAGTCCAGCATGTTAACCTCTACATGATGGTGGCTATGTAGACCACATTGTTTGATATAATACAAATCCTTTCTTGCTTAAAGTATTATGGACAAACCAAAAAGACTTTATGGACTTTTCTCCCCTGGAACCTTATAAAACAAGGAATAAATGGTCTGTAGTAAAACACAAGTTTTTTGTTGCTCTTTTTATTTAACAATTGTTTTAATATGTGGACATACACATGCACTTTAACAAAATTTCAACTGAAACTACAATAACTTTAAAGTTTATCCTCTCTGAAATGAGAACTGACAGAACTATTATAGAAATGAGAACTATTATATTTTCTAAGAAGGTAGAACATTGATTATGAGTTAGTCTGTATTATCTCCTATAAGAATTAAGAGTTGTTGCATTGCAATCCTAGCAAGTCAATCAGATCCATAGCCAGGAACATGAATGTCCGAGTTTCTTATCAGACAGGTAGTTCATGAAGACCTTTGCTAATTCTTATACATGGTTAGAAAGGGTCAATATTTATCACAAGCCATGCACTACAAAGTGTATGAACAAATTCCAGCATCCCCTCCAATTTAGTTTTTCTTAAATGAAAAAACATTCTACCAAATTCAGATGAACTCAGAGAACAGCCGTTGGCTTGTTCTGTCTCCACAAGATGTACTGATAGTGATAAAAAGCAAATACCTAGTCCTCATCATGTTGTTTGTGGAGGTTACAAGTGATGGTGATGTTATACCTCTATTCATCAACTCCACATGGTCTCAGACTTAACACAGAGGCCTACACGTACCTGGAGTAGGTAGTGCTTCCTTGGATATAGAGAGTGGCTGCTGGAAGACCCTACATCTGGCAACAGGACTCTGCACCATGACACGTAAGCAGGAGAACCCTGTCTTGGCCGTGAAAAAATTTCTGCAACCATATCAACCCTAATATCTGGCTACCTACCTTCCCAGATTTCAATCCCCTTGACTAAATGTGTGTGTGTGTGTGGGGGGGGGTAAATGAGAGGAGAACAACAACTCTGTGCAATACCAAAGATAAACTGAAGGCAAGGATAACAGCAGTATTTAACAATTCAAACAAGGAGAACACCAGGAAGGCTTGTAGGAGATTCTGAAGTCATCTGAAAGACGTGATTGAAGCCAATGGCAATTTCTTTGAATTAATTTAATCCATATCTATTAATTCATTGAATAATTTAATCTATATCATTTTCATGTAATTTTGCTAAATATATCTGATAAATTGAGATGTCAGTGTGATGTTCATTTTTGTGTAATTTAGATGAGAACTTACCCATCACACCCTATATGTATATATATATATATATATATATATATATATATATATATATATGTATGTATATGTAATATCAATATGGAAGAATGTTGAGAATTCTTTATATAAAAAAAAAACAATTAAAAGGAAATACAAATAAGGAATTTCCTAATGAAATGAGATTTATCCATTTTGTCTATTTTAAGAAAATTGGCAATTCCTGATAGAATATATAAGAAATTCTCTTGTGAAAGTCAATCAATTTATTAATTAACAAATAATTGGATACTTTGCCAAATTCTCAAAATAGATCGAAAAGTTTATGCTGGATTTCCGATGACAATAAAAAGAAACAAGTTGAAACTAAAAAATAAAATATATATATATATTTGTTAAGCATAATTTTGAATGTAAAACTGCTTTAAATTAAATCCATGAGAATAAAATATGAAATATATCAACCTGAATTATGTATAATATGCAAATTTCTATTTTATAATTATACATGTTTAAAGTCTGAATATCAAATATGTAATGTGTATCTGATGAAACATGGAATGTATATATATATACATATATATAAGTTTCTTGTCGATGCAATCATCAGACCAAGTAACCAACTGGCATAGAAGAAGGACTTCAAACTCCAAGGAGTATTGTTGGGAGAATCTGATGAACCATTCTATTGTTATCAGGTCATCCAAAAATTCTAGCTGGCTCTAAATAACCCTTTGCTACTATAAATAAAATAACCCATATGATACTGAAGAGAAGTTTGCTGAATTTGCAGAAATTTGCTGAAATATTGCACAGAATTTTCTAATTTTACCTTAAATGTAATTCACCTTAATACCAATTTTCCACCATCTTCTTTAATGTAGATTTTACTGTTTTTTCTGAATCAAATTTATTTATGTTTACCTATATATTTCTAGTGTTAAGAAATGTACAATTAAATCATCAAGTCAAGATTGAGTTCTCTATTTAAGTTGCAACTTACTTACACTATTATCATTATTTATAATAGAAGTAATTTTTTCATTATTACTGACATTATAATTAATAAGTCATCACTGTTAATTTCATTACAATCCTCATCATTGTGACTAGTTTTTCTTGTTGTTGTTGTTATCCCTAATATAATCCCAATCAGCTGTATATCTCATCTGACTGATTAAACATCATAGTTTCACTTCATCAAAACACTCTTCACTGACCATTTGGCACATTCTTGGCATAAATTCAGACACTTTTATTAGCCACTCTTGTGAAAACTCATTTGCAATCTAGCATCCAAATCTGGCCTGACTGTCTGAAATGACAGGCTGACCATTCCAATACCCCCGACCCCACCCCCCAACTCTACCCTTTATTTCTTCAAACAAAACAATATCAATTTTGCTCATGGGGGATGGACAGAAGAACTAAAATTTTAGTTTCAACTCTTATTCTCATCTTTGCCATTTAGATGTTTATTTACAAGAATTATTTTTCCTTTTCTTAAATTTTTCTTTCTTTTTTTCATAATAAAGTTTAGACGAATGTTTCTGGAAAAAAACATTTTTCAAAATTGTTGGTGTAAATTTTGTAAAAATCATAATATCAAGTTGTATGAAAGATATTTAATATTTTTTTTATTAACAAAGAGTTTGTGTTAAATCTCTTGAGGATATGTTCATGTTTTTTGAAAGTTTATAGATAAATTGATTGATTTTAATGACATGTCAACCCATCTAGGGTTATTTTATGCTAACAGGTTAGCGAATTACATGTATTGTACATTTATATTCATATTTTTTTATATAGCTGTTTCTTAAAGGTTTTTACACACATGATATCAAATATTCGAATATGATACAAATAATTTGCACTCATTTGAAATGGGTTCAAGTATTCCTATCTAATCCCAATAATTATATGGTTTCAAGTAACTATTTCTAATTTCTATTTAATAATAATTCTTAGTAAACAATTATAGCTTCCAGAAACTATTCTTGACACAAATAATTTACGGTTATGATATCAAGTATTCCTATCTAATACAAGTGATTTTAACACAATTGTATGATTGGTTCTAACAGCATGTAAACCCATCTAGGGATATTTTATGCCTTGAGGTTAGGGAATCATGTTTATTGTATACATATAGTTATATATTTTTGTAGTCATTTAAAATGTTTATGCAGATTCTTATTTGAAAACAAATAATTTTAAACAGATCTATTTGACCCATAGATGGAAACCTAATTGCTGCTTTCACTCTGGGTTTCACCACCAGATGCAGCTTCATGTCATACCCAGGACACCCCTTTTAGGAGGGTCTTATTCCTCTGTAGGAGATACAGTCAGTGTATTCTAAGCCCCGTTGACAGGGTGACTGAAAGTTTATGTAATATTCTCTTTCTCTCTCTCTCATATATTTATTTATTTATTTAGAGAGAGAGAGAGAGAGAGAATATTACATAAACTTTCAGTCACCCTGTCAACAGGGCTTAGAATACACTGACCATAAATAATATTTATATATATATATATATATATATATATAACATCTTATAAATAATGTAACATCTTATAAATAACGTAATATCTTATTCAATGAACACACGTGTAATCGGTTGCAATTAATTGGTACCTTGATTAATTCAGTGGATTTAACCCTGAAGATCCTTATGGTGAAACTCGAGTAGGTTTCTATTGTATCCATTTCTTATATATATATATATATATATATATAGTGTATATTTTGATGATCCTAGCTCTTAGTTTTACATTCTGGTGAGCAGTTTTCCTCTACCTTGCATCTTAAATTTTAGTTTAGAAAAAATAAACTATATATTTTTAAAAAATTGTTAGAGTGTACTTATCTAAAGGCATAACTATAGATAGAGTGTGATAAAAAGATAGATGAATATTCAGGTATACTAAGATAAACTAAAAGAGAGAGAAATGTGATAAGAGAGTGTAAATTAGAATAGAAAGAAATCTGGTGAGAGTGAAAGATAAAAAGGGGGAAAATTCTAAATTTAAAAGGTAAATTTTAACAGAAAAAGTAGACATGAACACACGCACATATATATATATATATATATATATATATAATATATATATATATATATATATATATATATATATGAGGTTAAGTAAACAAACAAATGTGTTTATTTTTTATATGGCTTTAAGCCAACAATGTTTGGAGGATATGTGCTTAATTGAAGTCATACCTAATTTTGAAAATTAATTAGTTAATAATTAATGAATTTATGCGGGCATATATGTTCAAGTCTAAGGCTAAACAAATCGAGAAAATGTCAATCCCTGAATGTACATTTCGACCTATTAGGTCTATAACCTTATATTTGAACATATATGCCCACCTAAATTCATTAATTATTAACTAATTAATTTTTAAAATTAGGTATGACTTCAATTAAGCACATATCCTCCAATATATATATATATATATATCTATATGTATATATATATATATATATATAAATTTTGGGTTTTAATTCAAGAGACAAATTAATAGCCTTATAGTTAGATATTCTTTTATTTCCTTTAACTTTCTGAAATCTGCAAACAGTTTTAGCATTTGATTTTGATGATTGCAAAAAAAAGAAGATTTCCAAGCAGCTCTTCATCATGTCATGTTAGGTAGCTTTTATGTTAAAATTCTACCTTAAAAATTTCAGATCAAAATTAAGCTAATAACTACATGTTGGGCTACTGAATTATTGATCCCCTTCGCATAAAACTTGAATTAATAAGTGTTAATAAATTGATTATCTAGATAGAGTAAAAGAATGAATTCTATGGAGAAACCATGTGTGAGAAAAATGAGAAAAAAATATGGATAACTGTATGATAGAAAAAAAAGAATTGAAAACTGCCCGACCAAATGTTCTTAAATATTATAGAAATTTACATATAGACATGAATCTAGTGATTTGTGTTGAATATAACAGAACAATCAGTTACTGAAAGAAGTAATGATTCTATTGAATAAATTCAAAGATACAAACCAAGTTAGTTATACCAAATAAACTAAAATTTGAATTAAGGTCATCTATTATCTCATAGTAAGTTATATTGATATTACAATATATATATTATATATATATATATATATATATATATATATATATATTATATATATATATATAGAGAGAGAGAGAGAGAGAGAGAGAGAGAGAGAATCACAGAAAAAAAGAAAAAACTGAATGGATTTGATTAATACTCAATATATAAAAGTGCTCAATACATATGTAGAGCTGGTTTTGAAAACTGAATAATAGTAGAAGTTATCTTATCACTGAGAATGCTCTTTGTAACTCTGATATTCATTTTTATATAGGAATTCATGACATTGACAATTGGAACATTTTGTTGAATTGTCTTGAATTCATCCAATGTGTGTGTGTGTGTGTATCTATCTATAATAAGTGTTGTTATATGTCCAATGGGAGAAAATTAATATTTATTTAAGAAAAAAAAAAAAAAAAAGGTCCGCAAAATGTATTGTATTTAAAAAAATTTTTTTTTCCTTAGCTATAATATAAATATATATATATATATATATATATATATATACATACATACATAGATGCATGTGCGTGTTTGTGCATATACCTGCATATGTGCATATGTACATGTGTTTTCTAAGGGAATCTGGCAAGTGCATATATATAAAGTGCCATTGTCAGTAAGTATATATTCATCAATGCAATTCAAGTGTAGATGTGAATTTGACTGAATAAGAAATTAGTAAGGAAAGAGTCTCCAAAATGACAAAAACATTCATTGATGGTTGATAATGAAGATTTTTGACAGCATGTATTATGAGGTGTAATTAGGTTACAGGAATTCAGTTTTTGTAATAAATCAAGAATTTTATGATATCAATATATCACCACGTACATATATATATGGCTTGATGTATGTGTGTGTACATGGGTTTGTGCATGTCAGTGTGTGCTTACATGAAAAGAAAGTGAAAGAATGAAACAGACAACATGTCTGGATGAGTGTATATATATATATATATATATATATATATATATATATATATGTGTGTGTGTGATACATCAAAACAGGACTGTCTGCAGATGACTAATATATATATATATATGTAAACAAGGTTTGTTTAGAATGGCTTTTTGCCGATAATTTTTTTTTGGAGAATAAGTGCTTAATTGGAGTCGTACCTAATTTAGAAATTAATTAATTAATAATGAATTAGGCGGGAATACCTATTAAATGTATGGCTAAACAAATCGAGAAAAATCAATCTCTGTATGTACATTTCGGCCTATTAGGCCTCATCAGCAGAGCTATAGATCGGAAGACCCGCCCTGTGCGTGATTTGAAACCGGACTGCCAGCTGACAGGCCGATCCCATAACCTCAACACTAAACGAACTTCTTAGATTTTTATGATTTGTTTAGAGTAGGTTAACATTCCACTTCTAGTGACTTTTATGACACGACGATGTGATAAGTTGTAAACAAGACAGACATACACCCATCCTGATATATTGTCTATTTTTGTTTCATTCTTTCACTTTATTTCAATGCATTGATAATATATATATATATATATATATATATATATATATATATATACATACATGAGGGATGGGTGAAAAGTTCATAGGCTGACCAAGATTATCTTATGACCAAATGAGGTTTATTTTTTAATATAGTTCCCCTTGCTATCAACACATTTCTTCCTTTGGTGTTGCTGTGCTTGGATTCCATGGGTAAAAAAGTCTTAAAATAGCAGATATGAAATTTTCAGCACCCCGCCCCCATATATATATATATATATATATAAATATATATATATATATATAAAGATACAGTGTATCTTTATTTCACACACTCTAAGAGAAAGTTTTTAAAAAAGTGTATATGTGAATACAAACACATGATGAATTTATTTTAGCATCTAATTTTGTGATGTTAGTTCAACAGTAAAAAAGAAGTCAAGTCGAGGTAGGGTAAAATGAGACAAGTGTATTTACAATAAGGTACAAGAACGGCTAGCTTGCCGCTAAACGGTAACAGTACACCTTTTTCACTCGGTGTCTCACTATTTATAGCGAGAACCGGTGTATATTCTCCACTGTAGGAACGGCCGGTACAACACTAATATAAATCCGATCCAGTATATAACAGATGTTTCACTCTGCTGAACATCAGAAACAAATTTTTCATATATTTATTTAGAAACTTTCATGATTTATTGATTGATTGATTGATTGATTTTAATGGCATGTCAACCTGTCTAGGGTTATTTTATGCCCAGATGTTAGAGAATTGCCTTCATTGTGTGTTCATATTTACATTTTTTTTTCTGTAGCTGTTTGTTAAGAATTTTTTTCACACAGTTATATGATATCAAGTATTTCTATCTAATAGAACTATTTGACTCAGAGACAGGTTGGTTGTTTTGTTTTAATGTATATCTACCATTTTTGGGCCATTTAATGCTGAAATCAAGTTGTTTTGATAAACAAAGGAATTAGGTTGCTTACAGTACCTACCGTTGCTTAGGTGGTACCCCAGTTGAGTAATGAACAGGTTAAAAAAAAATTTAAACTCAATCTTTCTTTTAAACATTTTTTTAAAACTCTTAACCCATAGATGAGGCCCTAAAATGTACTACCACTCCCGGTCAAAGTGGACCTGGGAGTAATGGCAATGAATGGGTACTCCACACATCCCAAAGCTCCAGAATTGAAACCATTAGATGCAGTTTAATGTCATACCCAAGACAATAAGACCCTCAACCCCCACCTTCTTGCATATACATGATAAAAAGGGTTCAAGGTTTGCCATAAGGGTATTAGG
>CM042143.1:4220493-4250493 GCA_023376005.1 Doryteuthis pealeii | reverse complement strand
ATTCAACTAAGTGCTCTTATTAGATAATTGTATAATTTTAACTTATTTTCTAACTAGAGGAATTTAATATTATTTTACACAAAACATTATACTATTTGCAGTTGAAATTGATTAAATATAAGAAATTTTTATTTCGAAAGCAAGATTAAAATTTCAGTAATATCTAATTACAATGATTTTCTAAATGAAATGCTTATAAACAAACTGGGCAATTTTCCTTTGGGCTTTCAAGTCTTCTTAACTTTAAAAGTTTTATGAAATTAAAAATTTATTGTTTTTTTTTAAATTATAGTTAATACTTAATTTTAAGCATTTCTAAATAGGAAAAAAATAATGAAAACTTTGCTAATTGAAATAAAAAAATAAAAAATATTTGAGTGAATCCTCTGCTGAGGGGTAAGACAACCCCCACACATACACTCCCTACAAGGGTGACCTGCATATGACACTTGATCAAGTGGTGAGGCTTCAGTTATTAATTTTTGGGGATTGGGGAGTCATCCCCCTTAGTTTTGCCATTATTACAAGTGTAATTTTGACTAAAAGTGGGAGTACCTGTTATACATTTTTGGGACCATATTATCTTTAGGCACCCCTTTTTGATCTCGATTAAGAAAGGACATTTTTTTCATTTACACCGTCAATATCCGGTTGTTTGTTAGGGTTTGGTTTGTTTTACGGCATATCAACCTCAGTGGGTCATTTAATGCCGATAAAGTTTTGAAATAAATCAATTCTTAATGGATAATACAATTTTTTTATGAATACATTTTTCTATTTAACCCATAGATGGGTGTTTGTTAGGGGTCAGGGTTAGGGGTTAGTTTTATAATTTAAAAAAAAAAAATCTAAAAATCATCTGTTAAAACGACCGGATATTGACAGTGTAAATGAAAAACATGTCCTTTCTTAATCGAGATCAAAAAGAGGTGCCTAAAGGTCATATGGTCCCATTTTTGTTCTGTATATAATTCAAGACTATAATTCTTAAATTGACAAGCATAAAATAACCCAGTAAGAGATGACATGCTGTAAAACCAACCTACATAATTAGAATTACAAAGCTGATTCAAAAGTTTTGCAATATTTTGGTAACTTATTTGCTTTGTTAGGCCTAATTTAATGGCTCTGGAAGCTTTTGCTATCATGAAGGTAAAAAAATCACTCTGGTCTGGGAAATGCCAAATTTGCCTGATAATCTCCAAGTGCTACTTGCATTATTTGCTTCTATGACTTGGTGCATGGCCTTGGAAATCATGGTTTTAGGCCAACCTGACCTTTTGGTTTGGTTTGTTTTGTTTTACGGCATATCAACCTCAGTGGGTCATTTAATGCCTATAAAGTTTTGAAATAAATCAATTCTTAATGGGTAATACAATTTTGTTTATAAATACATTTTTCTATTTAACCCATAGATGGGACCTTAACAGGTACTACCACTCTGGGTCAGAGTGGACCAGGGAGCAATGGTGATGAAAGGGTGCTCCACATTCCCCAGACCTCCAGAACTGGAACCTCACCATCAGATAGAGTTTAACGTCATTCCCAGGACATGTAGACCCTCAGTCACCGCCTTCTAGCACCCATATGATAAAAAGGGGTTGGGGCTTGCCATAAGGGCAATAGGGTTATGACCTTTTGGAACCCAAGCTAAATTACTTGAATCATTTGGTTATTGTATTGTGATCAACTGTGATTTTAACTTTTTTTTTGCACAACAAATGTTTTTAGTTGGTTTCATGCCAGTATGGCCCAGTTTGAACTTGTAAAACATAAGTTTTCAAATTAGACTATGTTGCACATTCATCTTTGCGGTTTTCAAATCTTACATGGAATGAAGCAAAACACAATGTGTCAGCACACCAACTACCATAATACTACCAGCCACTATTTCATAGGAAAATTTATTTTAAAAACACTTAAAAAAAAATTCATGCATTTTGCAATTTTATGTTTTTTTTATTAGTTGTCTTCAAAAGCAAAGTAGAAATATATATTTATCTGTGATTAAATAATATGAACATTTTGATATTTGGTTTTATTTATTGATATTGTATGGCAAATTTTATTTGCATTTTCTTTTACATTCCAATGCATTCAGGGTTAAAAGTAAATGGATGTTAAAAACCATCAGTGGAGAGTAAGGTAATTTGCATTAGTCTATTAAATACACACACACACACATACATACTCTGGAGGCGCTTGTTGTGCAATGGTTATCATCATAGGAAATGGACTTAGCAACCCAAATTCAAAACTGTAGAATAATACTAAGTCCAATTACCGTTGAATTGGCAAGACAAGACAGCAAGCAGTCGTAACTGAAATACGATTCTGGTATGCTGTAAAGACTACTGCAAAAGGGCAGGATTTATGGAGCCTCAGAGGATCCTACAAACCAAGCAGCCAATCAGGACTCAGGGAATGGAATCACCCAAATGCATGAGTGGACTTTTCTGAATTCCCATAAGTACCAGTTGTCTTGACACTGGTTCAGTTGAGCTTGGCCAGTCACATTGTTCAAACCAATAGTAGACTGACTGACTGACTTACTTCAATAAAAACTTCGACAAAGCTGTTTGCATTTCACACGACACTAATACCCTTAGGAAAAGTATACATCCAACTATTCTCCCCCCAGAAATGACTAAATAGTAGGGAAGACTAGGGTCTTTAACACTCATATGGCAACCAGTCTTGAAGAAGGAAAAACTCTGAATTCAAACCTGTTAAACTGAGCTTAAAAATTGACCCCCTGTTATGTCTTGCTTGTGCAGAGGAGTTGGGTAAATACATAACTAATGAGACTATCAAGAAGTTAAACCATCTGAGCAGAGTAAGCTAACTTGTATTAGTATATTAAATTCACTCAAATTAATTACATTAAACTCTTGGTATTATTTAATTTTATAATAATCAGACCTCCTTTTTGATTTAATAATAACACCATTCTCACTTAGATAATTAGCATGTCCATTAGTAAGGTGTCACATGACAGTCTCAGAAACCCATTCTCAACTTATTTTGCCTCCATTCTTTGAGCAGTAGAGACATTGTCTCAGCCCACCACCCTGGAATATTAAAGTCCCATCACTCTATTACCTACATTCATCAAGTGAGCATTTTTTTCCATTTTGTACCCCTTCCACATACTACTTGTTAATGAAATAATATGTGTATAATTCTACCATGGGACATGTTTTTGCATTCTTTCCTTGCAATGCTACCTGCATGTATATTATACACATGCATACATATATTTGAGTTATGATTTAAAAAAAAATTTTTCATAAGCAAAAGTGAAATACAATTAAAGTAAAAAGAAAGTAATGTAGTCAAATATATCAAGAATCATTATGTTAAGTCTAATTGAACACATAGTGGATATAGGCATTGATTCAATACAGTTATCTCTAGATTGCAAGTTCAATCCTGGTCAAGGGCGACAGTAACATAGAATAATAATTAACACAGCTTAACACGTGAACCCAGCTATAGTTAGTAAAATGAGGACAGTATACCCCAATGGATTGAATAAAGGGTTGGGTTCAAAATTCTGTGATGGCTCCCGATTATGACAAGAATGTTCCTGAGTTCTAGAAGGCTCCCAAGTCTGACAATAAATATCTGAAGAAGGCTGGAGGACACATCGTCTGAAACATTGTATAGATAACATCAAAAATAAGGACAATAATCCAAATCATCAAGCTTCATCTAAAAAATTCAGAGAAATTAAGAATAATAAACTTTTGTTTTCCCACAATAATAATGAAGTTATATTAGCAGGTTCAAAATATCAATGGGTCTGGGAAAAATAAGTTAATTTGTTTTTGTACATTTTTTTTAATATTAAATACACACATGTGCATATGTACGCATGTGTGGCACGAGTTCTAACTTTTTTTTTTTCAGGATTGAAATTGCAAAAATCAATTAGTTTTTAGAAATCAGAGCAAAACGAACACATAAACTGAAACTGTTTGATATTCAGATATAAAAAGCTTTGACATTTTTCAACAAAACCTTTGTATTTTATCTGTGACTTAAGTAGAATTTGTTGAAATGGACTTTTTTTTCAAACCTTTTGTTTTTACAAATTCATTTATTGTATCTCTTAAGTAGACTGTAGCCTTATAATCAATATCAAGGGAAAATCATTCAATTTAAATATCACTATAAAGCTAAATAAATAAAATTGCTCTATAATTCCAGTATAATTATATATATATATATATATATATATATATATATATATATATATATATATATATAGAGAGAGAGAGAGAGAGAGGGGGATGAGATATAGATAGATGTAGGTATTGAAATACACTCAAACATCACATAATGTCCAAGATATGTTCTACAAAGAAAGAAAAAAAATATCAGACATTGTATGATTTATATGCTGTGTGAACTAAATCTTTTCTTTGTTTTTAGATATAAAATCAAAACCAATTCTAAAAAAGAATAAAAAGAAACAATATATATAATGAATTAAAAATAGAGAATTTTTAAACATAAATAAAACATTTAAAGTTTGTTAAAGCAACTCGTGTCCATTATGTTTGAATCTAATTTTTATTGCTATTAACAGTGGACATATCCCCTTTATATATATATATATATATATATATATATAGTCCTGGTCACCTTTATTTTGTGCCCTTTCATTTTTTTGCTATATCTTCAGGGTAAATTGAAAATAACCAATTTCCATAAACTTTTTGTTTATCATTTGCTATTCTTTATTCAACATGAATTGTCATAGACCAAGATGTTTTCACTAAATTCGCTTTTTTGTTTTTTTCAGGAGATATTCTATATTATGTACTGAAAACTTTATGTGTGCCAAAGATTGTGACAAAGACTGTAAGTGTGTATTTACCCAACCTTCCCACCATGATTTGGTTTGGTTTGTTTATGGCATATCAACCTCAGTGGGTCATTTAATGCGATAAAGTTTTGAAATAAATTCATTTTTAATGCATAATACAATTTTGTTTATCAACTCATGTTTTCCTATTTAACCCATAGATGGACCCTAACAGGTACTACCTCCGGGTCAGAGTGGACCAGAGAGCAATGGTGATGAAGGGTGCTCCACATTCCCCAAACCTGCAGAACTGGAACCTCACCATCAGATAGTTAATGTCATTCACAGGACATGTAGACCTCAGTCACCGCTTCTAGCACCCATATGATAAGAAGGATTGGGGCTTGCCATAAGAGCAATAGGATTGAGGCAATCATATAGGTGCTAGGGCTTGACGTGACCAGCCGATTGATCGGAGGAGGCCTCTCTGACCACCTGTCTAGCCTGAGTAAGGTTCTAAGTGGTCCACCAAGACTCCATCCTTAAGCATCACGGGTTGCCACCCACAGCCAACAGGTGGCCCCATTGGGGGAATCTTACCCCTCTGCAGAGGTGCAGTTGGTGCATTCTAACGCCCCAGCCGAGAGGGCGGTCTCCACCATGAGTAGGATGTGACACAACATCAGCTGTTTAAGTGGTGTACAACTGATTTGAATTCACAACTTTCCTTCTCCTAACCTGTTTGCTTTACAGGGTTAAAGAACCCAGCCTGACCCACTATTTACCCATATTTGAAAGGAGAATAGTTGGATTCATACCTTTCCCAAGAGTATTAATGCTATGTGAAATCAATCAATCTCATCCAGGATTTGAACTTCAGTTACCAAGTCCATTTCCTACAATAATAACCATTATGCCACAACCACCTCCTGGATGTATAAATGAAATGGACATTGTTCAGTTGGATGTTATTCAACTGTAGAGATGTCGAGATAGAATTGCAATAAAGATTGAAATTCCTAACAAAATTACCCTAAATTTGTTAATTAAATCTTCATTGTTCACAATCAAGTTTTTCTCACACACACTATACTCATCTGAGTGTGTAAGTTTGTTTTCACATAAAAAAAAATATATAATGGTAATATATCTTCTAAGTAGATTAGTTTTTAAAATAAGACATCCTTGTGGCTGATAGGCTAAACTGAATTATCTGGTAGGCTGATTATTGAAATATTTTTGGAGTATCAGTAATTCTACCAAACTAAAACTTATGATAGTGTCATATTAACCTAGACAGGGAATCTTAGGTTAGTCCAGGCTCCCACCCAGTAATGCTTGAATCTACCTTTGACATTTTTGGTCTTTCAGTCACTGATACTAATAGGGGTTATATACTGAAGCCACATGGTGATATCATCTACACACATCAAGTGAGACTTTTTCAATTTTGGACCCCTTCCACATACTGCTTGTTCATGGAACTATATATATATATATATATATATGATTCTACCATAGGATATGTTTGTGCATTCTTCCTTTGATACTACTTGTAGAGTATCACATGACACATCAAGTGAGTCTTTTTCAATTTTGTACCCTTTCCACATACTGCTTGTTCATGGAACTATATATATGTATATATATATAGGATTCTACCATAGATATGTCTGTGCATTCTTCTTTGATACTACTTGTAGGGTATCACATGACACATCAAGTGAGTCTTTTTCAATTTTGTACCCTTTCCACATACTGCTTGTTCATGGAACTATTATATATATATATATATATATATATAGGATTCTACCATAGGATATGTCTGTGCATTCTTCCTTTGATACTACTTGTAGGGTATCACATGACACATCAAGTGAGTCTTTTTCAATTTTGTACCCTTTCCACATACTGCTTGTTCATGGAACTATACATATATATATATATATAGGATTCTACCATAGGATATGTTTGTGCATTCTTCCTTTGATACTACTTGTAGAGTATCACATAACACATCAAGTGAGTCTTTTTCAATTTTGTACCCTTTCCACATACTGCTTGTTTATATATATGATTCTGTAATAGGATATGTTTGTGTATTCTTCCTTTGATACTACTTATAGGGTGTCACATGACAGTCAGAAACCCCATCTCAAACTCTTTTTTGCCTCTATTTAAACAGTAGAGACACTGTCGCTTAATCCACCAGGGAATGGTAAAACCATGTATTGATATCATATTGCAGTTTCTCTTGAAACATGTTCCCCTGATGACAGCTGATAAAGCAAAGGACAAATTGATCCAAGACTTCAGTTTTTCAGAGTTTCCAATTATGACATACCAACCCTCTCCAATATGAGGACGGGATATTTTGGCTGAAGAAGTTGACTTCAATCGATGAGCATAAGTATGTGTGTGTGCGGGTTAGCTCGGTAGAGCGTTCGGCTAGAAACCACAAGGTTCCTAGTTCGATACCGGTCCCCGCCAACTCAGCGTATGAGTAGCACAGGGATCTGTGCGGTAAAGTAAGGAGCTGATGGTAGGTGTGGTGCTCCACCTCAGATGCTAAAACAATCTCCTTGGTCTAGCGCTATTGAAAGGGGGATAGACTCCCTCGCTGACTGGCTGATACCGACTTTAGGCCGCCCCGACGACTTTACTATATATATATATATATATATATATTGATATTGAATATCTATTTAAATCTGTTAATGTCTCTTTTTATATCTATCTATCTATCTATCCATTTAAATCTGCGAATATCTCTTTCTATATCTATCAATCTCTGTAAATATCTTATACATCCATCTATCTATAGCTGTAAATATCTCATTGTATATCTATCTATCTCATCTTTTACTAAATATAGGGCACCCAGTGAGAACCAAATTCACTTCTTATTTGTAAGAATCTGTGTAACAAAATTGTTGACCATCATGGATTCATTACTGTGTATGTAATAAACATAAAAATGTATGTCATTAAATAAAACTGATTTAAACACTATGATATTATATCCAGTTTTATTAATGTGGTAAAAAAGTGAAGTAGGAAGAGTGGCCTATTGTTGGTATCAGCCAGACAGCGAGGGAGTCTAACCCCTTTTTGATAGCACTAGACCAGGAAGAGGGGTTTTTTTATGAGGTAGAGCGCCACACCTACCGTTAGCTACCTATTTTACTGCAGAAACCAGATTGCCTGATCTGTGCTATTCATCTGCTGAGTTGGCGGGGACCAGTATCGAACAATGAACCTTGCGATTTCTATGTGGGTGCTCTACCAGCAGAGGTTTTATGGGTGGAGTTACCAGTTCCATACCCACTAGTTTTGAATTTAGAGTTTTTTCCTTCTACTTAACTGGTTTTCTTATCTACAAAGAGCCCAGTCTGTTCTACTATTTATCCAAAGCTGGAGAAAGAATAGTTGGATTCATGCCTTGGGGTGTTAGTGCTATGTGAAATGCAAACAGCCTCGTCCAGGATTTGAACTTTTGTAACTAAGTTCACTTCCTACAAGGTTAATTGTTATGCCATGGGTGCCTCTAGAATAGTTATTTGTTGCTATAATTGTTTACAAAGTATTGTTAGTTACTTGAAACCACATAATTGCATGAAGTACTTGAAACCATATATGGGCATCCCATTTGTAGGAAGCACGTGGTGTAATGGTTAAAGTCATGGGAAATGGACTCGTCGCCCCGAGTTCAAATCGTGGATGTGGTAATTGCATTTCACTTTGCGCTAATACCCTTGGGAAAGGTATGAATCCTACTCTCCCTCCAGCTATGAATAAATAGTAGGGCAGACTGGGCTCTTTAGCCTTGGCTAGGTAACCAGTCTAGGAGAAGGAAAACTCTGCCGAACGCTCTACCGACTGAGTTAACCCGGCATTGTCAATATTTTTTCAGGAAGGATTGTACTTATTTCTGATGATCCAATGAGAGAGGCTTCTGATATAAAAAAATATTCAACCTTTGTGGAATATTCATTTTCAGTTCCAATTACCGTTGAATTGGTAAGACACAGCAACAAGCAGTTGTAACTCAATACAAACCCGTCTTGTTGCAATTCTACTGCAGAATGACAGGGTATTTATAAAACTCCACAATATCATTGAAACCAAGCAGCCAATCAGAACTCAAGGAATGGAATCACCCAAATGCATGAATGGACTATTCTTGATTTCTATAAATACCAACTGTCTTGGACACTGCTTCAGTGGTGCTTAGCTAGTTGCTGTTATTCAAACCAACAGTAGACTAACTGACTTCAATATAGAAGAGTAGTGGAGATATTTAACTGTAAACTGACAGGGATTAGGGCGTTCATGCCTTTCCAAGGGTATTAATCAGAAAGTCAACATAATATTGTCATTGGACTGATTTAAAATAAAAAAGTAAGATAACCAAAATATGTTTTATTAAATATTAATAATTTTGGGAGAATTACTTTACTAACTGAATAATTACCAGCAGAAAGTTTTTCACTCTGCGTAGAGAATTCTATCCTCAAAAGTTTTTATTCACTAACATATAAAGAAATATATGTAAGTGTGTGTATGTGTTTCTGTGAGTGTCTCTGTGTGTGAGAGTATATTGATGTATGTATTCTTTCTAGTAGGTATTACTTTTTTTCATTGATAAGAAAATGAATCGGATATCAAGATATGTTTGACAGGTGAAATTCAATTTGCAATTAATTTACTAATGATATTCATTGGTAAATAATAAGTCGATTTAATTCATGAGATTCAAATCTGAAAGTAAGAAAACAGTAATCACTATCTCAACTTTTTTTTTATGATGATCATATCAGTGTAGGTAAAAAGTAAAATATAAATTTGTGAGTGATGAGTTAAATTTTGTAAAGTTTGTTATTTGTTTGGTATGATAAGAGAATTAATACAGCTTATAAGAAAATAATCAAATGAAAATTTCACTTTTCTCAAATCCTTATTCAATTATATTTAAAAACATTGCTTGTTTGTCCCTATCCAAAATGAGAAAACTATCTGGTGGTCAAAAAAATGAATAAATAAAATTAAAATTAAAAAAATTAAAAAAATGCAGCAAACAAGAAAAAAAAACAAAAAAAAAACAAAAAACAAAAAACAAAAAAAAAACAAGTTTCCAATTTTTAGAAGTACTAAGGTGAGTCAAAAGTTTTGCAATATTTGGGTAACTTATTTGCTTTATGAGTCACAATCCAGAAGCTTCAGATGCTTTTACCTTGTTCAAGAAGATGATGAACCTCACTGGATTCTGGGATGCCAAGCTCATCTGCTACTCATTGCCTCTATGGCTTGTGGCATTGCCTTTAAATTCATGGATTTAAGCTTACTTGACCATGCCTGATTGTCAAGTTTTTTTCAGCCCGAGTGAAAATTTCTAGAACCATCTGGTTACTCTACTGTGATGAACTGCACCTCCACTTGCTGAACAACAAATGCTTTTGGTTGCTTCCATGGCATTTTGGCCGAGTTTGAACTTGTATAGTAAGTAAATGAAATCGGCGTTCAGAGATCAAGTTTGGTTTGTCTTACGGCATATCAAACTCAGTGGGTCATTTAATGCGATAAAGTTTTGAAATAAATCAATTCTTAATGGATAATACAATCTTTTTATAAATACATTTTTCTATTTAACCCATAGATGGAACCCTAACAGGTACTACCACCCCGGGTCAGAGTGGACCGGTGAGCAATGGTGATGAAGGGGTGTCAGAGATCAAATCCTAACGGCGGCTATTTGCATTTTACAATTCGCTAATGTTTTTAAAGTAATTAATCCAACTGCTGCCCCCTATAAGAACAGACTATAGTAGAACAGACTGTGTTCTTAAGTCTTCGTTACACAAACAGTCTAGAAAAACAAGGATACAATCCAGAATAATTGAATTAGGGAGAAACCTTGTGTAACATCCAACCCGGGGAGTAGAGATTTGTTAAATATATAAGGTGTGTGTGTTGAACTTGTAAAGTATTGTAAGTAAAGTAGGCAGAGTTTCCATACTATTGTAATAAGCTAAACAGCAAGGGAGTCTATCCCCTTTTCACAAGCAGCAGATCGGGGAGTTTGTTTTTGCATCTGAAGTGGAGTGCTACACTTACTTAACTTTTCATTTTACTACACAACTCCAAGAAGTGCTACTCATTTGCTGAGTTGCCAAAGGCTGGTGTCAAACTTGGAACCTTGCGGCTTTGAGGCAGATGCTGTGTGGCTTTCAAATCACACAGAGTAAAACAATGCACAACATGTCAGCTCACCAACAATCAGGATATTACCAACCACAGCAGGTACTTTGTATTATTTGGATTATTCAGACTATTGTCCTCATCTTTATTGTTATCTGTACAACATTTTGGTCGATGTGTCCTTTGGCCTTATCAGGTATTTCTTATCAGACTCTGGAACCTTCATGTCAAACTGAGGAACATAATTGAAAGCCTTCATAGAACTTTGAACCTAACCCTTTATTTAATCCATGGAGGTAGACTATTCTCATTCCGTTACTCATGACTGAGTACAAGTGTTAAGCCGTGTAAATTATTCTACGTTACTCTCGCCCTTAAACAGAACTGAACCTGCAGACTAGAGGTAACTGTCACTTAGAACACTATTAACTCAATGCCTATATCAACCATGCCATGTGACCAATTGAAATACCTGAAGAAGGCCAGAGGGCACATTGGCCAAAATGTTGTACAGATAACAATAAAGATGAGGACAATAGTCTGAATAATCCAAATTATCAAGTCTCATCTCACAATTTCAGAGAGACACAGCAGGTACATTTCACAGTTTGAACTATCAGGGTCATGTGATTAACATGCTACAAACTAGCACATACCATGTTAGTATATTTAAAATCCGAAATGAGAAAACTACAATTTCCAAAAAAAAAAAGGAAGATCAATGCCAATTCAAAATTATGATTCTATGAAAAAAATTAAATAAAGCAACAATAGAAAAATATAAATTTGTTCCAATTTTCTAAGGATTTTAGAAGTACAAATGAAATGATTTGGACATTCAGTGGAATTAGGTATCAAATGATTATATATTTATTTATTTATTTTCTTTGTATTCTTACATCACTTCAATAACACAGATATAGGAATGTACAAAAGCAAGTTATAAATAATCTAATTTGACAGACCATTGTTAATACAGTCAGTGAGAATCTCTTGGATATTCCACTTTTTGCAATGTATCAGTCTAAATATACAAAGTAAATAAACAGATATATGCACATATACAAACAGGCTTCTATTCTAATGAATATATTACACACTTTCATTAGACAATTATATATTAACAATTTACTCAAACAATTATTACAGAATATCTATAAAATGTACTTAATATATACATAAGTATAAAAACACTATAGGATAAAGGTAATTTTTAAAAAGATTATGGGGAGGATTGGCTAATATGAGTATAAAAACAGTAGAGCATAAAAGAAATTTTGAAAAGATTATGGGGGAAGTCTCTGTGGCTAATATTATCGACTGCAAGATCATAGTAAGAGAGTTCATGCTATTAAGTTTACTTTTGGACTGATACTCTTGGGAAAGGTAGCAAACATCTCATACCCCCAGCTATGGGTTAAATAGTATCAACCCCCCTCTCCCATCAAACACCCAGCATCTTCCCAGCTTCCTCTAAACTCTTCCTCCCTCACACTTTATATCATGTTATTCTCATTTCATCAATTCTTCCCTACCCCCCTACCCCTCACAATTCCACTACTAACTCACTTTCTCTTCTAAAAAACACAAATTGGATGATGGGAGACTGCTCCGTGTGTGACTCGAAACTTTGACTGCCAAGCTGACAGCTGGAAATTCTAACCACTACACCAGCAGTCTCCCATGTCTATAACCTTGCTGATGAGACCTAATAGGTCGAAATGTACATTCAGGGATTGACATTTTCTCAATTCGTTTAGCCTTACATTTGAACATAAATACCCGCCTAAATTCATTAATTATTAACTAATTAATTTTCAAAATTAGGTATGACTTCAATTAAGCACATATCCTCCAAAAATATTGTTTATAATAAAATCATAGAATTAGCACACTTAATAAAAAAATTTAAAAAATATATCAGTAAATAGACTAATAACAGCTAAGATGCAAACCAATTTTTATTCAATAATTGAATATTCCAGCTTATGAGTTGTTCAGTTATGGTGAGTATGTATTAACCAGCTCCTCAGCAACTGGTGACATTTAGCACAAGATCAATTTTAAAATACAGTTTTTCTACTCGTTGGTTGGCTCTCATGACCACAGTGTTCAGATGTGGTGAGTAACTACGAATCTGATTAAAGGAGTGAAAAATTACCAACCTTTACTCCAAGGATTTTGGGAAACCAAGACTTATTGATGAGAACCTACAAAATAAGAGACAAAAGAAAGGTTACTGGATTGCAAATTGTAGATAGTATTACAACACATAATGACATGGATTAAAACACACATTACATCAGAAGTGATTGTGTATATCACTGAGTAAATATATTATACTACTTCATATAAAACACAGTTGTATATGTACATTTAAAAGGAAATCACCAGAAGACCAACTTGAAATTTACATTTTGATATTAGTGAGTTATGATGTCTTTGCCATTATAGAAGACTGTTACATGCATAGACACACATACACAATTCACCTGGCTAAAACAGTAGGAGTTCTAAAAGAGGGATTTCAGGAACATAAAGTAGATCTTATTATGTTGCGCTGGTTATGAAACACCACAGATTTTGGTCCAAGCACTTTTTAGTTTGGTTTGGATCATTTGTCTAATGGCATATCAACTCGTTATGGGTTATTTGATTCAGGATTTTTTTATTATTTGTAAATGATTGTAATGACTATATTTTTAATGTTCCGTTACATTTCTTTGAATTTCACTTTTTATTTGCTAGTGATCATTTATTTTAAGTTATATTATAAATGCACTTCTCCTCAATCCGAGTATTATCCTTTTTTATATTTATTAGACGTTGACATTCCTCAGTCACTTTTTGTAGCGTAATATTCAGGTCCTGTTCCATGATAGTCAGGATTCTTGATCTAATTTCTTTGTCTTTTGGCGTTGTTAGCCCTTGGACAAAAATTAGGCACTTGAACATATTGCTTGATAATTCTTTTAATTTAAACACCTTGCACTGCGCGTTAACCTTACCTGCATAAGTGACAAAATTGTCTTCTTGTTTTACAATATTTAGGCACTTATACCGTGTATGAAAAATGCTATCTCTTTTATCAAAAAATTTTGATAAAATTTCTATAGTTTCGCTAAATGTCATTTCTTCTGGCTTTTTGGAACTGGCACATAATTGTATTGGTTTCAAGCGCTAATTTTCGCACAAATAGTTTCAAATAACAATTCCTATTTGATAATCATTTGTTTGCATTCAGTTACATGGATTCAAATAAATATTTATCTAGAAACTGATAGATAAATAAATGCTAAAAAAGTTGGAAACAATTCTACAACGATTCTGGGTCGGAATGCAACTAGGATTAATGGCAATGAAGAAATATCCCATTATTCCCCAGAGTCTGGAAACTGGACACTTACCACCAGATTCACTTTAGTATCATACTCAGAACACCTCTATCTTGGGTGGGTGGGGGTGTTGCTTACCCCTCTGTAGAGAATGCAGTTGGTGTATTCTAAAACCCCAATGACACAGCAAGCACTTTTTAGGTAATGTTTACTCTGCAGAACCTTATGACTTGTCATAGTACAGCAGACACCAGATCCCAGAGGAAATATTTAGAGCTCTTGTGCAATCCATGACAAATTATGAAAGACATTTTTTTTGTGGACACACAAAGGGACAAACACCTTCTTAGGCAGATGCTCATGATATTTTAACTCATCATTGTTTATATTCACATACACACAAATACAAAACCACACACACACATTATATATATATATATATATATATATATATATATAAAAGCATATATAAACACATCAAAGATAAAGCTAACTCAAAATAATTAATATCAGAACATTATGAAATTAAGTTGTATTCAAGTTATTTTAAAATTCAAGGAAAATTTCAGCTAATATCTTTAATTTTTTTCAATACATTCCATATAAATTTTTTTATTCTATATTCAGCTTAAATTTGATGCAGTACATTTTGATATTTTAATCAGTTATAGTCATTTGTAGTCTTTGAAATAATGAAAATAAATAACTTTTCTTAGTAAATGTACATTGTACTATGTATTAATGATTATCTATGCAAGGTGGAGCAAAAGTAATAGGACAATCATATTAACTTTGAATTATTAATAATGTTTACTTTTATTATGTTCAAATCTTGACAGTTTTATTTTTGTGTACAAATAATTTTATATAACAATAAATTATTTCCCTTCTTTTTCTCTGAATGTTTGAGATGAGCCTTGATGATTAGTATTATCCGCTTTATTCGGACTATTTTCCCCATCTTCATTGTTATTTGTACAATGATTCGGCCAATATGCCCTCCGGCCTTCTTCAGGTATTTCTTGTCAGACTTGGGAACCTTCTCGGACTCGGGAACTTTCTTGTAATCGGGAGCCATCACGGAACTTTGAACCTAACCCTTTATTTAGTCCACGAGGGTATCCTGTTCTTATTCCGCTAACCATAGCTGGGGTAGGAGTTGTGTTAATTATTTTTCTATGTAGAGGCAGTAACATTGGAATTACACATGCTGTTTTGAACAAATCCTGGAAACATCAACCCTACAAAACAACAGCTATATGGCCACTTACTTCCCATCTCAAAAACTAAAATGAACAAGACATACTGGGCATTGCTGGATAAATAAGGATGAAATCATAGATGATGTTCTCCTGTGGACTCATACACATGGATGCATCAGTGTTGACCAAAGAGAAAAAGCTTATATTCTTCAGCTCGGTGCAGACGCTGGATGTCGTCTAGAGCAGTGCTTCTCAACCTTTTTAGGCTTATGGACCATTTGTTATTAAAAAATTCCCATGGACCAATCCTACTTTTACTTTTACATGGCTAGCACATGTGTTAAAGTAAGACAAGACAATTCATTTTCTGCCGATCATCAACGTGCACTTAAATAGAGATTTTCAACTGGGGAGGGTCATTATAAGAAGCGCTAAATTAGTTAAATTTTTGTGAAATAGTTAAAACATTTTTGTGGCTTCGAACTCTCTGTGGACCACTAGAAATGGTCCAGCTGGACCACGTTGAGAATCACTGGTCTAGCGAACTTACGAAGAGCGATGGCTGATTGGGACAGATGGTGACAGAGTCAAGGGAATCAATGCTGTTGGCATGGGTTAATGATAAGACAATTATATAGTGTCTGACAGAATGTTCTTTTAGGCAGGAATATAAATAAACAACATAGATTCTATTCAAAATTTGAATCAGATGAGCAAATAACAAGACAATTGCTGCTGGTGTTTTGTTTCACATGTGTAAGCAATGCAACACTTAACCTGCACATGACAACATGGGGGTTATTTCCAGTTCATTACATTAAACACCTACCCTTAAATATTTACAATGACATTTGTGTTTGGCAACATTGAGACTACTTCTAAGTCATCATATCAAGCTGATGACAGCATAAAGATTGTAGAAGTTATCCCCCAGATATCATAGAAACAATATAATACACACTGTCGCAGGGGGATTCTAACTACCGTCGAGTTAGCAGACAAGAACAACATGCAAGCTGTAACTTAAATACAGTCCTTGCATGTTGCTGGCAAAGTGATGGCTGAAGAGTGGGTACTTATCCATATCTTTACTCATGCTGAAAACTATCAGCCAATCAAAACCCAGGAAGTGAACTTGCCAGAGTTCATAATGGAATAACCCAAAGCTGTATATAAACCACCTACCAACACTCTAGAGTTAGTTTTACATTCATCTTGTAACAGAGCTGAATACTTGACACAAAATCGAACAAAGATAAACGCAGATAATTCTTGGACAAGACTTCTTTTTCTTTTTTTTTTTTTTTTCGAGTGTACAAATCAGAGTCGAGAAGCTTTAAGCCAAAGAGTATGTTCATGCAAGACAATATTCGTTCACATTCTGCAAAGCTGACTATTACCCACATTGCTAAAAAAGGTTTCAAAGACGTCAAATTAATGGAATGGCCCTCGGGATCTGCAGATATTAATCCAATAGGAAACTTGTGATCAATCATTAAAAGAGATTAAAAGAAATGTATATAAGAATGGAAAACAATATTCAAGCAAATAGGATCTCTGGGAAGCCAAAAAAATGGCTGCAAGGAATGTTAAAGCCAAAACAGTGGAAAAGTTAATAAAAATCAATGGATAAAAGACTGATGAACGTTGGAGAGTGTCAGAGAGTCCATACTAACCTGGAAAATAATAAAATAATTTATTCAAGTATATGGAATATTGCGATAATCAAGCACATTGCTATAGCCAATATTATTTGAGTTTATAAACCAAATATTATGTTGCAATTATTTGTTTGTATAGAAATATCTTAGACTTTGCAAAATTTATCAATATCTTAATAAGTATTGGGTAAGTTAAAACTCAGATGATATAAATATAAGGGTATTAGTTGATTAATGTCAATTTTATTTTGAAAACATTGGTTTGCCTAATAAAGTCTAACACAGGTGTAGGGAAGGTAGTCATACTAGGTTAATAATTAATACACTGTTTAGTATATATATATATATATGTGTGTGTGTGAGTGTGTGTACATAAAGACAAAATATATATTATATATATATATATATATATATATATATATATAAAAATAAATAAAAATAGAACATCTACTAATGGTTAGCAAGCTCCCAATCTGCAACTATTTTTTTTAATTGTAGCTAAATAAAAATATATGTACCTCTATACATGTACTCATATATATATTTTATAAATGTACACTTTTACATATGTACAATGTATATATATATATATATATATATATATATATATGCTGATGAGGCATAATAGGCCGAAATGTACATACAGAGATTGAATTTTCTCGATTTGTTTAGCCTTACATTTGAACATATATGCCCGCCTAATTCATTAATTATCAATTAATTATTTTTTTAAAATTAGGTATGACTTCAATTAAGCACATATTCTCATAAAAATTGTTGGCTAAGGCCATATCAAACACATTGTTTACTTCTCATATATATATATTATATATATTTTTTTTTTTTTAAATGTACACTTTATATAATTATATATATATATATATATATATATATATATATATTTTAAATGTACACTTTTATATATATATATATATATATATATATATATATTATAGGCATATGTGAGGGTGGGCTGAAATGGTCATAGGCTGAAAATTCCTATGATACCATATCTGCTGTTGATGACATTTTTTTAGCAATGGGATCCAATCACTCCAACACCCAAAGAAGAAGTTTGTGGACCATAATGAGTACTATGTTAAAAAAGATAATATATTTGTAATTATCTTTATTATTTTCATATATACACACTTACAAGTTGCATCCATAAGTCTAAAACTTGAAGCATCATTATTAGATTAATTTTGATCATAAATTTTCACTCTAAAATATTTTATCTATATGATTAATATTCAGCACTGACTCATATTGCTTGAGGAACAAAGAGATTAGGTTGAAAAATAAACAGTTCTTATGTCAAATAAATGCTTTCCTTATCCCTAGGCTAGAAACTAACTGATATATTGGCATATATATATATATATATATACACACATATATGAATTCATAGATATACACAAATGTATATATAAATGTTTGTGCGTGTATGTATGTACATTTTTTTTCTATCTTAAATAAAACCACACGCTGACCATAATTTAAATGGTAGACTGAACATTTCTATGTCTGCTATATTCCAACAGAAACTGACATTTACATGTCAATAACATGCCTCATTTCCAAGACATATGTTTTAAGACAGAGGTGTGCATTGGGCTACCAAAATATGCAGAGGAATAACTAATGTTCACTAATTACACCTGCTGACATACAGGTGTATATTCACACAGCTGGATAGCCACATTCATTTATACATATGGACATCTACTCAAACATCTATATATATATATATATAATATATATATATATATATATATGTATGTATATATGTGTGTGTGTATCTGTTTATCTATTTCTATATATGTCTCTTTATACATCTATCTATTTCTGTGGATCTCTCTCTGTCTCTCTCTCAATAAATGTCTATTTGTATATCTATCTATCTATCTTATTTTCCTCAGCTGGATAGACACATTCATTTACACATATGGACATCTACTCAAACATCTATCTATCTATTTCTTTAAACATCTCTTTGCATATACATTCTGTTTCTATCTGTTTCTATATACAAGTTAGCATGGGTATGGAGTCAATGGCACCTGGTTACTGACAGTTTCTGTATATGTTATAAACTGTTAGTAACCAGGTTTATATATAATATATATATATATATATATATATATATGGTGTGTGTGTGTGTGTGTGTGTGTGTGCATGTGTATGTATAATATATATATATATATATATATATATATATATATATTAATATTGAATATCTATTTAAATCTGTTAATGTCTCTTTCTATATCTACCTACCTGTCTCTCTATCCATCTATCCATTTAAATCTGCGAATATCTCTTTCTATATCTATCAATCTCTGTAAATATCCCATATATCCATCTATCTATAGCTGTAAATATCTCATTGTATATCTATCTCATCTTTTACTAAATATAGGGCACCCAGTGAGAACCAAATTCACTTCTTATTTGTAAGAATCTGTGTAACAAAATTGTTGACCATCATGGATTCATTACTGTGTATGTAATAAACATAAAAATGTATATAATTAAATAAAACTGGTATAAACTGATAGTATATCCAGTTTTATTAATGTGGTAAAAAAGTGAAGTAGGAAGAATGGCCTATTGTCACTAGCAGCCAGACAGCGAGGGAGTCTATCCCCTTTTCCCTAGGACTAGACAAAGAGGTTGTTTAGAGTCTGAGGTGGATCGCCCCCACTTTACTGTACAGATCCAAGCTATGCTACTCATGTGCTAAGGACTGGTATTGAACCCATAACTACAAGGTTCCAAGGCTGATGCTCTACCAATTGAGCTAAACTAGCTCATATCTGTACCAGCAAGTTTATAATATATGTGTGAGTAATTGGTTTAGTAGCTCAGTCAGTTGAGCATTCGGCTAGAGACCACAAGGTTCCTAGTTCGATACCAGCTCTCGTCAACTCAACATATGAGTAGCACAGGGATCTGATGCAAAAACAATCTCCTTCATCTAGCGCTAGAGAAAAGGGGATAGACTCTCTTGCTGATTGGCTGAAACCAAATTAAGGCCATCTCTACGACTTTAATTACTTATATTTCTACAATAATATATATTTAGATTTACATTATCTACTATATATATATTTGTGTGTTTGTGTATATAGATAAGTATGTTTCTAAGTACCTATTAATTAATGTGTCTGTGTGTGACATCATATATATATATATATATATATATATATATAATGGGATGTTTGTGAAGTAATTATATTTTACCAGAGAGGATATAAAAACAAACCTATGTTAAATTCATGTAATCATTATCATCAAACGTGTAATCACTTTCATTCCAATGACTGCAGTCCAACTAGAAGGCACATTTTTGAATTCTCATTTCATGAAAACAAAAAAAAAAACTTTGAAGAATCTTTTTGAACTTCTTTGTTTTAAATGTTCTGCCACATAAGTAATGTTCTAGTGACTGAAACAATTGAAAATCTATAGAGTATGGAGGATGTGAAAGAATCTCCCAATCTAACTAGGGGGGGGGGCAGTAGTCATTGAAAATGAAGGTGATTACATTTTTAATGATAACATTTTAACAAATGTAACTTACATTTATTTATATATAATCTCTGGAAACATGCAATTACTTTCTAAACACACACAGACACACAGAATATATATATATATATATATATATATATATATATATGTGTGTGTGTGTGCATGTGTGTGTGTGTGTATCTATGTATGTTCTTATACCTATATGTGTGTGCATATACATATGTTTTGAGAGAATTAGGAGTACCTTATATATATATATATATATATATATATATATATATATATTATATATGTGTAATATGTGTGTGTGTGTGTGTGTGTATGTATGTGTGCTTATATGCCTATGTGTGCATATATGTATGCTTTGAGAGAATTAGGAACACCTTAATTATCTGTGTGTGTATATGTTCTTATATGTTTATGTGGGCGTATATGAATGCTTTGAAAGAATTAAGAACACCTTCATTATTTATGTGTCTGTATATACTTATATGTCTATGTGTGCTTATGTGTTTTTTGAGCAAATTAGGAACACTAAATATATTATGTCTATACATACATATATGTATGTTTTGTGAGAATTAGGAAGAGTGTGGGTGGTGATGTTAGTCACATTTTGTTGTAAATGAGCAGATATAAGTAGCAAACGAGAGTGTTGTACTAAGGGAATAAACAAACAGAAAAATTATGTTCAACACATTGTTGATTCCAAAAATAAAACTTACCCTGAAAAGGGTTTATGAAAAACAAAGACACACACACATATATATATATATATATATATATATATATATATATATATATATTTATAATGACAATAAACCAGATATCTGCATATCAAAAATCAAATTATCCTATGAACTTGAGATACTTGGTTCTTCATTTTCCAGGAAATAGGTACTACTTGGTAGTGTCTGTTACCTTTCCAAGTAATATATGACAGTTTGTTCTTGGTTACAGGGTACCAACAGTAGGGAATAATCCCTGGCTTGATATAATGGAAGAGATATATCAAAGCTTTTATTAAAGACATTAATGCAATAGGAAGCTATCTTAGCTGATGTTTGAATTCAGCTGATTCCATTTTCTGTTAGACAAAACTTTTAATGCCATATCTGTTGATAATTAATATCCAAATATTTCAAATCACGTTTATATCTCCTAATTTTATTCATATTTCAATAGTCTCTCTCTCGATTCATTGTTTTGTAATCTCTTTCTTATTATATCCTGTCTTGATATATGTCAGCAGTTCAATCCCTAAGTCTCTTGCATTTAAAAGGTTCTGATGAATAAATAAACCTTGAAATATTTCATATTTCATTATTAGAACATTGTTCAATATTTATAAGTCAATTGAATGCCTATTTCATACATTTTACTTTACTATTTGGGTGAATCCCCATGGCATAGTCGATAACATGCTGGATTGTGACATCATAATAAGTGAGTTTGAACTCCAGTTGCATTATAATGTTCACTTTTGGACTAATACTCTTGGGAAAGGTATGAACCTCCTCACCTCTCCACAGCTATGGGTTAAATAGCACCCCTAATGTTCTTCTGCAAAGATGGCTTTAGTATTAAATAACCCACAAATGTTGATATGCCATTAAAGAAAGAAGCCAAAACAAACCTTTTTCTATTATCTCTATCTTTGTTATTTTTAGTATATTTCACAATTCAATATTGTTTGATATAAATCAGAGGAATGTGGCTGTTTTTGGAAGCTTTCTTAGTTTCTTCATCTCTTCAAAAATGCCACATTCTAATTCAAAAATAAATGAATGAAAAAGAAAGAAAGATAATTAAAAAAGTACAAGGGGAATTCAAATATTCAAATAAAGAGATAAAAGCAGCATATAGATGATGAAGGCTGGAAAATAAATCTGCTGATATACTCAATTAAAAACAAATATAAGAATCTAATAATGTATCTATTATATATAAAAGAATGTTCATACACAAAATACCAAATGACTCAATATAATTTTCTCTCATCTTGTAGGTGCTACAAAAGATTTTGATTTTATTTGACAATGGAAAAATTACTTACCCTGTCACCTAATTTCCACTATTTCTTGTGAAGTATTTGCTCATGTATATAATGATCTCAGAATAGGGTACTGCTCAGAAAGGGTTGTGGCAAAGGCTTATACTACATTTGGTTCATATACATTGAGGTTTCAGATAAGATTTGTGCTTATATATGTGTGTGTACTTGCAGAAGTACCCAGCACTACCTGGGATAAAAGGAATATCCTAAAGTATGTTTTGTTAAACAAAAATCTATTTATATAAGAGCTTTGGTATATTTTCTTCCTAACAACAGCACTGCTCAGAAAAAGCAGTAACAAAAGTTCATACTAGATTTGGTTCATACTCATTTTTATATGCTTTGAAGTTAAAATAACACATGTGTCTGTGTACTAGCATAAGTACCCAGTACTACCTGGGATAAAAGTATCCTAAAGTATATTTAGTTAAACAAAAATTTATTC
Organism: Doryteuthis pealeii; assembly: GCA_023376005.1. Classification (NCBI taxonomy): domain Eukaryota; kingdom Metazoa; phylum Mollusca; class Cephalopoda; order Myopsida; family Loliginidae; genus Doryteuthis; species Doryteuthis pealeii. Next base: position 4,227,246 of record CM042143.1, on the reverse strand, counting down.
TACAAGAGCTTTGTTATATTCTCTTCCCATGCATGCATGGATAGACATATTGGACCACTACTCTGAAATCACACTTCTAAAATAAAGTATTGCATATTTAGGCATCAGTCTTTAATTAATACAAGTTTCAGAAAAGACAACTGACAAATTAAGAAATATTATTCTCTCGTCTTAGCAAGTATGGTGATGATGTTCTTATATGATGATATATAATTCATACTTTTCATCTATCTTAATTCATATCTATCAGGTATGGCTTCAGTCCTGAAACCATACCTGAACCCAGTTTGGTTTGGTTTACGGCATATCAACCTCGGTGGGTCATTTAATGCCGACAAAGTTGTGAAATAAATTCATTCTTAATGCATAATACAATTTTGTTTATAAACTCATGTTTTTCTATTCAACCCATAGATGGGACTCTAACAGGTACTACCACTACGGGTCACAGTGGACGAGGGCGGTCTGAACCCAGAGTCATCATCTGATGAAGACTTTGTTGGAAGCAACTTTGCTGTGCAAACAGCAGTCATTGTATGAATTTATCTAAGTCAGTTCATATCTATATATATTTTGATCTACCTTAGTCTGTTCATATCGATCTATCTATCATGATATAAAAGGCCAATAAAAATTATACCTTTGGGTACAGAGTAGCCCACTCAAGGATTTTTAAAAATTTGTTTCCTGGATGAATTAGACATTTTTTATTGTTTTCCTGAATTAATTTTGATTTCTGTACTTGTAGATACCAATTCTATTAGCTTTCCAAACAAATAGGACATTTCTGGTTATTTTACTCCAAAACGTTCCCGGGCAACACTAATAAAGAGCTCTCCCACCACTGGAAGAAGGAGTTACTCCTACAGATGCTCATTTTATTTGCTTTCAGGATGACTTAATCTTTCTGGATCAATTTTAAGCAAAGATTCTCCAATCCCTAATACTTTCTCAATATCTCTAAAACACTGCAAAAAGTCAAATGAGTTCACAGGCCAAATTTCATGAAGATTAAACCATTAGCCTCAGTGAGTCTTGGTAATGAGCAAGAAACCAATATAAATCATGTTAAAAAATCAGAGCAGTCTATAAACTAAAAGTAATTAGGATCACACCATCTTATATTTGAAATAAGACAGAAGAAAGGATGTGAAATCATTATTCCTTTTAATTTATATTGATAGGTTTGTAGCCTAATGACAAAAAATACTTTATTTTACACAATAAATATCTACTTTTCAACATAATATCTTTCCTTGTTAATGCACTTAATTCAATAATGAATATTTATCACATGGATCAAACATTATGCAATGAGAATTCCAGGTCAAAATTCAGCTAATAAGTAAGATAATAGCCGATTTATATATAATATATATATATATATATATATATATATATATATAAAGCCGATGTGTGCATACACACACACATCAGCTTTGTCATTCAAACTTTTCAATATATATAATTATAGATCTGCATGGGATTTGCTTAATCGTGTTTATATATATGCATATTTGTATGGATGCATATATATATATATATATATATATATATATTCTTTTGTTTGCATGTGTATAATGTTTATTGGTTTTATCTATATATTTATATGCATTCTTTCTGTGCACACACATATATATACATGTGTATATAAACTTATAATTCATGCTTTTATAATGTGTTTATGTATCTTAGTTCAAACTTCCCACATCTCTAACTGGTAAAGAAAATTCATATTTTCTACTTTTGTTTGAATCTGCAAAATTTAGAGTCCCCAATTGAGTCACTTTGAACCTTAGGACTCCTTCACTTCATTCCTCTGCTTTGCAAACTCTCTAGTTTTAAGTTTGTTTTCGATGTGATCCGTTTGATAGTGCCGTGAAGGTGCCCCCCGTGCCATCATAATCAGCCTCAGTATGTATATGTGTGTGTGTGGTGTGTGCGTGCTGGAATAGTAGTGCAACTTCTATTGGCCCGTGCCTCCTGAGCTGAGAATAAACTCACTCAGGAGTTAGAAATGTGTTAGTACACTTTCTATAGCAGCAGGAGGAGGAGGAGGAGACGGATTGTTATAGATAGTGTATGGTGATGGAGATTGGGAGGGGGGTGATAGAGAAGAAGGGAGGTGAAGAGTGAGAAGGGAGGTGAAGAGTGAGTGGGGAGTGACAGACAGAGATAAAGAAAGGGTGAAAGACAGAATGCTATGAGAGAGGAAAGAGGAAGAAAGAGACAGAATAAGAGATAGATTGAAGAAAAGAAGAAAGAGAAAGGTAGACATGAAGCAATAAAGTGTCAATAAAAAAATGGGGAAAGAGAGAGAGAGAGAGAGGGGGAGAGAGAGGGGGGAGAGGAAATAAAGAGCCGGGGAAAAGAGACAACAGAGAGAGAAATAAAGAGAGATTAAAAGATAGATGAAGAAAAAAAGAGATAAAGTGATAGAAGAAAGGTAGACATAGAGAGAAGAGAGAGAGAGAGAGAGAGAGAGAGAGGAGAGAGAGAGAGAGAGAGAAGAATTAAAGAGCTGAAGGAAGAGGGGGAGGAGGGGGGAAGAAAGAGGAAAATGGACAAAAGAGGAGAAGAGATAGATGAAGTAAAGAAAAAAAGATTAAGTGATCGAGAGAAAAAGTAGACATGGAAGCAATAAAGTGTTGGAAAAAACGAGAGAGAAGGAAGAGAGACAGGGAGAATGGAAGAGAGAGAGAGAGAGACAGAGAGAGAGAGAGAATAAAAGATAGATGGGAAAAAAGAGATAACATGATAAAAAGAAAGGTAGACATGAAGAAATAGTGTCAGACAAAGAGAAAGAGAAGAAAAAAGAAAGAAAATAACAAAAGAGAAAGAATAAGAGAGAGATGAAGAAAAAAAGACACTGATAAAGTGATAGAAAGAAAGGTGTATATATATATTATATATATTATTATATATATTAATATAAAGATAAGAGTAAGAAAAAATGGAGAATAGAGAGGGAACTAAAGAGAGAAAGGGGAAATAAGGAGAGAGAGAGAAAGAATAGAGAGAGAGAGAGAGGAGGGGAAATAAAGAGAAAGAATTGAAAGGGAGAGAGAGAGAGGGAAATGAAAAATAAAAACATAAGCAGAGAAAGAAAGAAAAGAGAGGTGAAGGAATGAAGAAGAGAGAGGATTAAAAAGAGAAAGTGGAAAATAAAAAGTGAGATAAAAGGAATAAAAAAGAGAGGAATAACAAAGAGACAGGAGAGAGAGGGGGGGTAGGGTAGTGAAGAAAGAAGATGAAAGAAATTAAAAGGATGAGAGAGAGAGAGAGAAGAGAGAGAGAGGGAGCGAGTGCGGAAGAGAGATAAATTAAGCAGTGGAAAGAAAAAAAAAACTGAAGAAATAAGTAGATAGGGAATAAAATAATATGGGGGAGTGTCTCAAGAGGGATGGAAAAAGAGTGGACAAGAACATAGAAGAATAAAAGAGAGAGAGGACAGGTTTTTAAAAAGAAGAGGTGGAAGATCAGAGGAGACAGAAAACGAAAAAGAAAGGAAGAAGAAGAAAGGAGAAAAGTGAAATTGAAAGAAAGATAAAGCGAAATAAAATAGTGAGCGAAACAAAATTGAGGAGAGAGAGGGAGGGAGAGAGAAAGAGAGGGAGGGAGAGAGGGAGAGAGAAAGAGAGGGAGGGAGGAAGAAAGGGAGGGAGGAGAGAGATTAGAAGAATGTGAGAGAAAGAGGAGGGAGAGAGAGATTAGAAGAATGTGAAAGAAAAATAATGAGAGAGAGAGAGAGAGAGAGATAGAAGGGGGGAGAGTGTCAATCAGAATGGATTACTTGATAAGATACTCTAAAAATAGTTAACAAATAAAATAAAGACATGAGAATAGAGAAAAGACATGAGATAGAGGAAATATATAGAGAGAGATTGAAAATTTATGGATGGGCAAAGATATGCAGAGAGAGGAGAAAGAGGAGAGAAAAGAAGGAGAGAGAGAGAGAGAAAGAAGGAGAGAGAGAGAGAGTGAGGGAAAAAGAGAGAGAGAGAGGAGGAGAAAGAGAGTGAGGGAGAAAGAGAGAGAGAGTGAGAGAGTGAGGGAGAAAGAGAGTGAAGAGAGAAAGAGAGAGAGAGTGAGAGGAAAGAGAGAGAGAGTGAGAGAGAAAGAGAGAGAGAGTGAGGGAGAAAGAGAGTTGAGGGAGAAGAGAGTGAGGGAGAAAGAGAGAGAGAGTGAGGGAGAAGAAGAGAAGAGGAGAGTGAGGGAGGGAGAAAGAGAGAGATGTGAGGGAAAGAGAGAGAGAGAGTGAGGGAGGGAGAAGAGAGAGAGTGAGGAGAAAGAGAGAGAGAGAAAGAAGAAGTAGAAGATGAAGAGAGAGAGAGTGGGGAGGCAGATAGAGGTAGAGAGGAGGGAGGAGTTGAGAGAACAACAAAAACTTTCCCCATTTACCAGTCTATTAAGATGCATATATGGGAGTTATTTTTAACTTTATCTCCCTAGAAAGCACCCCCCCCCCTTCATTCATACCATCACATTGGATACACTGTAATATTTTGATTACTCTTTTGTAGGTTAGTAAATGCTGATCATATCCCTAACACAAAAGCAATGAGAAAGAGGTAAGAATAAAAAGTAGAAAAGTTGGATGGTTTATAAAAATGACAGCTGGGGTTTATCTGGTGGTCAGAGGTATGCTCTCTTTTTCTACTTGTTGCCGGGCTAACAATATCTGAAGGTGGTAAAAAGACAGGAGTTTGAAATGTTGATTTTCAAAGCAGTGCTTTAACTAATTGTAAGACTGACTACAACACACTATACTCCCCACTATTTTTTAAGTCTAGTCTGGCCACAAGGGGCAAAAAAACAGAAGCGTGAGTTTCTGATTAGGGAAAAATTAGTGTTTTTGAGAAAAGAAAGGAGAAGAACAGGTTTCATGTCAATCTAAAATTGACAGTTTGAATAGACGGGAAAAAAAAAGGAAAAAGGAAAACAATGATAATGAAGAGGGGGGGTGGGGGGTGAGGTAAATTAGAGAGAGAGAGATGAGGAGCGGAGAGAGAGAGAGAGAGAGGGAGAGAGAGAGAGATGGGTCTTAGAGAGAGATGGGTAGACAGAGATGGGTAGAAGAGAGAGAGATGGGTTAGACAGAGATGGGTAGAGAGAGACACAGAGAGGAGAGATGGGTTAGAGAGAGACAGAGGAGAGAGCATGGGTAGATAGAGACAAGAGAGAGAGTAGAGAGAGGGACAGAGAGAGAGCGGTAGAGAGAGACAGAGAAAGAGAGAGAGAGGGGGGGAGAGAGACATGGGGGAGAGAGAGAGACATGGGGAGGAGAGAGCAGAGACATTGGGAAGAGAGAGAGACATGGGGAGAGAGAGACAGTGACTGGGAAGAGAGAGAGGACAGATGGGGAGAGAGAGGTTTTGTGTGTGTCGCTGAGAGAGAGAGAGAGATGGGTAAGAGAGAGGGAGGAGAATTTATGTGTGGTGTGAGAGAAAAAGATAGGTAGAGAAGAGAGGGAGGATGCGGTAGATAGATAAAGTACGTAACAGAGAGAGGTGTTAAATTGATTAAAAAAGATAAGATAAAGTAGGAAAGAGAACTGTTGGAAGGGGAAAAAAATGCGGGAAACCAGGGAGATGGGGGAGGGGAGTTAGAAAAAGGAGGTGTTGGGGGAAAATGTGTTAATGGAGGGATTGGGGATGGGATTATGATTTAATGGAAGATAGATAGAGAGAGATGAAAGAAGACTCAGTCAGAGAAAAAAGGCGAGAAAAAAAAAAATTTAGAATTATGTAATCCCCAACTATTTTGTGCATAAATGTAAGCGGAGGAAAAAATTAGGAAGAAAAGAAAAAGGAGTGAAACGAGTCTACTTGAAGATTTTTAAGACTTTTCACACGCAAGGATAATTTAGAACCTTAAGATGATAGAAACTACTATACCCCGTGACCAAAGAGGGCAGGAAGAAATTTGAAAAAGTAAGATAAAGAAAGGAAAAAATGTTGAAACGATCCTAAGAGAAGCGAAGACTTATCAAACATAGTTCGCACTTTATGGACAAAGACAGAGGTCACGTTGTATATAAGAAACCAGAGAGATATTTTGGAAATAGGCGGTGGTGCCCGAGAAAGAAATGAAAAGAAGATGAGAGAGGCCAGTAGAAAAGAGAATAGAGGCCATTGAAATAGTATGGGTGGACAACCGGAGGGTTTTTAATTAGTGAGAGAAGTTAAAGACAGAGTGAGGGAGAAGAGAGAAGAGAGAGCGAATAAAGATGGTGAATGATGCGAAGAACTGGGCTGTGTAAAGACGTGTTTGGCAGAGAGATAGAGAAGAGAAAGAACTCTGACCTCGTGAGAGACAAGCGGACTGCCTCTAGAAAATGTGAAGAGAATGGGATAGAAGTGATGAGAGGGAAGAAAGAGATTGTCTTGTGTAAGGGAGGTTGTTGAGCAGAAGTGAGTGTACTATATTTGTGATGTGACGTAGAGGAAAGAGTGTGTGGGTTTATGTTAAGTTTAACCGAGTGATGCAGAGAGATTAAGAGATATAGACGCAGAACGAGGGAGCCCGAGAAGATAAGATGGCTAGTGTAGAGGGAGAGATGAGGAAAGGCGTCATGAAAGTTAAAACGAGTAGTGAGAAAGAGATTAGTAAGACAGACGTAAGATACAGTTAGCAGTTGAAGAGTGAGAAAAGAAAAGAGAGTAAGCAGGAGAAGTGACGTGAGAGACTTTGAGAGTAGCGGTTTGAAGATAAGAACAATGCAAAGAATAACAACAGTCATAGAATGCTGTG
>CM042143.1:4211267-4220393 GCA_023376005.1 Doryteuthis pealeii | reverse complement strand
CGAGCCTCACGTCCCCGCACGGATATGACGTTAAATGAAAAAAATTCCTTTCTAATCGAGATCCAAAAAGGGGTGCCTAAAGATAATATGGTCCCAAAAATGTATAACAGGTACTCCCACTTTAGTCAAAATTACACGTTGTAATAATGGCAAAACTAAGGGGATGACTCCCCAATACCCAAATTAATAACTGAAGCCTCACCAACTTGATCAGGTCATATGCAGGTCCATCCCTTGTAGGAGTGTATGTGGGGTGGTCTTACCCCTCAGCAGAGGCATTCACTCAAATATTTTTTTTATTTTAATTAGCAAAGTTTTTCATTATTTTTTCCTATTTAGAAGCTTAAATTAAGTATTAACGATAATTTTTCATGAAAAACAATAAGTTTTTAATTTCATCAAACTTTTAAAGTAAAAGAAGACTTGAAAGCCCAAAGGAAAATTGCCCAGTTTGTTATATAAGCATTTAGTTTAGAATCATTGTATTAGTATTACTGAAAATTTTAATCTTCTTCGAAATAAAAGTTTCTTATTATTTAATCAATTTCAACTGCAATAGTATAATTGTTTTGTTAATAATATTAAATTCCTCTAGTTAGAAAATAAGTTAAAAATTTATACCAATTATCTAATAGAGCACTTAGTTGAAATGCGAATGATTTGAAATTAACCTCCACGGCGTGTAAAGAATAGAAACCAACTTTGGCCGAAGAAAAAAAAAAAACAGGAGCAATAATATATAATATATCAACACAGAGCATCAATCTCTTTTCTATAGTATATGCTATTTATATATATAATCCACAAATCAAAATGTTTTTTCAAAAATGTTTGGTAGATATGGCTCTCTCCTCTCTATCTATCTATAATATATATCTAATATATATATTACACTTCTTTTTATTTCTGTTTTCTTATTTTATGCCAGAACTCGAGATTTAAAAAAGAGCTAAATCATATAAAACCCAATCTTATATTGGATTTTACCATGCCAGTAGACTACTGAGTAAAGGTAATAAGAGAGTGAAAAGCTGGACAAATACCTACCTAGCCAGGAGAACTGAAAAGTTTGGAATATGAAGTGAATGTGATACCAATCATATTTTGGGGCCCTTCAAAAAGTCCCTAAGGATTGTGGAAAAGAGACTTGATGCACTGGAGATGAGAGGAAGAATTGAAACATCTTGACAGAGATACTTAGAAGAGTAAAGGAGACCTGAAGGGAGACTTTCTTTATCACTCACACTCCAATGACAAACCAAATTATTATAATAATACTGATTACTGATATGACGAAAAATGCATAGAAACCCCTTGTACAAGCAATAAGAATATACAACATAATATAGGAAATGGAATTTGGATGGGAAAGTGTTCATGCTCATTCATAACAGGGAAAGGAGAAACAGTAAAAAGGGAATAGAACTACAAAAATCAAGAAAATATAGAACACTTAATTTTAAGGGCCATTCTTGGCCTTAAAGCAGAAGCGCTTATCCAGTGGAATTGGATCCTGATAAAGAGTCCTTCAATAATGAAATCTTTGGTCTCTGGTAATCGTATAAGTCCTTCCTGAGTATTGGTAAAGATCCAGCAATCCTATGTCCGTCTTCAGTGAGCGCAGTTGTAATTATTGACGATGTGGGGGGTTCAAGTATTCTATCAGCCACACAGTATTGCTAGTGATTTGGTTCAAGAATAACTCACGTGACCTTGGCTGTCTATAAATCTTAGGTGAAGATTAGAACACACCTTATATTGCAGAAATTTCTAACACACTTGAAAAATGATAGAATTACAAATACCTGGAATATTGGAAGGGACACCATCAAACAGAGATTAAAGAAAAGAGTGTACCTCAGAAGAAAAAAAAGAAACTCTCAAAAAACAAGCTCTACAGCAGACATTCTTCAGAGGAATAAATAACTGGACTTTCCCTCTTGTAAGTATTTCTAAACCATTCTTAAAATGGACCAGGGAAGAACTTGAACAGTAGGACCCAAAGAACAAGGAAATTGATGACAATGCACAAGGCATTAACACCAAAATGATATGTATCAAGAAAAGGAGAAAGGGGACTCACAAGCATTGAGGATTGTGTAGATGCAACAATTAAAAATTCTGGGAAAAGAAAAAGACTTAATAACAGCAATTACAACATATAGACAAACGAAAAAAAAAAAAACAGAAAACAGAAAATTGCAGATAAACAATAAATGGATGCTTCAAATAATAAACTGGAGAGATTAAACATGAGAAAAACCGACCATGTCTAAGAAGGAAAACCCAAAGAGCAGAAAGGAATTTCTTATATAGCAGCACAAATTAATGCCATAAGTACCAGTTATATCAAAGCAAAATTGATAAGATACAACTGAATTGTAAGTGATATATTGTGGAAACAGAGATGAAACAGTAATCACATAATAAACAAATGCTGTAAACTGGCACAATGGGAGTACAAGTCTAGGCACAAATAGGTAAAAAGGGGTCAACTGGAATTGTGTAAGACTGTTTAAAATTTGACTATACTACCATATGATATATGCACAAACCAGAATGAGATGCATAAAATTTCTCTGGATTTTTGATACAATGAATCCCCTAATCCTGGTCAGATGGACCAGACCTAGTGTTAATAACAAGAAAAAAGGATTTGTCTGGATTTTTCTATTACCATTGGCGCACAGTGAAAATGAAAGAATGTGAAAAGATAGACAAATACTTAAATCAGCCAGAGGATAAAACATGATAATGGCACTGGAGTCTAGTTGTTCTAGTTTGCATTTTAACTTTTCATTTGATTTTCTAATATTCTAAGCTGAACAGTCCTTTTGAACATTTATATTCAATCACTCAAAGAGATTTGCTCTTTCCGTTGTCATTCAAAACCATATTAGTATTATACTGAAGTGTACATATGTTCTGTTATAAGAGTTATTCACTGATAATACCAGGATCACAACTACTATAACAATTCATAGTATCATTATTCAATCATCAAAATATACACATGACAGGAGACTATCTTTCAATTAAATGGATATTCTGCCATAAAATTTATTCGGCTTTCAGTCAATGAAATTCTTTAAGCAATATTTCAATTGTTGGGATTATGATCCAACAAAAAGCATTACAATGATATTTTAAACCTCTGTGTTTATGCTGTCAGTATGTGTTTGTGCATATATAAAGGATATTCATTTACCACCGACATAAGTATTGTATTTCCTGTTCATAGAGATGCAAGGTTTACAAGGTATTTAGGGGACAACTGCTTACTGCAAACCCTTCCAAGCTGCATAGCTGTTGGTTCAAACTTCAGTTTGGTTGGTTGGTTGTTTTTCTTTTATGGCATATGAACCCTCATTCAGGTCATTTAATGTAGAATTAAAAAAAGAAAAAAGATAACAAAAAGAACTCTGGTTTGCTTCCAGTATTAAACTTCAGGTAACCCTCATCTCATAATATGAATGAGTGGATTCGCTGTAATATAGGCATAATATTATTTAATATTAAATATGGTAATTATGAACTTGTTTAGTAAATTAGGGTGTCCAGAAAAAATAGAACCCACAAATTTGTATAAAAAATAATTTTGGTTCTTTTTTCTGGTCAGCCTATACAGGCTGACAAAATAAAAAAAAAAAAACAAACAAATATTTATTTCCATAAACTATACCCCAACCCGTAACACTAAACCCTAATTTATTTGTTTAATGGGAAAATTAAGTTTATTACAAATTTGTGGTTCGTTTTTCTGGGACATGTGTATATAATATATATATTATGTATAACACACATGAAGGTATATGAATGCACATATTATATATATATAGATTTATGTATATACACACACATGAAGGTATATAATGCCATATAATATATATATAATATATTTATTATATACACAACATGAAGGTATATAATGCACATATATATATATAATAGTATTTATGATATACAACACATTGAGTGTATATGAATTGCACATAATATATATTATATAATATACTCTTAGTATATACACACATGACAGGTATATGAATGCCACATATATATTATATATACACGGAAGGTATATGAATGATAATACTATATATTATAATATACACACACACACATGAGTATATGAATGCACACACACAGTATATATATATATATATATATATAATAATTATAACACCCACACCACATGGTAGGTACTGAATGTACATTATATGTGTGTATATATATTTATTTATTTATTTAATATATATATATATACACACGCAACAGTGTGTGTATATGTATATATATAAATGGTGTGTATATATATTATATATATTATAATATATATATTATATATTTATATTACATACATACAATGTAAGAAATATTAAGCTGGTAAAAATAGTCATTTAAAAAGCTAGCCAAATGGGAATGGGCATTTTCCTATCCCTTGGGACAATTTCTTTTTTTTCCCAGTCCATTCTTCTTCCAAGTGGACAGTCAAAAAATGATGTATTTACTGACTAGCATATTTGATTCATGTCCATTTCCAAAGGCCCTGCTGATTTATATCAACCATATGTAAATCATGAAAACTATTGAGAATTTTTTAAAGGAATTCCTATGGCTTCCCCCCCCTGTCCTGTCTGTGCAATTCTATTTAGATAATTACATCAAGTGATTATGATGTTGTGAAAAATATTGTGTCCCTGGTAAATTTCATTAGGAATTTCAAAACAGATAGGCACTTGAGCATTTTATATGTCCATGTCCATATGGTAGACAGGCAGTGTAGATTGCCTTCTTTTTTTTCTTATGGATTGGGGGAGGGTAGTGGATGCACACTTATTCACATATACAAAGATCCATGACTGCATCTTTTTGCTTGTATATACATGCATGCTTATATATCTATGTGTGTCTTCATATAAGATATATTATATGTACATGTACATACATATATATATATTATATATATATATATATAATATATGATTATGTAGTGGAGGTGTATATTCCTTATATATATATATATATGTATATTGTGGAGTGATTGCATTCATGAACAATTGCCATTTCAAATATGAATATGATTATAGAGAATGATAACATACATATATAATTGTGCGCGTTTTCCCTTTAGAAATTAGTATGTGCCAACATGACATATTTGTTTTGTCTTTTCAGAAGATACCATTTTTTTGCACAATGTGTATTAGCATTATAAATATAAGTGAAATGACTAATATGGACATAGCTTAAAGTGAGCTTAGAATATGATGTCTCCTCTGCAGAGAAGTAAGATCCCCCACTCACCCTCAAAAAGGATATCCTGGGATAGACACTAAACTGTATCTGATGGTGAGGCTCATGTTCTGGAGATCTGGGAAATGTGAAAAGTATTCTTATTGCCATTACTCTGATTTCCACTCTGTTTGAAATTTGGTAAGTACTTGCTAGGGTCCACAACTGATATTTGGTTAATCATACTGAAAGCACTGCTCTCTACTAGGATCTCTAAGTTAAACCTCCACTTTTCCCTTACTTACGCTAGATTGGCAGATCACATCAAGCCTTCAGCAGCTATATAATTGTCCCACCCTATTACCCTTATGGCAAACCTTGAACCCTTTATCATGATATGCAAGAAGGTGGGGGTGAGCGTCTTATTGTCTTGGGTATGCCATTAAACTGCATCTAATGTTTCAATTCTGAGTTTGGAGATGTGTGGCAGTACCCCGATCTTGCCATTACTCCCAGCTCACTTTTTCCGGGATTTGGTAGTTACCTTTTAGGGCCTCATCTATGGGTTAAGAGTTTAAAAAACTGTTTACAAAAGAAGATGGAGTTTAAATTTTTTTAACCTTGTGTCATTACTCAACTGGGTACCACCTAAGCAACAAGCAGGTACTGTAAGCAACCTTAATGTCCTTTGTTTATCCAAAACACCTTGATTCTGCCATTAAATGGCCCCGAAATGATTGATATAATTAAAACAACCAATCTATCTCTGAGTCAAATAGTTTTATTAGATAGAAATACTTGATATCATATAACTGTGTGCAAAATTCTTAAGAAAACAGCTGACAGAAAAAAATGTAATATGAAACACACAATGATGCATTTCTCGAACATCTAGGTTAAAAAACCCTAGACAGGTGACATCCATAAAATCAATCAATCAATAAATCATGAAAGTTTCTAAATAAATATATGAAAATTTGTTTCTATGATGTTCACAGAGGTGAAACATCTTTATTATACTGGATCGGATTTATATTGTGTTGTACCGGCCGTCCTACAGTGAGAAATACACGGTTCTCGCTATATGAATAGTGAACACCGAGTGAAAAGGTTGTTATTGTACCGTTTAGCGGCAAGTAGCCGTTCTTGTACCTTATTGTAAAATCACTTGTCTCGATTTACCCTACCTCAACTTGACTTCTTTTACTGTTTGAACTAACATCACACAACATTAGATGCTAAAATAATTCATCTATTGTTTGTTCACAATACATTTTTAAAAACTTTCTCTTACGAGGTGTGAAATAACAGACCCTGTGTATCTTTATATAATATATATATTATATATAATATATATATTATATCATGGGGCGTGCGGTGCTGAAAATTCATATCTTAGCTATATGACTTTTTTTACCAATGGAATCAAGCACAGCAACACAAAGGAAGAATGTGTTGATAGCGAGGAGAACTATATTAAAAAATAAACCTCATTGTTCATGAGATTAAATCTTGTCAGTCTATGACTTGATCACCCCCATCCTCATTATGTTAAATATCAATAGTATATATATATATATATATATATATTATATATATATATATCAATGCAATTGAAATAAAGTGAAAGAATGAAACAAAATAGACAATATATCAGATGGGTATGTCTGCTTGTTACAAAACTTGTCACATCGTCGTTGTCATAAAAGTCACTAGAAGTGGAATGCTTAAGCGCTACTCTAAACAAATCATAAAAATCTAAGAAGTTCGTTTAGTGTTGAGTATGGATCGGCCGTCAGCTTGGCAGCGTCCGGTTTCAAATCCCGCACAGGGCGGGTGCTTCCGAATCTATAAGCTCTGCATGATGAGGCCTAATAGGCCGAAATGTACATACAGGAGATTGATTTTCTCGATTTGTTAGCATACATTTAATAGGTATTCCCGCCTATGTGATTATTAATTAATTAATTTCTAAATTTAGGTACGGACTCCAATTAAGCACTTATCTCCAAAAAAAATTTCGGAAAAAGCCATTCTTAAACAAACCTTGTTACAGATATATATATATATTGTCAGCTGCAGACTCCTCTTTTGATGTATCACACACTACACATATATATATATTAATATATATATATATATATAGTATATATTATATATATATATACCACTCATCCAAGACATGTTGTCTGTTTCATTCTTTCACTTTCTTTTCATGTAAGCACACACTGACATGCACAAACCCATGTACACACACATACATCAAGCCTATATATATGCACGTGGTTATATTTGATATCATAAAAATTCTTGATTTATTACAAAAACTGAATTCCTGTAACCTATACACCCCATAACATGCTGCAAAAACTTCATTATCAACCATCAATAATGTTTTTTGTCATTTGGAGACTCTTTTCCTACTAATTTCTTATTGAGTCAAATTCACATCTACACTTAATTGCATTGATGAATTATATACTTATGACAATGGCACTTTGTATATATGCACTTGCCAAACTCATGTACATGCAGTATATGCACAAACATTCACATGCCATCATAGATATAGTATATATATATAATAATAGTATATATATATATATCTAATGTAAAAAAAAAAAAAGAAAAAAAAAAAAAGGTCCGCAAAATGTATTGTATTTTTTAATATTTTTTTTTTACATTAGCTATATATATATATATATATATATATATATATATAATATATTGATGCATGTGCATGTTTGTGCATATACCTGCATATGTACATGAGTTTGGCAAGTGCATATATACAAAGTGCCATTGTCAGTAAGTATATATTCATCAATGCAATTAAAGTGTAGATGTGAATTTGACTCAATAAGAAATTAGTAAGGAAAGAGTCTCCAAAATGACAAAAACATTCATTGATGGTTGATAATGAAGATTTTTGACAGCATGTATTATGGGGTGTAATTAGGTTACAGGAATTCAGTTTTTGTAATAAATCAAGAATTTTATGATATCAATATATCACCACGTGCATATATATATGGCTTGATGTATGTGTGTGTACATGGGTTTGTGCATGTCAGTGTGTGCTTACATGAAAAGAAGTGAAAGAATGAAACAGACAACATGTCTGGATGAGTGTATATATATATATATATATATATATATATATATATATATATATATATATATGTGTGTGTGTGATACATCAAAACAGGACTGTCTGCAGATGACTAATATATATATATATATGTAAACAAGGTTTGTTTAGAATGGCTTTTGCCGATAATTTTTTTTGGAGAATAAGTGCTTAATTGGAGTCGTACCTAATTTAGAAATTAAATTAATAATGAATTAGGCGGAATACCTATTAAATGTATGGCTAAACAAATCGAGAAAAATCAATCTCTGTATGTACATTTCGGCCTATTAGGCCTCATCAGCAGAGCTATAGATCGGAAGACCGCCCTGTGCGTGATTTGAAACCGGACTGCCAAGCTGACAGGCCGATCCCATAACCTCAACACTAAACGAACTTCTTAGATTTTTATGATTTGTTTAGAGTAGGTTAACATTCCACTTCTAGTGACTTTTATGACACGACGATGTGATAAGTTGTAAACAAGACAGACATACACCCATCCTGATATATTGTCTATTTTGTTTCATTCTTTCACTTTATTTCAATGCATTGATATATATATATATATATATATTATATATATATATATATATATATATATATATACATACATGAGGGATGGGTGAAAAGTTCATAGACTGACCAAGATTATCTCATGACCAAATGAGGTTTATTTTTTAATATAGTTCTCCTCGCTATCAACACATTTCTTCCTTTGGTGTTGCTGTGCTTGGATTCCATTGGTAAAAAAAGTCATA
>CM042143.1:4201267-4206267 GCA_023376005.1 Doryteuthis pealeii | reverse complement strand
AGGTCACGTGAGTTATTCTTGCAACCAATCACTAGCAATACTGTGTGGCTGATAGAATACTTGAACCCCCCACATCGGTCATAATTACAACTGCGCTCACTGAAGACGGACATAGGATTGCTGGATCTTTACCAATACTCAGGAAGGACTTATACGATTACCAGAGTAACCAAAGGATTCATTATTGAAGGACTCTTTATCAAGGATCCAATTCCACTGGATAAGCGCTTCTGCTTTAAGGCCAAAGAATGGCCCTTAAAAACTTAAAGTGTTCTTATATTTTCTTGATTTTGTAGTTCTATTCCTTTTACTGTTTCTCTCTTTCCCTGTTTATGATGAGCATGACACTTTCCCATCCCAAATTCCATTCCTATATTATGGTTGTATATTCTTATTGCTTGTACAAGGGTTTCTATGCATTTTTCGTCAGTATCAGTATCAGTATTATTATAATAATTTTGGTTTGTCATTGGAGTGTGAGTGATAGAAAGTCTCCTCTTCAGGTCTCCTTTACTCTTCTAAGTATCTCTGTCAAGATGGTTTCAATTCTTCCTCTCATCTCCAGTGCATCAAGTCTCTTTTCCACATCCTTAGGGACTTTTTGAAGGGCCCCAAATATGATTGGTATCACATTCACTTTCATATTCCACAACTTTTTCAGTTCTCTGGCTAGGTCAAGGTATTTGTCCAGCTTTTCACTCTCTTTTACCTTTACTCAGTAGTCTACTGGCATGGTAAAATCCAATATAAGATTGGGTTTTATATTGATTTAGCTCTTTTTTAAATCTCGAGTTCTGCATAAAATAAGAAAACAGAAGATAAAAAGAAGTGTATATATATATAGATATATATATAGATAGATAGAGAGAGAGAGAGCCATATCTACCAAACATTTTTGAAAAAACATTTTGATTTGTGGATTATATATATAAATACATATATATAGAAAGAGATTGATAGCTCTGTGTTGATATATTATATATTATTGGCTCCTGTTTTTTTTTTTCCTTCGGCCAAAAGTTGGTTTCTATTTTCTACATGCCTGGAAGGTTAATTTCATCATTCAATTCAACTAAGTGCTCTTATTAGATAATTGTATAATTTTAACTTATTTTCTAACTAGAGGAATTTAATATTATTTTACACAAAACATTATACTATTTGCAGTTGAAATTGATTAAATATAAGAAATTTTTATTTCGAAAGCAAGATTAAAATTTCAGTAATATCTAATTACAATGATTTTCTAAATGAAATGCTTATAAACAAACTGGGCAATTTTCCTTTGGGCTTTCAAGTCTTCTTAACTTTAAAAGTTTTATGAAATTAAAAATTTATTGTTTTTCTGAAAAATTATAGTTAATACTTAATTTTAAGCATTTCTAAATAGGAAAAAAATAATGAAAAACTTTGCTAATTAAAATAAAAAAATAAAAAATATTTGAGTGAATCCTCTGCTGAGGGGTAAGACAACCCCCACACATACACTCCCTACAAGGGTGACCTGCATATGACACTTGATCAAGTGGTGAGGCTTCAGTTATTAATTTTTGGGTATTGGGGAGTCATCCCCCTTAGTTTTGCCATTATTACAAGTGTAATTTTGACTAAAAGTGGGAGTACCTGTTATACATTTTTGGGACCATATTATCTTTAGGCACCCCTTTTTGATCTCGATTAAGAAAGGACATTTTTTTCATTTACACCGTCAATATCCGGTTGTTTGTTAGGGTTTGGTTTGTTTTGTTTTACAGCATATCAACCTCAGTGGGTCATTTAATGCCGATAAAGTTTTGAAATAAATCAATTCTTAATGGATAATACAATTTTTTTATAAATACCTTTTTCTATTTAACCCATAGATGGGTGTTTGTTAGGGGTCAGGGTTAGGGGTTAGTTTTATAATTTTTTTAAAAAATCTAAAAATCATCTGTTAAAACGACCGGATATTGACGGTGTAAATGAAAAACATGTCCTTTCTTAATTGAGATCAAAAAGGGGTGCTTAAAGGTCATATGATCCCATTTTTGTTCTGTATATAATTCAAGACTATAATTCTAAAATTGACAAGTATAAAATAACCCAGTAAGAGATGACATGCTGTAAAACCAACCTACATAATTAGAATTACAAAGCTGATTCAAAAGTTTTGCAATATTAGGCCTAATTCAGTGGCTCTGGAAGCTTTTGCTATCATGAAGATAAAAAATCACTCTGGTCTGGAAAATGCCAAATTTTCCTGATAATCTCTGAGTGCTACTTGCATTATTTGCTTCTATGACTTGGTGCATGGCCTTGGAAACCATGGTTTTAGGCCGACCTGACCTTTTAGTTTGGTTTGTTTTACGGCATATCAACCTCAGTGGGTCATTTAATGGTTTTAGGCTGACCTGACCTTTTGGAACCCAAGTTAAATTACTTGAATCATTTGGTTACTGTATTGTGATCAACTGTGATTTTACGTTTTTTTTTTTTGCACGACAAATGTTTTTAGTTGGTTTTGTTGTACACCCTTTTCATTACTTCCTTCTATTCTTCTTCTTCTGTTCTTCTAGCGTCTCTTCTAACATCTTGGGGACTTTGTCTTGGCTGTTCGGTCGCACTTAACTCATTTCTTCTTCTATACCAGTCTTGTTACCAAGACATTCATTAATCACAAGACCGGGTTATTTTCTTAAGCTTTTATTTCCTTAACTAAACATTTCACGTAACAACATAGTGCGCGTATGCTGAGTTCCAGTTAAGGCAGGACATCCTCACTGCCTGACGTCCAACTGAAAACTGATGAGCCAACCAGGTCCCACGTGACTTCATGTATTTCGAGGGCTTTCTGTACTATTCCATGGAAAGTCCCACCCGTGATATGAAAAGGGCCATCCCTTTAGAAATACAGGGGATTGACAATAATCTTATGCAATCGCATAGATTATGTAACAGTTTCATGCCAGTATGGCCCAGTTTGAACTTGTAAAACATAAGTTTTTGAATTAGACTATGTTGCACATTTATCTTTGCGGCTTTCAAATCATACATGGAATGAAGCAAAGCACAATGTGTCAGCACACCAATTAGCATAATACTACCAGCCACTATTTCATAGGAAAATTTATTTAAAAAAAAAAAAACACTTTAAAAAATTCATGCATTTTGCAATTTCATATTTTTTTTATTAGTTGTCTTCAAAAGCAAAGTAGAAATATATAATTATCTGTGATTAAATATGAAAATCTTGATATTTGGTTTTATTTATTGATATTGTATGGCAATTCTTATTTGCATTTTCTTTTACATTCCAATGTTAAAAGTAAACGGATGTTAAAAACCATCAGCGGAGAGTAAGGTAATTTGCATTAGTCTATTAAATACACATACACACATACATACTCTGGAGGCACTTGTTGTGCAATGGTTATCATCATAGGAAATGGACTTAGCAACCCAAATTCAAAACTGTAAAATAATACTAAGTCCAATTACCGTCGAATTGGCAAGACAAGACAGCAAGCAGTCGTAACTGAAATACGATTCTGGTTTGCTGCAAAGACCACTGCAAATTGGCAGGATTTATGGAGCCTCAGGGGATCATACAAACCAAGCAGCCAATCAGGACTCAGGGAATGGAATCATCCAAATGCATGAGTGGACTGTTCTGAATTCCCATAAGTACCAGTTGTCTTGACACTGGTTCAGTTGTGCTTGGCCAGTCACATTGTTCAAACCAATAGTAGACTGACTGACTGACTGACTTCAATAAAAACCTCGACAAAGCTGTTTGCATTTCACACGGCGCTAATACCCTTAGGAAAAGTATACATTCAACTATTCTCCCCCCAGAAATGGTTAAATAGTAGGGAAGACTAGGCTCTTTAACACTGATATGGCAACCAGTCTTGAAGAAGGAAAAACTCTGAATTCAAACCTGTTAAACTGAGCTTAAAAATTGACCCCCAGTTATGTCTTGCTTGTGCAGAGGGGTTGGGTAAATACATACATAACTAATGAGACTATCAAGAAGTTAAACCATCTGAGCAGAGTAAGTTAACTTGTATTAGTAAATTAAATTCACTCAAATTAATTACATTAAACTCCTGGGATTATTTAATTTTATAATAATTAGACCTCCTTTTTTATTTAATAATAACACCATTCTCACTTAGATAATTAGCATGTCCATTAGTAAGGTGTCACATGACAGTCTCAGAAACCCATTCTCAACTTATTTTGCCTCCATTCTTTGAGCAGTAGAGACATTGTCTCAACCCACCACACTGGAATATTAAAGTCCCATCATTCTATTACCTACATTTATCAAGTGAGCATTTTTTTCCATTTTGTACCCCTTCCACATACTACTTGTTCATGAAACAATATGTGTATAATTCTACCATGGGACATGTTTTTGCATTATTTCCTTGCAATGCTACCTGCATGTATATTATACACATGCATACATATATTTGAGTTATGATTTTTTTTAAAATTTTTCATAAGCAAAAGTGAAATACAATTAAAGTAAAAAGAAAGTAATATAGTCAAATATATCAAGAATCATTATGTTAAGTCTAATTGAACACATAGTGGATATATGCATTGATTTAATACAGTTATCTCTAGATTACAAGTTCAATCCTGGTCAAGGGTGACAGTAACATAGAATAATAATTAACACAACTTAACATGTGTACCCAGCTATGGTTAGCGGAATGAGGACAGTATACCCCAATGGATTGAATAAAGGGTTGGGTTCAAAATTCTGTGATGGCTCCCAATTATGACAAGAAGGTTCCCAAGTTCTAGAAGGCTCCAGAGTCTGACAATAAATACATCGTCTGAAGCATTGTACAGATAACATTAAAAATAAGAACAATAATCCAAATAATACAAATCATCAAGCTTCATCTAAAAAAATTCAGAGAAATTAAGAATAAACTTTTGTTTTCTCATAATAATAATGAAGTTATATTAGCAGGTTCAAAATATCAATGGGTCTGGGAAAAATA
>CM042143.1:4176267-4196267 GCA_023376005.1 Doryteuthis pealeii | reverse complement strand
GTTTTCTTATCTACAAAGAGCCCAGTCTGTTCTACTATTTATCCAAAGCTGGAGAAAGAATAGTTGGATTCATGCCTTGGGGTGTTAGTGCTATGTGAAATGCAAACAGCCTCGTCCAGGATTTGAACTTTTGTAACTAAGTTCACTTCCTACAAGGATGCCTCTAGAATAGTTATTTGTTGCTATAATTCTTTACAAAGTATTGTTAGTTACTTGAAGGGCCGGGTTAGCTCAGTCGGTAGAGCGTTTGGCTAGAAACCACAAGGTTCCTAGTTTGATACTGGCCCTCGCCAACTCAGCATATGAGTAGCACAGGGATCTGTGCGGTAAAGTAAGGAGCTGTTGGTAGGTGTGGCGCTACACCTTAGATGCTAAAATAATCTCCTTAGCCTAAAGTCGGTATCAGCCAATCAGCAAGGGAGTCTATCTCCTTTTCACTAGCACTAGATGCTAGCGAAAAGGAGATAGACTCCCTTGCTGATTGGCTGATACCGACTTTAGGCCACCCCGACGACTTTACTTTTTTTACTTGAAACCATATATGGGCATCCCATTGTGGTGTAATGGTTGGCAAGCTAATCTCACAGATCCATTACTATTGAATAGCAAATTTAACCTGGGCTCTATCCTTAAGCATCACGGGTCGCCACCCACGGCCAAGAGGTGACCCCATTGGGGGAGTCTTACCCCTCTGCAGAGGTGTAGTCGGTGCATTCTTACGCCCCAGCCGACAGGGTGGTTGTTTTGTTTAACCAACAATTATAAGTGATATTATAACTTTAAACCTAACACGTCCATTAAAATACTCTGAAAATGCCTTTTTCTAGATTTTTTAAATAATTTAACAGCATTGTCTGGCAGAAGTTGATTTTTGCTTAACTTAATCTTCAAGTATTAATGTGAACATATGTGTGTGAATATAGTTAATAGTTGATTAGTTCTAAATTGTCAATGATTTTTCAGGAAAGATTGTACTTATTTCTGATGATCCAATGAGAGAGGCTTCTGATATAAAAGTTTAGGTTTGCTTTGATTTCTTTGTTTAATGAGATTGGTGGAATATTCAACCTTTGTGAAATATTCATTTTCAGTTCCAATTACCGTTGAATTGGTAAGACACAGCAACAAGCGGTTGTAACTCAATACAAACCCGTCTTGTTGCAATTCTACTGCAGAATGACAGGGTATTTATAAAACTCCACAATATCATTGAAACTAAGCAGCCAATCAGAACTCAAGGAATGGAATCACCCAAATGCATGAATGGACTATTCTTGATTTCTATAAATACCAACTGTCTTGGACACTGCTTCAGTGGTGCTTAGCTAGTTGCTGTTATTCAAACCAACAGTAGACTAACTGACTTCAATATAGAAGAGTAGTGGAGATATTTAACTGTAAACTGACAGGGATTAGGGTGTTCATGCCTTTCCAAGGGTATTAGTCAGAAAGTCAACATAATATCATGACTGGACTGATTTCAAATAAAATATTAAGATAACCAAAAAGTGTGTATATAGATATGTTTTATTAAATATTAATAAAATAAGTTTGGGTGAATTAATTTACTAACTGAATAATGACCAACAGAAAGTTTTTCACTCTGCGTAGAGAATTCTATCCTCAAAAGTTTTTATTCACTAACATATAAAGAAATATATATAAGTGTGTGTATGTGTTTCTGTGAGTGTCTCTCTGTGTGTGAGAGTATATTGATGTATGTATTCTTTCTAGTAGGTATTACTTTTTTTCATTGATAAGAAAATGAATCGGATATCAAGATATGTTTGACAGGTGAAATTCAATTTGCAATTAATTTACTAATGATATTCATTGGTAAATAATAAGTCGATTTAATTCATGAGATTCAAATCTGAAAGTAAGAAAACAGTAATCACTATCTCAACTTTTTTTTTATGATGATCATATCAGTGTAGGTAAAAAGTAAAATATAAATTTGTGAGTGATGAGTTAAATTTTGTAAAGTTTGTTATTTGTTTGGTATGATAAGAGAATTAATACAGCTTATAAGAAAATAATCAAATGAAAATTTCACTTTTCTCAAATCCTTATTCAATTATATTTAAAAACATTGCTTGTTTGTCCCTATCCAAAATGAGAAAACTATCTGGTGGTCAAAAAAATGAATAAATAAAATTAAAATAAAAAAAATGCAGCAACAAGAAAAAACAAACAAAAAAAAAACAAAAAACAAAAAACAAAAAACAAAAAAAAAAACAAGTTTCCAATTATTTTAGAAGTACTAAGGTGAGTCAAAAGTTTTGCAATATTTTGGTAACTTATTTGCTTTATGAGTCACAATCCAGAAGCTTCAGATGCTTTTATCTTGTTCAAGAAGATGATGAACATCACTGGACTCTGGGATGCCAAGCTCATCTGCTACTCATTGCCTCTATGGCTTGCGGCTTTACCTTTAAATTCATGGATTTAAGCTTATTTGACCTTGTCTGATTGTCAAATTTCTTTCAGTCCGAGTGAAAATTTCTAGAACCATCTGGTTACTCTACTATGATGAACTGCACCTCTACCCGCTGAACAACAAATGTTTTTGGTTGCTTCCATGGCATTTTGGCCGAGTTTGAACTTGTATAGTAAGTAAATGAAATCGGCGTTCAGAGATCAAGTTTGGTTTGTCTTACGGCATATCAAACTCAGTGGGTCATTTAATGCGATAAAGTTTTGAAATAAATCAATTCTTAATGGATAATACAATCTTTTTATAAATACATTTTTCTATTTAACCCATAGATGGGACCCTAACAGGTACTACCACCCCGGGTCAGAGTGGACCAGGGAGCAATGGTGATGAAGGGGTGTCAGAGATCAAATCCTAACGGCGGCTATTTGCATTTTATAATTTGCTAATGTTTTTAAAGTAATTAATCCAACTGCTGCCCCCTATAAGAACAGACTGTGTTCTTAAGTCTTCGTTACACAAAGAGTCTAGAAAAAACAAAGATACAATCCAGAATAATCAAATTAGGGAGAAACCTTGTGTAACATCCAATCCGGGGAGTAGAGATTTGTTAAATATATAAGGTGTGTGTGTTGAACTTGTAAAGTATAGTAAGTAAAGTAGGCAGAGTTTCCATATTGTTGTAATAAGCTAAACAGCAAGAGAGTCTATCCCCTTTTCACAAGCACCAGATCAGGGAGTTGTTTTTGCATCTGAAGTGGAGTGCTACACTTAACTTCTCATTTTACTACACAACTCCAAGAAGTGCTACTCATCTGGTGAGTTGCCAAAGGCTGGTGTCAAACTTGGAACCTTGCGGCTTTGAGGCAGATGCTGTGTGGCTTTCAAATCACACAGAGTAAAACAATGCACAACATGTCAACTCACCAACAATCAGGATATTACCAACCACAGCAGGTACTTTGTATTATTTAGATTATTCAGACTATTGTCCTCATCTTTATTGTTATCTGTACAACATTTTGGTCGATGTGTCCTTTGGCCTAATCAGGTATTTCTTATCAGACTCTGGAACCTTCATGTCAAACTGAGGAACATAATTGAAAGCCTTCATAGAACTTTGAACCTAACCCTTTATTTAATCCATGGAGGTAGACTATTCTCATTCCATTACTCATGACTGAGTACAAGTGTTAAGCCATGTTAATTATTCTACGTTACTCTCGCCCTTGAACAGAACTGAACCTGCAGCCTAGAGGTAACTGTCACTTAGAACACTATTAACTCAATGCCTATATCAACCATGCCATGTGACCAATTGAAATACCTGAAGAAGGCCAGAGGGCACATTGGCCAAAATGTTGTACAGATAACAATAAAGATGAGGACAATAGTCTGAATAATCCAAATTATCAAGTCTCATCTCACAATTTCAGAGAGACACAGCAGGTACATTTCACAGTTTGAACTACCAGGGTCATGTGATTAACATGCTACAAACTAGCACATACCATGTTAGTATATTTAAAATCCGAAATGAGAAAACTACAATTTCAAAAAAAAAAAGGAAGATCAATGCCAATTCAAAATTATGATTCTATGAAAAAAATTAAATAAAGCAACAATAGAAAAATATAAATTTGTTCCAATTTTCTAAGGATTTTAGAAGTACAAATGAAATGATTTGGACATTCAGTGGAATTAGGTATCAAATGATTATATATTTATTTATTTATTTATTTTCTTTGTATTCTTACATCACTTCAATAACACAGATATAGGAATGTACAAAAGCAAGTTATAAATAATCTAATTTGACAGACCATTGTTAATACAGTCAGTGAGAATCTCTTGGGATATTCCACTTTTGTTGCAATGTATCAGTCTAAATATACAAAGTAAATAAACATAGATATATGCACATATACAAACAGGCTTCTATTCTAATGAATATATTACACACTTTCATTAGACAATTATATATTAACAATTTACTCAAAACAATTATTACAGAATATCTATAAAATGTAGATAATATATACATAAGTATAAAAACACTATAGGATAAAGGTAATTTTAAAAAAGATTATGGGGAGGATTGGCTAATATGAGTATAAAAACAGTAGAGCATAAAAGAAATTTTGAAAAGATTATGGGGGAAGTCTCTGTGGCTAATATTATCGACTGCAAGATCATAGTAAGAGAGTTCATGCTATTAAGTTTACTTTTGGACTGATACTCTTGGGAAAGGTAGCAACCATCTCATACCCCCAGCTATGGGTTAAATAGTACCAACCCCCCTCTCCCATCAAACACCCAGCATCTTCCCAGCTTCCTCTAAACTCTTCCTCCCTCACACTTTATATCATGTTATTCTCATTTCATCAATTCTTCCCTAACCCCCCTACCCCTCACAATTATACTACTAACTCACTTTCTCTTCTAAAAAACACAAATGTACATATTGGATGATGGGAGACTGCTCCGTGTGTGACTCGAAACCTTGACTGCCAAGCCGACAGCTGGAAATTCTAACCACTACACCAGCAGTCTCCCATGTCTATAACCTTGCTGATGAGACCTAATAGGTCGAAATGTACATTCAGGGATTGTTTCGTTTAGCCTTATATTTGAACATAAATGCCCGCCTAAATTCATTAATTATTAACTAATTAATTTTCAAAATTAGGTATGACTTCAATTAAGCACATATTCTCCAAAATATTGTTTATAATAAAATCATAGAATTAGCACACTTAATAAAAAAATTAAAAAAATATATCAGTAAATAGACTAATAACAGCTAAGATGCAAACCAATTTTTATTCAATAATTGAATATTCCAGCTTATGAGTTGTTCAGTTATGGTGAGTATGTATTTAACCAGTTCCTCAGCAACTGGTGACATTTAGCACAAGATCAATTTTAAAATATAGCTTTTCTACTTGTTGGTTGGTTCTTATGATCACAGTGTTCAGATGTGGTGAGTAACTACAAATCTGATCAAAGGAGTGAAAAATTACCAACCTTTACTCCAAGGTTTTGAGAAACCAAGACTTATTGATGAGAACCTACGAAATAAGAGACAAAAGAAAGGTTACTGGATTGCAAATTGTAGATAGTATTACAACACAGTGACATGCATTAAAACACACATTACATCAGAAGTGATTGTGTATATCACTGAGTAAATATATTATACTATTTCATATAAAATGAAATCACCAGAAGACCAACTTGAAATTTACATTTTGATATTAGTGAGTTATGATGCCTTTGCCATTATAGAAGACTGTTACATGCATAGACACACATACACAATTCACCTGGCTAAAACAGTAGGAGTTCTAAAAGAGGGATTTCTGGAACATAAAGTAGATCTTATGTTGTGCTGGTTATGAAACATCACAGATTTTGGTCCAAGCACTTTTTAGTTTGGTTTAGATCATTTGTCTAATGGCATATCAACTCCTTATGGGTTATTTGATGCAGGATTTTTTTATTATTTGTAAATGATTGTAATGACTATATTTTTAATGTTCCATTACATTTCTTTGAATTTCACTTTTTATTTGCTAGTGATCATTTATTTTAACAGTTATATTATAAATGCACTTCTCCTCAATCCGAGTATTATCCTTTTTTATATTTATTAGACGTTGACATTCCTCAGTCACTTTTTGTAGCGTAATATTTGGGTCCTGTTCCATGATAGTCAGGATTCTTGATCTAATTTCTTTGTCTTTTGGCGTTGTTAGCCTTTGGACAAAAATTAGGCACTTGAACATATCGCTTGATAATTCTTTTAATTTAAATGCCTTGCACTGCACGTTAACCATACCTGCATAAGTGACAAAATTGTTTCCTTGTTTTACAATATTTAGGCACTTATACCGTGTATGAAAAATGCTATCTCTTTTATAAAAAATTTTTGATAAAATTTCTATAGTTTCGCTAAATGTCATTTCTTCTGGCTTTTTGGAACTGGCACATAATTGTATTGGTTTCAAGCGCTAATTTTTGCACAAATAGTTTCAAATAACAATTCCTATTTGATAATCATTTGTTTGCATTCAGTTACATGGATTCAAATAAATATTTATCTAGAAACTGATAGATAAATAAATGCTAAAAAAGTTGGAAACAATTCTACAACGATTCTGGGTCGGAATGCAACTAGGATTAATAGCAATGAAGAAATATCCCATATTCCCCAGAGTCTGGAAACTGGACACTTACCACCAGATTCACTTTAGTATCATACTCAGAACATCTCTATCTTGGGTGGGTGGAGTGTTGCTTACCCCTCTGTAGAGAATGCAGTTGGTGTATTCTAAAACCCCAAAGACATAGCAAGCACTTTTTAGGTAATGTTTACTCTGCAGAACCTTATGAGTTGTCATAGTACAACAGACACCAGATCCCAGAGGAAATATTTAGAGCTCTTGTGCAATCCATGACAAATTATGAAAGACATTTTTTTTGTGGACACACAAAGGGACAAACACCTTCTTAGGCAGATGCTCATGATATTTTAACTCATCATTGTTTATATTCACATACACACAAATACAAAAACCACACACTATATATATATATATATATATATATATATATATATATATATATATAAAAGCATATATAAACACATCAAAGATAAAGCTAACTCAAAATGATTAATATCAGAACATTATGAAATTAAGTTGTATTGAAGTTATTTTAAAATTCAAGGAAAATTTCAGCTAATATCTTTAATTTTTTTCAATACGTTCCATATAAATTTTTTTATTCTATATTCAGCTTAAATTTGATGCAGTACATTTTGATATTTTAATCAGTTATAGTCATTTGTAGTCTTTGAAATAAAAAAAATAAATAACTTTTCTTAGTAAATGTACATAGTATTACATATTAATGGTCATCTATGCAAGGTGGAGCAAAAGTAATAGGACAATCATATTAACTTTGAATTATTAATATTGTTTCTTTAATAATGTTTACTTTTATTATGTTCAAATCTTGACAGTTTTATTTTTGTGTACAAATAATTTTATATAACAATAAATTATTTCCCTTCTTTTTCTCTGAATGTTTGAGATAAGCCTTGATGATTAGTATTATCTGCTTTATTCGGACTATTGTCCCCATCTTCATTGTTATTAGTACAACGTTTTGGCCAATATGCTCTCCGGCCTTCTTCAGGTATTACTTGTCAGACTCGAGAACATTCTTGAACTCGGGAACTTTCTTGTCGTAATTGGGAGCCATCACGGAACTTTGAACCGAACCCTTTATTTAGTCCATGGGGGTATCCTGTTCTCATTCCGCTAACCATAGCTGGGGTAGGAGTTGTGTTAATTATTTTTCTATGTAGAGGCAGTAACATTGGAATTACACATGCTGTTTTGAACAAATCCTGGAAGCATCAACCCTACAAAACAACAGCTATATGGCCACTTACTTCCCATCTCAAAAACTATCAAAATAAAATGAACAAGACATACTGGGCATTGCTGGATAAGTAAGGATGAAATCATAGATGATGTTCTCCTGTGGACTCATACACATGGATGCATCAGTGTTGACCAAAGAGAAAAAGCTTATATTCGTCAGCTCTGTGCAGATGCTGGATGTCATCTAGAGCAGTGCTTCTCAACCTTTTTTGGCTTATGGACCATTTTTTATTCAAAAAAATTCCCATGGACCAATCCTACTTTTATTTTTACACGGCTAGCACATGTGTTAAAGTAGGACAAGACAATTCATTTTCCGCCGATCATCAACGTGCGCTTAAATAGAGATTTTCAACTGGGGAGGGTCATTATAAGAAGCGTTAAATTAGTTACATTTTTGTGAAATAGTTAAAACATTTTTGTGGTTTCGAACACTCTGTGGACCACTAGAAATGTTCTGTGGACCACAGATGGTCCAGCTGGACCACGTTGAGAATCACTGGTCTAGAGGACTTACGGAGAGTGATGGCTGATAGGGACCAATGGTGACAGAGAGTCAAGGGAATCAATGCTGTTGGCATGGGTTAATGATAAGACAATTATATAGTATCTGACAGAATGTTCTTTTAGGTGGGAATATAAATAAACAACAGATTCTATTCAAAATTTGAATCGGATGAGCAAGTAACAACACAATCGCTGCTGGTGTTTTGTTTCACATGTGTAAGCAATGCAACACTTAACCTGCACATGACAACATGGGGGTTATTTCCAGTTCATTACATTAAACACCTACCCTTAAATATTTACAATGACATTTGTGTTTGGTAACATTGTCATATCAAGTCATCATATCAAGCTGATGACAGCATAAAGATTGTAGAAGTTATCCCCCAGATATCATAGAAACAATATAATACACACTGTCGCAGGGGGATTCTAACTACCGTCGAGTTAGCAGACAAGAACAACATGCAAGCTGTAACTTAAATACAGTCCTTGCATGTTGCTGGCAAAGTGATGGCTGAAGAGTGGGTACTTATCCATATCTTTACTCACCCTGAAAACTATCAGCCAATCAAAACCCAGGATGTGAACTTGCCAGAGTCCATAATGGAATAACCCAAAGCTGTATATAAACCACCTACCAACACTCTAGTTAGTTTTGCATTCATCTTGTAACAGAGCTGAATACTTGACACAAAATCGAACAAAGATAAACGCAGATAATTCTTGGACAAGACTTCTTTTTCTTTTTTTTTTTTTTTTTCGAGTGGTACAAATCAGAGTCGAGAAGCTTTAAGCCAAAGAGTATGTTCATGCAAGACAATATTCGTTCACATTCTGCAAAGCTGACTATTACCCACATTGCTAAAAAAGGTTTCAAAGACGTCAAATTAATGGAATGGCCCTCGGGATCTGCAGATATTAATCCAATAGGAAACTTGTGATCAATCATTAAAAGAGATTAAAAGAAATGTATGTAAGAATGGAAAACAATATTCAAGCAAATAGGATCTCTGGGAAGCCAAAAAAATGGCTGCAAGGAATGTTAAAGCCAAAACAGTGGAAAAGTTAATAAAAATCAATGGATAAAAGACTGATGAACGTTGGAGAATGTCAGAGAGTCCATACTAACCTGGAAAATAATAAAATAATTTATTCAAGTATATGGAATATTGCGATAATCAAGCACATTGCTATAGCCAATATTATTTGAGTTTATAAACCAAATATTATGTTGCAATTATTTGTTTGTATAGAAATATCTTAGACGTTGCAAAATTTATCAATATCTTAATAAGTATAGGTTAGGTAAGTTAAAACTCAGATGATATAAATATAAGGGTATTAGTTGATTAATGTCAATTTTATTATGAAAACATTGATTTGCCTAATAAAGTCTAACACAGGTGTAGGGAAGGTAGTCATACTAGGTTAATAATTAATACACTGTTTAATATATATATATATAAATATAATGTGAGTGTCTGTACATACAGACAAAGCATATATATATATAAATAAAAATAAAACATCTACTAATGGTTAGCAAGCTCCTAATCAGCAACTATTTTTTTTAATTGTAGCTAAATAAAGATATGTACCTCTATACATGTACTCATATATATATTTTATAAATGTACACTTTTACATATGTACAATGTATATATATATATATGCTGATGAGGCATAATAGGCCGAAATGTACATACAGAGATTGACTTTTCTCGATTTGTTTAGCCTTACATTTGAACATATATGCCCGCCTAATTCATTAATTATCAATTAATTAATTTAAAAAATTAGGTATGACTTCAATTAAGCATATATTCTCCCAAAAATTGTTGGCTAAGGCCATATCAAACACATTGTTTGTTTGTTTACTTCTCATATATATATTTTTTTTAAATGTTCATTTTTACATATATACAATATATGTATATATATATATATATATAGGCATATGTGAGGGTGGACTGAAATGGTCATAGGCTGAAAAATTTCCTATGATACAATATCTACTGTTGATGACGTTTTTTAGCAATGGGATCCAATCACTCCAACACCCAAAGAAGAAGTTTGTGGACCATAATGGGTACTATGTTAAAAAAGATAATATATTTGTAATTATCTTTATTATTTTCATATATACACACTTACAAGTTGCATCCATAAGTCTAAAACTTGAAGCATCATTATTAGATTAATTTTGATCATAAATTTTCACTCTAAAATATTTTATCTATATGATTAATATTCAGCACTGACTCATATGGCTTGAGGAACAAAGAGATTAGGTTGAAAAATAAACAGTTCTTATGTCAAATAAATGCTTTCCTTATCCCTAGGCTAGAAACTAACTGATATATTGGCGCATATATATATATATATATATATATATATATATGCACATATATGAATTCATAGATATACACAATTGTATATATAAATGTTTGTGCTTGTATGTGTGTACATTTTTTTTCTATCTTAAATAAAACCACACGCTGACCATAATTTAAATGGTAGACTGAACATTTCTATGTCTGCTATATTCCAACAGAAACTGACATTTACATGTCAATAACATGCCTCATTTCCAAGACATATGTTTTAAGACAGAGGTGTGCATTGGGCTACCAAAATATGCAGAGGAATAACTAATGTTCACTAATTACACCTGCTGACATACAGGTGTATATTCACACAGCTGGATAGCCACATTCATTTATACATATGGACATCTACTCAAACAATATATAATATATATTATATATATATAATATATATATTGTGTGTGTGTGTGTGTGTATCTGTTTATCTATTTCTATATATGTCTCTTTATACATCTATCTATTTCTGTGGATCTCTCTCTGTCTCTCTCTCCATAAATGTCTATTTGTATATCTATCTATCTATCTTATTTTCCTCAGCTGGATAGACACATTCATTTACACATATGGACATCTACTCAAACATCTATCTATCTATTTCTTTAAACATCTCTTTGCATATACATTCTGTTTCTATCTGTTTCTATATACAAGTTAGCATGGGTATGGAGTCAATGGCACCTGGTTACTGACAGTTTCTGTATATGTTATAAACTGTTAGTAACCAGGTTTATATATATATGTTGTGTGTGTGTGTGTGCATATATATATATATATATATATATATATATATATATATATATATTGATATTGAATATCTATTTAAATCTGGCAATGTCTCTTTTATATCTACCTACCTGTCTCTCTATCCATCTATCCATTTAAATCTGCGAATATTTTTTTCTTCTATATCTATCAATCTCTGTAAATATCCCATACATCCATCTATCTATAGCTGTAAATATCTCCTTGTATATCTATCTCATCTTTTACTAAATATAAAGCACCCAGTGAGAACCAAATTCACTTCTTATTTGTAAGAATCTGTGTAACAAAATTGTTGACCATCATGGATTCATTACTGTGTATGTAATAAACATAAAAATGTATATAATTAAATAAAACTGGTATAAACTCTGATAGTATATCCAGTTTTATTAATGTGGTAAAAAAGTGAAGTAGGAAGAGTGGCCTATTGTCGGTATCAGCCAGACAGCGAGGGAGTCTATCCCCTTTTCCTTAGGACTAAATAAAGAGATTGTTTAGGATCTGAGGTGGATTGCCTCCACTTTACTGTACAGATCCAAGCTATGCTACTCATGTGCTAAGGACTGGTATTGAACCCATAACTACAAGGTTCCAAGGCTGATGCTCTACCAATTGAGCTAAACTAACCCATATCTGTATCAGCAAGTTTATAATATGTGTGTGAGTAATTGATTTAGTAGCTCAGTCGGTTGAGCATTTGGCTAGAAACCACAAGGTTCCTAGTTCGATACCAGCCCTCGTCAACTCAACATATGAGTAGCACAGGGATCTGATGCAAAAACAATCTCCTTCATCTAGCGCTAGAGAAAAGGGCATAGACTCTCTTGCTGATTGCCTGAAACCAAATTAAGGCCACCTCTACGACTTTAATTACTTATATTTCTACAATAATATATATTTAGATTTACATTATCTACTATATATATATATATTTGTGTGTTTGTGTATATAGATAAGTATGTTTCTAAGTACCTATTAATTAATGTGTCTGTGTGTGACATCATATATATATATATGAATAAGATATAATGAAAAAACAAACGATGTTTACAACTGAAATAGGCTCATCAGAAGAGAAAGTGTGCAAACCGTTTCGGGGCCAATTCTCTTGACGGTTTGCACACTTTCTCTTCTGATGAGCCTATTTCAGTTGTAAACATCGTTTGTTTTTTCATTATATCTTATTCATACTGTCGGATTAATTTCCATTTTATTTTCATATATATATATATATATATATATATATATATAATGGGATGATTGTGAAGTAATTATATTTTACCAGAGAGGATATAAAAACAAACCTATGTTAAATTCATGTAATCATTATCATCAAATGTGTAATCACTTTCATTCCAATGACTGCAGTCCAACCAGAAGGCAAATTTTTGAATTCTCATTTCATGAATAAAAAAAAAACTTTGAAGAATCTTTTTGAACTTCTTTGTTTTAAATGTTCTGCCACATAAGTAATGTTCTAGTGACTGAAACAATTGAAAATCTGTAGTGTATGGAGGATGTGAAAGAATCTCCCAATCTAACTGGGGGGTGGGGTGGGGGGCAGTAGTCATTGAAAATGAAGGTGATTACATTTTTAATGATAACATTTTAACAAATGTAACTTACATTTATTTATATATAATCTCTGGAAACATGCAATTACTTTCTGAACACACACAGAATATATATATATATATATATATATATATATATATATATATATATATGTGTGTGTGTGTGTGTATGTATCTATGTACATTCTTATATCTATATGTGAGTGCATATACATATGTTTTGAGAGAATTAGGAGTACCTTTTATATATATATATATATATATATATATGTGTGTGTGTGTGTGTGTGTGTGTGTATGTGTGTGCTTATATGCCTATGTGTGCATATATGTATGCTTTGAGAGAATTAGGAACACCTTAATTATCTGTGTGTGTATATGTTCTTATATGTTTATGTGGGCGTATATGAATGCTTTGAAAGAATTAAGAACACCTTCATTATTTATGTGTCTGTATATACTTATATGTCTATGTGTGCTTATGTGTTTTTTGAGCAAATTAGGAACACTAAATATATTATGTCTATACATACATATATGTATGTTTTGTGAGAATTAGGAAGAGTGTGGGTGGTGATGTTAGTCACATTTTGTTGTAAATGAGCAGATATAAGTAGCAAACGAGAGTGTTGTACTAAGGGAATAAACAAACAGAAAAATTATGTTCAACACATTGTTGATTCCAAAAATAAAACTTACCCTGAAAAGGGTTTATGAAAAACAAAGACACACATATATAATATATATATAATGACAATAAACCAGATATCTGCATATCAAAAATCAAATTATCCTATGAACTTGAGATACTTGGTTCTTCATTTTCCAGGAAATAGGTACTACTTGGTAGTGTCTGTTGCCTTTCCAAGTAATATATGACAGTTTGTTCTTGGTTACAGGGTACCAACAGTAGGGAATAATCCCTGGCTTGATCTAATGGAAGAGATATATCAATGCTTTTATTAAAGACATTAATGTAATAGGAAACTATCTTAGCTGATGTTTGAATTCAGCTGATTCCATTTTCTGTTAGACAAAACTTTTACTGACATATCTGTTGATAATTAATATCAAAATATTACAAGTCACCTTTATATCTCCTAATTTTATTCATATTTCAATAGTCTCTCTCTCGTTTCATTGTTTTGTAATCTCTTTCTTATTATATCCTGTCTTGTTATATGTCAGCAGTTCAATACCTAAGTCTCTTGCATTTAAAAAGTTCTGATGAGGATATAAATAAACCTTGAAATATTTCATATTTCATTATTAGAACATTGTTCAATATTTATAAGTCAATTGAATACCTATTTCATACATTTTACTTTACTATTTGGAGGAATCCCCGTGGCATAATCGATAACATGCTGGATTGTGACATCATAATAAGTGAGTTTGAACTCCAGTTGCATTATTATGTTCACTTTTGGACTAATACTCTTGGGAAAGGTATGAACCTCCACCTCCTCCCCCAGCTATGGGTTAAATAGCACCCCTAATGTTCTTCTGCAAAGATGGCTTTAGCATTAAATAACCCACAAAGGTTGATATGCCATTAAAGAAAGAAGCCAAAACAAACCTTTTTCTATTATCTCTATCTTTGTTATTTTTAGTATATTTCACAATTCAATATTGTTTGATATAAATCAGAGGAATGTTGCATTTGGCTATTTTTGGAAGCTTCCTTAGTTTCTTCATCTCTTCAAAAATGCCACATTCTAATTCAAAGACAAATGAATGAAACAGAAAGATAATAAAAAAATACAAGGGGAATTCAAATATTCAAATAAAGAGATAAAGGCAGCATATAGATGATGAAGGCTGAAGAATAAATCTGCTGATATACTCAATTAAAAACAAATATAAAGAATCTAATAATGTATCTATTATATATAAAAGAATGTTCATACAGAAAATACCAAATGACTCAATATAATTTTCTCTCATCTTGTAGGTGCTACAAAAGATTTTGATTTTATTTGACAATGGAAAAATTACTTACCCTGTCACCTAATTTCCACCATTTCTTGTGAAGTATTTCCTCATGTATATAATGATCTCAGAATAAGGTACTGCTCAGAAAAGGTTGTGGCAAAGGCTTATACTACATTTGGTTCATATACATTGAGGTTTCAGATATCATTTGTGCTTATATATGTGTATGTACTTGCAGAAGTACCCAGCACTACCTGGGATAAAAGGAATATCCTAAAGTATGTTTGTTAAACAAAAATCTATTTATATAAGAGCTTTGGGTATATTTCTTCCTAACAACAGCACTGGCTCAGAAAAAGCAGTAAACAAAAGTTCATACTAGATTTGGGTTCATACTCATTTTTTATATGCTTTGAAGTTAAAATAACACATGTGTCTTACTAGCATAAGTACCAGTACTACCTGGGTAAAAGTATCCTAAAGTATATTTAGTTAACAAAATTTATTCTACAAGAGCTTTGTAAGATTTTTCTTCCCATGCATGTATGGAGAGACATTTGAACCACTACTCTGAAATCACACTTCTAAAAATAAAGTATTGCATATTTAGGCATCAGTCTTTAAAAATTAATACAATTTTCAGAAAAGACGACTGACAAATTAAGAAATATTATTCTCTCGTCTTAGCAAGTATGGTGATGATGTTCTTATATGATGATATATAATTCATACTTTTCATCTATCTTAATTCTTATCTATCAGGCATGGCTTCCGTCCTGAAACCATGCCTGAACCCAGTTTGGTTTGGTTTGGTTTGTTTTATGGCATATCAACATCAGTGGGTCATTTAATGCCGACAAAGTTGTGAAATAAATTCATTCTTAATGCATAATACAATTTTGTTTATAAACTCATGTTTTTCTATTCAACCCATAGATGGGACCCTAACAGGTACTACCACTCCAGGTCAGAGTCAAAGAAAAAAACCAGGGCAGTCTGAACCCAGAGTCATCATCTGATGAAGACTTTGTTGGAAGCAATTTTGCTGTGCAAACAGAAGTCATTGTATGAATTTATCTAAGTTCATATCTATATATATTTTGATCTACCTTAGTTTGTTCATATCGATCTATCTATCATGATATAAAAGGCCATTAAAAATTTAGAGTATACCTTTGGGTACAGAGTAGCACACTCAAGGATTTTTTTAAAATTGGTTTCCTGGATGAATTAGACATTTTTTAATTGTTTTCCTTGATTAATTTTGATTTCTGTACTAGTAGATACCAATTCTATTAGCTTTCCAAACAAATAGGACATTTCTGGTTATTTTACTCCAAAACGTTCCCGGGCAACACTAATAAAGAGCACTTCCACCACTGGAAGAAGGAGTTACTCCTACAGATGCTCATTTTATTTGCTTTCAAGATGAATTAATCTTTCTGGATCAATTTAAACAAAGATTCTCCAACCCCTAATACTTTCTCAATATCTCTAAAACACTGCAAAAAGTCAAGTGAGTTCACAGGCCAAATTTCATCAAGATTAAACCATTAGCCTCACTGAGTCTTGGTAATGAGCAAGAAACAAATATAAATCATGTTAAAAAATCAGAGCAGTCTATAAACTAAAAGAAATTAGGATCACACCATCTTATATTTGAAATAAGACAAAAGAAAGGATGTGAAATTATAATTCCTTTTAATTTATATTGATAGGTTTGTAGCCTAATGGGAAAAAATACTTTATTTTACACAATAAATATTTATTTTCAACATAATATCTTTCCTTGTTAATGCACTTAATTCAATAATGAATATTTATCACATCGATCAAACATTATGCAATGAGAATTCCAGGTCAAAATTCAGCTAATAAGTAAGATGATAGCCGTTTTATATATATATATATATATATATTATGTATTAAATTTTTACTGAAGGCACTTACAACGCATGTATCGCATAAAATTTGATACTTTTTTCTTATAGAAAATGAACTTGACAAGTGTAATCTGGCAAAGGATGGCTCGGTGTGTAGATTACCGTACAGACTGTTTCGACTTTATTAAGTCTCATCAGCGGTATATACTAACGATTTCCCTCCGACAGAAATCGAAACCGGGACTTCAGCAGACACAGTGAAACACTAGTGAAACACTTTTATCGCCTCGGCCACTGTACACAGCTGACCATCCTAGCGAAATTAAGCTTGTCATATATATATATATAAAGCCAATGTGTGCATACACACACACACATCAGCTTTGTCATTCAAACTTTTCACATATATATAATTATAGATCTACATGGGATTGCTTTAATCGTGTCTATATATATATGCATGTTTGTATTGGATGCACATATATATATATATTATAATATATATATATATTTCTTTTGTTTGCATGTGTATAATGTTTATTGGTTTTATCTATATATTTATATGCATTCTTTCTGTGCACATGTGTATACACACACATATATATACATGTGTATATAAACTTATAATTCATGCTTTTATTATATGTGTTTATGTATCTTAGTTCAACTTCCCACATCTCTAACTGGTAAAGAAAATCATATTTTCTACTTTTGTTTGAATCTGCAAAATTTAGAGTCCCCAATTGAGTCACTTTGAACCTTAGGACTCCTTCACTTCATTCCTCTGCTTTGCAAACTCTCTAGTTTTAAGTTTGTTTTCGATGTGATCCGTTTGATAGTGCCGTGAAGGTGCCCCCCCGTGCCATCATAATCAGCCTCAGTATGTACATGTGTGTGGTGTGTGTGTGTGTGTGGTGTGTTCGTGCTGGAATAGTAGTGCAACTTCTATTGGCCCGTGCCTCCTGAGCTGAGAATAAACTCACTCAGGAGTTAGAAATGTGTTAGTACACTTTCTATAGCAGCAGGAGGAGGAGGAGACGGATTGTTATAGATAGTGTATGGTGATGGAAATTGGGAGGGGGGTGATAGAGAGGAAGGGGGGTGAAGAGTGAGTGGGGAGTGAAAGACAGAGATAAAGAAAGGGTGAAAGACAGAATGCTATGAGAGATGAGAGAGGAATAAGAAGGGAAAATGGAAAAAAGAGACAGAATAAGAGATAGATGAAGAAGAGAAGAAAGAGATAGAAAGAAAGGTAGACATGGAGCAATAAAGTGTCAGAAAAAAATGGAGGGAGAGAGAGGAAATAAAGAGGGAAAAGGGACAACAGAGAGAGAGAGAGAAAGAGAGAATAAACGATAGATGAAGAAAAAAAGAGATAAAGTGATAGAAAGAAAGGTAGACAAAGAAAGAGAGAGAGGGAGAGTGAGTGAGAGAGAGAAGAAATAAAGAGCTGAAGGAAGAGGGGAAAGAAATAGGAAAATGGACAAAAGAGGGAGAAGAGATAGACGAAGTAAAGAAAAAGATTAAGTGATCGAGAGAAAAGTAGAGAGAAAGCAATAGTGTTGGAAAAAAAACGAGAGAGAAGGAGGAGAGACAGGGAATAAAGTGATGAGAGAAGGGGGAATGGAAGAGGAAAAAGAGAGAGAGAGAGAAGGAATAAAAGATAGATGGAAAAAAAGAGATAACATGAAGAAATAGTGTCAGACAAAGAGAAAGAGAAGAAAAAAGAAAGAAAGAAAACAAAAAGTGAAATAAAGATAAAAGAAAGAATAAGAGAGAGATGAAGAAAAAAGACACTGATAAAGTGATAGAAAGAAAGGTATATATATATATTATATATATAATATAATATATATATATATATATATAAAGATAAAGAGTAAGAAAATGGAGATAGAGAGGGAACTGAAGATGAAAGGGGAAATAAAGAGAGAGAGAGAGAGAGAAAAGAAAGAATGAGAGAGAGAGAAGAGAGAGAGAGAGAGAGAGAAGAATTGGAGAGGAGAGAGAGAGAGAGAGAAAGAAAGAATTGAGAGAGAGAGAAAGAATTGAGAGAGAGAGAGAGAATTGAAGAGAGAGAGGAAGGGGAAATAAGAGAAAGAATTGAAAGGGAGAGGGAGAGAGAGAGAGGGAGAGGGGAAATAAAAAAATAAGCAGAGAAAGAAATAAATGAGAGGTGAAGGAATGAAGAAGAGAGAGTATTAAAAAAGAGAAAGTGGAAATAAAAAGTGAGATAAAGGAATAAAAAAGAGAGGAATAAAAAAAGAGACAGGACGGAGAGAGAGAGGGGGAGGGAGGGAGGAGTGAAAAGAATAAAGGAGAAAGAAGATAAAAGAAATTAAAAGGATGAGAGAGAGAGAGAGAGAGAAGGGGGAGAGTGCGGAAGAGAGGGAGAGTGTGGAAGAGAGATAAATTAAGCAGTGAAAGAAAAAAAAAGACTGAAGAAATAAGTAGGTAGGGATAAATAATATGGGGGGGAGTGTCAGAGGGAGGGAAAGAGAGAGAAGAACATAGAAGATAAAAGAGAGAGAGGACAGGTTTTAAAAAAGAAGAGGTGGAAGATCAGAGGAGACAGAACGAAAAAGAAAGGAAGAAGAAGAAAGGAAGAAAAGTGAAATTGAAAGAAAGATTAAGCGAAATAAAATAGTGAGGAAGCAAAATT
Source organism: Doryteuthis pealeii (assembly GCA_023376005.1). Classification (NCBI taxonomy): domain Eukaryota; kingdom Metazoa; phylum Mollusca; class Cephalopoda; order Myopsida; family Loliginidae; genus Doryteuthis; species Doryteuthis pealeii. The sequence continues at coordinate 4,176,662 of CM042143.1, read as the reverse complement.
GGAGAGAGGGAGAGAGAGAGAGAGGGAGAGAGAGAGGGAGGGAGAGAGATATTAGAAGAATGTGAAAGAAAAATAATGAGAGAGAGCGAGAGAGAAGGGGGGTGAGTGTCAATCAGAATGGATTACTTGATAAGATACTCTAAAAATAGTTAACAATAAAAATAAGACGAGAGTAGAGGAAAATATATATAGAGAGAGATTGAAATTATGGATGGGGGGCAAAGATAGCGAGAGAGAGGGAGAGAAAAAGAGAGAGAGAAAGAGAGAGGGAGAGAGAGGGAGAAGGGAGAGGGAGAGTGGGCGCAGGAGAGGGGGAGAGGGAGAGAGGGAGAGGGAGAGGGGAGGAGAGTGGGGAGAGGGAGAGGTAGAGAAGAGTGGGAGGGGAGAGAACAAGG
>CM042143.1:4151495-4176167 GCA_023376005.1 Doryteuthis pealeii | reverse complement strand
AGTGATAGAAGAAGAGACATAGAGGAAAGAAGAAGGAAGAGGAGAGAGGATAGGATTGAGAGGGAGCGAGAGAGGAGAGGAGGAAAAGAATTAAAGAGCTAAAGGGAAATGAGGAGAAGGGGAAAGAAAGAGGAAATGGACAAAAGAGAGAAGATAGATGATAAAGGGAAAAATAAGTGATATTCGAGGAGAAAAGTAACATTGAACGCAATAAAGTGTTGAAAAACGAGAGGAGAAGTAAGAGACAGTGCAATGAGAAGAGAAAAGGAGAGACAGGAAGAAGAGAATAAAATATAAGTGGGAAAAAAAAGATGATAACATGAATAAAAAAGAAAGTAGACAGAAGAAATAGGGGTTCAGACAACAGAGTAAGAGAAGGAAAAAAAGAAAAGAAAATAAACCACAAAAGAGAAAGAAAGAATAAGAGAGAGATTGAAAGAAAAAAAAGAACACGATAAAGTGATAGAAAAAAGTTATATATATAATAATATATAATATATATATATATATTAAACGATAAAGAGAAGAAAAAATGGAAATTAGAGAGGGAACTAAAGAGAGAAAGGAAATAAAAGGAGAGAGAGAAGAATTTAGAGAGGAGAGAGAGAGGAGGGGAAAATGAAAGAAAAAGCATTTTTTGAGATAAGAGAGAGAAATGAAAATAAAAAACATAAGCAGAGAAAAAGAAAAAAAAGAGGTGAAAAGGAATGGTAAAAGAAGAGAGAGGATTAAAAAGAGAAAGGAAAATAAAAAGTAGATAAAGAATAAAAAGGAGGAATAACAAAAGACAACAGCACAGAAGAGGGGTTAAAGTGCAGAAAGGAATAAAGAATTAAAGAATGAGAGAGAGAGAGAGAAGAGAAGAGAGGAAAGTCGAGGAAAGAGAAATAAAATATAAGCGTGGAAGAAAAAAAAAAAACCATTGAAAATTAGTAGAGGAGAAGGAGATAACAATAATACTGGACTGGAACATGTCAGCAAAGAGGAGGAAAGAGAGAAAAAGACACAACCCATAAGAAGAAGTAAAGAGAAGACAGGTTTTTAAACAAAAAAAGAAGAGGGGGTGAAAATTTTTCCGTAAACAAACGAAAAAAAGAAAAAAGAAAGGAAAAGAGAAAGAAAAAAGTGAAATGAAAGAAAATAAAGCGAAATAAAATTAGGTGAGAAAACAAAAAATGTGGAGAGAGAGAGGGAGAGAAGACGGAGGGAAGAGAGGTGAGAGAGAAAAGAGAGCGACGGGAGGGAGAAAAGGGAGGAGAGAAGAGATTAGAAGAATGTGATGAGAAAAAGATGGAGAGAGAGATTTAGAGAATGCTGAAAGAAAAATAATGAGAGAGAGAGAGAGAGAGAGATAGGAAGGGGGGAGAGTGTCAATCAAAATGGGATTACTGGGATAAGGAATACTCTAAAAATAGTTATAACAAATAAAATAAAGACAGGCAGATTAGTAGAAAAGTACATGAGATAGAGGAAAGTATATAGAGAGAGCATTGAAAACTTATGGATGGGCAAAGATATGCAGAGAGAGAGAAAGAGAGAGAAAGAGACGAGTAGAGAAGAAGGAGAGAGAGAAGATGTGATGGAAAAAGAGAGAGAGAGTAAGTAGGAGAAAGAGACGTGAGGTAGAAAGAGATGAGAGACGTGAGAGAGTGAGGCGAGGAAGAGAAGTGAAGGAGAAAGAGAGAGAAGATGAGAGAGAAAGAGAAGAGAGGATGAGAGAAAGAGAGAGAGATGAGGAGAAGAGAGTGAGGGAGAAGAGAGTGAGGGAGAAAAGAGACGATGAGAGTGAGTGGAGAAAGAGAGAAGAGAGTGAGGAGGGAGCTAGAAAGAGAGAGAGTGAGGGAGAAAAGAGGATGGAGAGTGAGGGAGTCAGAAAAGAGAGATAGGCGAGAAAGAGAGAGAGAAAAGAAGAGAGAGAAAAAAGGATAGGGGGGAAGGCAGATAGAGGTAGAGAGGGAGGAGAGTTGATTGAAACAACAAAACTTTCCCATTTACAGTCTATAAGATGCCATATATGGGAGTATTTTGAACTTAAATTCTCCCTTAGAAGCACCCCCCCCCTTTCATTCATACCCATCACATTGGATACACTGTAATTATTTTGATTACATTCTTTAGTAAGGTAGTAAATGCTGGAATCTATCCCTAACACAAAACAATGAGAAAAGGTAAGAATAAAAAGTAAGAACGTGGATGGGTTATTAAAAATGAAGCGGTTTATCTGATGGTCAGAGTAGTTGACTCTCTTTTCTACTTTGTGCCGTTCGGTAACAATATCGGGAAGGTCGAAAAGACAGGAGTTTGAAAATGTTGATTTCAAAGCAGGGCTTAACTATGTAAGACTGATACAAACACTATCTCCCCACTATTTTTTAAGTCTAGCTGGCACAAGCAAAAACAGAAGGTGAGTTCTGATTTAGAAATAATAGTGTGAGAAAAGTAAAGGAGAACAGTTTCATGTCAATCTAAATTGACGTTTGAATAGACAAGGAAAAAAAAGAGGAGAAAAGGGAAAACAATGATAATAGAGAGGGGGGGGTGAGTTAAATACTAGAGAGACGAGAGATAGGGAGAGAAGAGAGAGAGGAGAAGAGAAGATGGGTGGTAGAGAGAGAGGGTAGACAGAGATGGGTAGAGAGAGAGAGAGATGGTAGACAGGATGTACGAGAGAGACACAGAGAGAGAGAGATGGTAGAGAAGAACAGAGAGAGAGATGGGTTAGATAGAGACAGAGAGAGAGTAGAGAGAGACCAGAGAGAGATGGTAGAGAGAGACAAGAAAGAAGAGAGAGAGGTGGGGGGAGAGAGACATGGGGGAGAGAGAGAACATGGGGAGGGAGAGAGAACATGGGAGAAGAAGAGAGACATGGGGAAGAGAGACAGATGGGGAAGAAGAACAGATGGGAAGAGAGAAGTTTGTGGCTGTGTGAGGAGAGAGAGAGATGTGTAGAGAGAGGGAGAGAATTATTGTGATGTTAGACGAGAAAGAAGGAGAGAGAGAGGGATGGGAGATAGATAAGACGTAACCAGAGAGTGTAAATGATTAAAAAAGATAAGATAAAGTAGAAAAGAAACTGTTTGAAGAAAAACTGCTGGGGAAACAGGGAGAGATGGGGAGGAGTTAGAAAAGGGTGTGTTGGGTAAAAGTGGTAAGAGGATGGGGTGGTATAAGAAATGAAGAGAGAGAACAGAAGAGAGATCTATAAGAAAAATGAGAAAAAATAGTATAGCCCAAACTTTTGTCATAAATGTAAGCGAGAAAAATAGGAAGAAAAGAAAAAGGAAAGTGAAAGAGTCTACTGAATGATTTTAAGACTTTTCAACAAGATTGACTTAAAAGAGAAATAAATACGAAAAAGAGGGAGAAGAAATGAAGAAAGAAAGAAAGAAATTAAACAATTAAGGAATGAGAATTTACAAGTAGATTATGAAAGACAGAGTAAAGTGAAGGAAAGAGAATTGAATAGGGGGAAGAAAGAAGAAAGAGAGAGAGAGAAAAGAGACGAGAGAAAGAAAAGAAGAGAGAGAGAGAAGAAAAGAGCGAGAGAAGAAAAAGAAAGAAGAAAAGGGAGGGAGAGAGAGAAAGAGGAAAGAGAGGAGAGAGAGAAAAGAAAGAGAGAAGAGAGAGAAAGAGAGAGAGATGAGAGAGTACGAGAGATGAAAGAGAAAAGAGACCAGTAAGAGAGAGAGAAGAAAAAGAGAGTAAGAGAGAGAGCGAGAGAAAGAGTAAGAGAGAGAGAGAAGAGAGAAGAAGAGAGAAAGATAAAAAGAGTAGTGAGAGAGAGACTGAGAGACTGAGGAGGTGAAGAAAGAAAATGAAAAGAATAAAAGTAGAATGAGAGGGAATAGGAGAAACAAATAAGTAGAGGAAAGTAAGAAAGACAAAAAATAAAGGAAAGTGAATGAAAAGAGAGAGAGAGAGAGAGACAGAGACAGAGACAAGACAGATAGAGAGACAGAGAGGGGGAGGAGAGATAAGAGGAAAGAAAGAACAAAGGAAACACAGACATCTCGTAATGAAAAAGAAGAAAAGAAAAAAAGCAAACAAGAAAGACAAAAAGAAAAAGAGAAACAATTAGAAAAACAAAAAAAAAGAAAAAAAGACCGCACCTTGTAATAAGAAAGAAAGAAAGAAGCAAAAAAAGAACAAGACTAGAATTAAAAAAAAGGGAAAAGAAGTAAACGGGAAAAATAGAAAGAGGAAGAAAAGAAAGAAAACGATCATTTTTTGAATGCCACAATAATTATAACTTAATTAAATTAATTTGACTTAAGAATTAATTGAGAGATTATAAACCTAGTTAACTGCAAGTTGACAAAATGAAATTAAACAAGATCTTGAAAGGTACTTTTTTTAATGTTGTTATTTATTATACTTCGTAAGTTTGGTACCATACACCAGGAGTATGAGGCACTGGGTTAGAATCAAACTCTCTGCTAGTCTAGTTCAATAACATTGTTGATATTATAATCTATAGAATTGATATCTCTCTTCTAATACAGAACTTCAAAATCAGTCTCAACATATAATCAGAGAAATATTCTTTATATTAAATTAATAAATAAAATACATTTTAAAAAAAATGAATTCTTCTTAGATAAGATTTAATGGAAAATGTCATGAAAATTTGAACTGAACAATATCCAGTGGTCTGGAGGAGAATTCACAAAAGCCAGAAGTAGGGAGAGACATTTTTAAAACGGAAAGTAAAATATAACCGGACATTATTTAATTTTTTTAACGAGGGTGGGGTAATGTGAGAGAGAGAGAGAGAGAGAGAGAGAAAGAGAGAGAGAGAGAGAGGGGGGGGTGGATAATGAAATGAATGAAAGGAAAAGAAGAATGTCTTAGAAAAGGAGCTAAAATAAAAGATGTAAAAAGACGATTAAAGAAATAGGAATGCAGGAAAGAGAAATTTGCGAGACGGAAAATAAACAACAAAAATTTGAAAGAAAAAAATTCACAATGACACAGATACACACACCATATATATATATATATAATGACACAGATACACACCCACACACACACACACACACATATATATATATATAAATGACACAGATACACACCCACACCCACACCATATATATATATATAATATATATAATGACACGAATACACTCTCCACACACACATATATATATAATTGACACAGATACACATCACATAACAACACAACATATATAATATATATATAATGACACAGATAACACACTACATATATATATATGTATATAATATATATATATATATATAATAATGACACAGATACACACTCATATATATATATGTATATATATATATATATATATATATAATATAATGACACAGATACACACTCATATATATATATATATATATATATATATATATATAATATAATAAATATATATATAAATACACAGATACACACTCATATATATATATATATATATTATAATATAATATATATATAAAATTTACACAGATACACACTCATTATATATATATATATATATATATTATATATATATATAAATTTAACACAGATACACACACAATATATATATATAATGACACAGACACACTCACACACACATACATACATATATATATAATATATATAATATATAAAACACAGATACACACTATATAATGACACAGATACACTACATAGAGAGAATTCGAGATATATAATTGAAATAATCACGACAAGCAAACTCGGCGAATACTGTGCGACGTGTGGAACACTGTACATCTGTTTCGACCTAATTAGGTCTCATCAGCACACTACCTACCATCAGCTCCTCGCTTTACCGCACAGATCCCTGTGCTACTCATACGGTGAGTTGGCGAGGTCTGGTATCGAACCAGGACCCTTGTGATTCCCATGCCAGTGCTCTACTGACTGAGCTAATATACAATGACACAGATACGCACACTATATAAGTAAATTCGTTGGGGTGCGCTAAAGTCAGTATCAGCAAGACAGCGAGAGAGTCTAAACGCTTTTCACTAGGGCTAGACCAAGCAGATTGTTATGGCGTCTAAGGCGGTGCACCACACCTACCACCAGCTTCTCACTTTACCGCACAGATTCATTTGCTACTCATACATTGAGTTGGCCGGTATCGATCTCGGAACCTTGCGGTTCCTACTCGGACACTCCACTCTATCGATTGAGCTAAACCTATTCCATATCCATTCATGTCGTAATTAATTTACAACTTGACTTTTAATCGATTCCGGGTGTAAAACTTGAAAAGCACCAGACGAAAGGGCCCTTGTTTTATCAATTTTTTTTCTATTCCTTTCATTCCTCCTTATGATAACCCTCAACATTATATATATATATATATATATATATATATATATATATATATATATATATAGAGAGAGAGAGAGAGAGACAGACAGACAGACAGACAGACAGACAGAAGAGACACAGAGAGAGAGCTGACTGTTGTGCATTTACAGATAAAAATCAATAATTGGTGTTTAACCGTTCCGATAAAAACAATAATTTTGAATGCTGATTTTTTAGGCATATTATCCTTTTCTCGCAGTGGAGAATGCCGCTGTACAATCTTCTTAATTCCCTCCATTTACTTATTGCTCATAAGTTCGACTTGCATGAATACACACATATATGTGATGAAAAAGTAAAAGTGAATCCGACAGTAATATTATGAAAAAATTGAAAAACACAAGTTCAAAAACATTACTCGTTTATGAACTTGTGTTTGTAATTTTTTTCATAATATTACACACGTATATACCTATCTTTTTACCTGTCTATACCTATATGCTTATAATGTTAATTTATATATTAATTTATATAGATAGATAGATATGAACATAGTGATATAGATAGATAGATAGATATGAACATAGTGATATAGGTAGATAGATAGATAGATAGAACATAGTGATATAATAGATAGATAGAAGATATGAACATAGTGATATAGATAGAGAGATAGAATAGTGAGATATAGAGAGATATGAACATAGTGATTATAGATAGAGAGATATGAGATATGATATGACATAGTGATATAGATAGAGAGATATGAACATAGTGATATAGACAGAGAGATATGAATAGTGATATAGATAGATAGATAGATGACATAGTGATATAACACAGAGAGATATGAACATATGATATAGATAGATAGATAGATATGGACATAGGATATAGACAGAGAGATATGAACATAGTGATATAGATAGATAGATAGATATGGACATAGTGATATAGACAGAGAGATATGGACATAGTGATATAGATAGATAGATATGAATATAGTGATATAGATAGAGAGATATGAACATAGTGATATAGATAGAGAGATATGAACAGTGATATAGACAGAGATATTAACATAGTGATATAGACAGAGAGATATGAACATAGTGATATAGATAGAGAGATATTAACATAGTGATATAGATAGATAGAATAATATGACAGAGGATATGAACAGTGATATAGACAGAGAGATATTAACATATGATATAGACAGAGAGATATAACATAGTGATATAGATAGAGAGATATTAGTGAACTAGTAGTAGATATAGATAGATAGATATGAATATAGTGATATAGATAGATATATGAACATAGTGATATAGAGATAGATATGAATATAGTGATATAGATGAGAGATATGAACATAGTGATATAGATAGAGAGATATTAACATAGTGATATAGACAGAGAATATGAACATAGTGATATAGATAGATATATGAATTATGATAATAGAGAGATATGAACATAGTGATATAGATAGAGAGATAGAGACATAGTGATATAGATAGAGAGATATGAATATTGATATAGCATAGTGATATAGATAGAGAGATATATGATAGAGAGATATGAACATAGTGATATAGATAGAGAGATATGAATATAGTGATATAGACAGATAGAGAGATATGATATAGTGATATAGATAGAGATATGAACATAGTGATATAGATAGAGAGATATGAATATAGTGATATAGACAGAGAGATATGAACATAGTGATATAGATAGAGAGATATGAATATGTTAGACAGAGAGATATGAACATAGTGATATAGATATAGAGATATGAATATAGTGATATAGATAGAGAGATATGAAATAGTGAATATAGATAGAGAGATATGAATATAGTGAATAGAAGATATGAACATAGATAGATAGATAGATAGATAGATATAGATATGAATATATGATATAGATAGATAGATAGATATATAAGTATATAGATAGATAGATAGATAGATAGATATGAATATAGATAGATAGATAGATAGATAGATAGATAGATATGAATATAGATAGATAATAGATATGATAGTGATGATAGATAGATAGATAGATAAGATAGATATGAATATAGATAGATAGATATAATATAGATAGATAGATAGATAGATAGATAGATAGATAGATAGATAGAGATGATAGATAGATATGAATATATATGATATGAATATAGATAGATAGATAGATAGATAGATAGATAGATAGATAGATAGATATGAATATAGTATATAATAGATAGATAGATATGAATATAGTGATATAGATAGATAGATATGAATATAGTGATAGATAGAATAGATAGTGATATAGATAGATAGATACGAATATAGTGATATAGATAGATAGATACGAATATAGTGATATAGATAGATAGATACGAATATAGTGATATAGATAGATAGATATATAGATGTGAACGGGCTTCATATAGATAGATAGATGTGAACAGGCTTTAGATAGATAGATGTGAACAGGCTTTAGATAGATAGATGTGAACAGGCTTTAGATAGATAGATAGATAGATAGATAGATAGGCTGAGATAGATTGGTGCCTTTGAACCCTTGGCCCCTTCTGTTCCTCACTACGGTCTCCTATAAGGCTGTTAAATAATAGATTACAACATTGTATAAGCAATAGTAACGCGAAAATGGGGATTCCCTGGTACGGAATTCAGGCCGCCTGGTCTAAGTACTTCTGTGTAGCAGCACAAACACCGGCGCTCGGCTTAAAAGGGTTAAGGAAATGTACATTGTGTTATGAAAAAGTAAAAGATAGAAAGTAAGCAACTTAAAAGAAATAATTAGTAAAAAGAAAAGTAAATATGTACAGACATACAGAATTTATTGCCACCTTGTAAAATTTGCTGTTGTATCAAACCAAAGGAAAGTTTATAAAAGTTTGCTAAATATTTTTATGGAACACTTTTTAAAATATTCGGAGTTACAATGCAGCTCATAAATAAATACACCCCGACTCCCGAAACAAATTTAATGAAATTATATGTTAATTTTCTTGTAGATAAAAGATACCAGAATTTTATTATTTTTTTAGTGGAACATTATTTATGCAATTAAAACGGAATTAGGTATCATTTAGGGACCAGGTTAGCTCAGTCGGTAAAGGGTTCGGCTAGAAACCGCAAGGTTTTTAGTTCGATACCGGCCCTCGCCAACTCAGCGTATGAGTAGCTCAGGGATCTGTTCGGTAAAGTGAGGAGCTGATGGTAGGTGTGGCGTTCCACCTCAGACGCAAAAACAATTTCCTTGGTCTAGCACTAGTGAAAAGGGGATCGACTCCCTCGCTGATTGGCTGGTACCGACATTAGGCCGCTCCAACGACTTTACTTACTTATCAAATTCGACAGCATTGAAACCCTGTAATTAAAAATACAAATTTTGTAGTACAATTTGTAAGAGGTGTAATTATCTTTGGTCTGCAAGGTATTCGAATTTTGGATAATAGAGTTTGAATACAATTGAGTTTGGTAATGAATAATACCTAATGATATCTGTTTTGATGTGTATAATGTTCCACTAGACATAATAAAACCCAGAAGTGATCTTTAAAAAAAGTCTGGGGTGTAATTATTTATGGGCGATACTGATATTTGATATCTGGTGTTAGTAAGTGTTTTTCTTAACCAGAAGGTTCCGGGTTCGATAGCGGCCCTCGTCAACTCAGCGCATGAGTAGCACAGTTTGGATCTATGCGGTAAAGTGGAGAGCTGATGGTAGGTGTGGCGCCCACCGCAGGCAAAAACAATCTCTTTGGTTTAGCTATTGTGAAAAGAGGAAATACTCCCTCGCTGTCTTCCTGATGCCGACAGTAGGCCACTCCGCCAACTTTTCTAGTATTATATATATATATATATATATATATATATATATATATATATATATATGTGTATGTGTGTGTGTGTGTGTGTGTGTAAAATGAAAATGGAAGTGAATTCGACGGTATGTTGAAAAAATAAATAAAGGAAAGAAAGTATAGAATGGATAAAATAGGATATTTTAATTAATTTTACTTATGTGTTAGATTGAATAATGTACACATGGATAAACTCCTGACCGATACACGTGTAAGTAAAATTAATTAAAATATCATATTTTATCCATTCTATACTTCCTTTCCTTTATTTCTCTTTTCAACATTATATATATATATATATATATATATATATATATATATATATATATTAAGGTAGCGCTCGTATGTAATGGTTATCGTCGTAGGAAATGGACACGGTGACCAGAGTTAAAATACTGGACGATGCTATTTGCGTTTTATATAGCATTGGGAAAGGTATGCATCAAGTTATGCTACCTGCAGATATGGGTTAATAGTAGGGCAGACTGGGTATGGCAACCAGTCTAGGAGAGGAAAAACTATATTAAAACCTGTTAAAAAATTGACCTTGTGTCGCATCCAGCTCCTGTCGAGGATTATGGAATTTCATATTTAAGGGTTGGTTAAAACTAAATTATACTTAAAGTTAAATCTAGTTTTAGATTTAATATCAATTACTTCAGTTTAAATATGACATGTTTAGGGGGGGGGAACCCTAAGATCTTTCCTTTTTTAAAAAATTGTTTGTCCATCTCATGTCTTTCAAGGTACAGACGTATTAAAACAAAAGGAATTTGTACAGAAAATAGATAATATATAAAACAAATCTATTTCGATCAATAATGGAGATTCGCTTCCGGTTTTTGTCTGTAACAAACATTACGTCACTGCTTACGTCACATTACCCAAAATCGTCACAACATAGAATAAATACACTCAAAATTTGAAGATGCAACATTTTGACAGTCCTCATTGTTTTTTAAAACAAGTTTTAATAAATACATGACTGGTATTATATATCTATATATAGTTTGTTTTATTTTAATACATATTTAAAGTTTACATTTAAATTTTTTAATCCTTTAATGAATTTGATGATTTTACATATTTAGGGTACAAAGTCGCTGACATTGAATTTTTACTCCTACCCCTCAAGTAATATGTTTCAAAAATCTATTTTTACATCGCCCGGAGGGTGTTTTTTTTATTTTATAATGGTACTGATAAATGGATAATAATTAAAAGAAAAATAGACATGCATAAATTTCGCTGAATTAAACACACACACACACACGTGTGTGTATGTGTGTGTTTAATTCAGCGTGTGTACCTGTATATACTCACTCATTTATACATGTATATATGCTCCCCATCCCCCTGGAGTTGAGCACTTTGGAGGGGATTTCGCTGACGACCGCCAACTAAAAGTAAACGCAACGCTCTCCTATAAAAAGGATGGAACACTCTATGGCAGATGTTACATACATACAGATGTGTGTATTAAGACAGTTAAAACCCCTTTCGCATTCTGTGGGTGACGATAACCGAGCGGTTGAGCTGTCCGACTGCTGCTGAATCGATCCGGTTTCTATATCAGTTATAGGTAGCACAAATGTATAGTCACACTGAAGAGACTTGTTAAGTCGAAACACGGGTCTGTGGATGACTAATATATATATACATAAATATATATATGTGTGTGTATGTGTGTGCGTGTGTGTGTGCGTGTGTGTGTCTATGGAAGTAAAGTTGGCGGAGTGGCCTATTGTCGTTATTAGCTGGACAGCGAGGGAGTCTATTCCCTTTTTGGTAGCGCTAGACCAGGGTATTTTACTGACGTGGAGCGCCATACCTAGCGTCAGCTTCCCATTTTACCACACAAATTAGATTATCCAATCTGTGCCGAGTTGCCGAGGATCGGTATTGAATGTGTTATTCTTGCAATTCTTTGGCAGATACTCGAAGAAATTCGACGAAAACGAAAACAATATGAAAAATATCAAATTCACTTGTTCCCACCCCCCTTTTTAAAAATTATAATATATACTGTACTATTTATATTTCAGGTATTATTTTTATTTTTTGTTTATTTCTTTTAACATCCCACATAATTTGAGTATACATTTGCTTAGGGCACAGGATATGTTAAAGAAGTCTGACCATTAATTGACGGTAATAGCTTCATGGAACAGTGAACTGTCGATACATCATCGAGGTAAGAAATTGCGTTATATTTTTATTATTAGCAAGTCGTTAGTAAAATCAGAGTTGTGGTCATATATGTTCCTGTGGTGCACCACAGCATTAAACGTGTAGTTCTTTTGAAATCCCTTTTAAATTTCTGTTCCTTTTTAAGGGTCCATCGATGTATTTTGGGGGCATTGTTTACTACAGGATATTTAAGAAATATCGGCTTCCATTATAATGATAAAAAAGAAAGAAAAGCGTTACTTTTGATGATTTTATTTTTGCCTAATAAAATTAATTCCTGAATATGATATTCTTATAGTGAAACATGACAGGTTGATTTTTCTTATCGACTTCCTTTTCATATATATCTATTAGTAAGCCGAGAGAATCAACTTTTGTCTCCTAAAGGCTTTTTTACTGTTTAGTTTAACGACACAACACTTATACTAAATTATTTCTTACTTTTAGGATTTAGTAATGTTTGAAAAAATTCTATTTCAATTGGTTCTAATTAGTCGTAATTTGCAATTAAGTAAAAAAACTGACCCATCCCTTACTTTACATTCTGCTTATCACTTCCCCCTCTCTATGTATCGCTTGATTACCTCCTCGTTATATGTTAGTTTCTCTGAGAGAGAGAGAGAGAGAGAGAGAGAGAGAGAGAGAGAGAGAGAGAGAGAGAGAGAGAGATGTGGGAGTATTTGAAATGTATTTGCATGTTACATTTCATAAACAGCAACCCGTTGCTTAAATTAGGTCAAACCTTCTCTTTCTTAGAAATCTTACAAAATGTTTTTAATTTTTTGTCCGGCCGTACTTATTTAAAAAAAAATTAATTTGCTTTGCAAACTCACTTTTCCTAATCTCAATGATCTACCCAGAGCTCAATGGGTGACCACACCGGTCACGTTTCGTATAATTATATATATATATATATATATATATATATATATATATATATATATAGTGAACTATCAACGCTCTATCACAGATATTGAGCACTCTTCTAATAACACTTACGTTGGATTACTATTACTTTTTCAGTATACTAGTGACAACCATACACATTAATAATATATATATATATATATATATATATATATATGAGAGAGAGAGATTACAAAATTAATAGATGGGGAAATTATAAAACTGTACTTAGTCAAGATGATTGTTTTAGAAGATATATGAATCGATACTTTGTCGATTACTAATGAAATAATGTTTCTTTAAATATGGAATAACATAAAAAGGGAACTTAAAATCTTTTCATAATATAAAACGTTCAAATCCTAATAAAATAAAAAAAGTTTCAAATGAAACAAATTTGATTTAATTGATAGACTCTAAGAATATTCAATTCATTCTCTAAATGTTTTCAATTTTAGAATTTCTGAAATCCTGAAGATACGTTTATTAGACATTTAAAAGTCTATTTTTTGGAAATATGAAAAAAGTTTGATAAAAGTATCTCGTAAAATAAATATGGTTATCATTTTTTTAATTTTTAAATTTTTAGTTTGTTTGTAATTCCTTTCTTGAGTAAAACATAATTATTTTCTTAGCACACTAATATGAGGGCCGGTGTTAGGGTCTTATGCACTCCCACTCAATCTATGATACACCCCACCCCGAATCAATTACAGAGGGACCGCACTCAACTATATGTCAATTTTCATAAAATAAGATTCATAGAAAATATATACCCCCCCCCCCATTCCGTGGCCCCTAAGCCCCCCCCCACACACACACACATCGCTCGGTGGGGTCATGGGTAGTATGCACCTGCCCTGACTAATATTTAGATAAATTTGACATTTGTTTTATAAGCTTTGATAAAACGTAATTACTTTCCGAACATTTAAATAAATCTAACGTATATTGGAGTTTATATTCTCTCAAGTAAAACGTAATTGCTTTAAGAACATCCTAATATTTAAATGAATTTAACTTATTCTTTTTATATCTTATCTAGTAAAATATACCTTTCTGAACTCCCTAATATCTACATAAATTTAACTTCTATCATCCCTCATTTGCCCAGGATCAAAGTGTAGTATATGTACTCATAGAAATCACACTTATTTTTAAAACCAGATATAAAACTATTGAACTAAACAAATATTAAAATCAAATTTGTTTTAATATCATTTTAACATATTTATGAACAGACAAAAGTTGGACAAAAATTGATAATTCAACAAATAAAATTTCAGATTAACAAATAAAACCCAAATTTAATATATGGTTCAATCCTTTGTTAAATACCGTAATGAAAACTATTAATTTACTAAGAGAAGAGTGTAGTATCTGTGGAATCTGCCAAGAATCAGTGGAGCATCATAAATAATGTAATTATTGACTTATTAATCTATAAATTTGAGATAGATCAATCGTGTTTGTGAGTCTAGAAAGTAGGAGTTATGGTCGGCTGAAATCCATTCGAGTGAAAATAAGAGAAAGGGGAAAAAATGAAGAAAAAAAAAATACACTGAAAGTGAAATAAAATAAA
Source organism: Doryteuthis pealeii (assembly GCA_023376005.1). Lineage (NCBI taxonomy): Eukaryota > Metazoa > Mollusca > Cephalopoda > Myopsida > Loliginidae > Doryteuthis > Doryteuthis pealeii. The sequence continues at coordinate 4,161,305 of CM042143.1, read as the reverse complement.
GAGAGAGAAAGAACATGAAGTGACACAGAAAGAGAAAGAAAGAAAGAAAGAATAAAACAGTTTTATCTCATGTTCATGATCAATAAATGATACCTAATATATTCTAAAATATTTTATGAAGTTTTCACTTGGAAAAAAGTTAAAATCCTGGAGTGAATATATGAAATTTGATTAAAGTTTGTCCATTAAAATTTTGGAGATTTGAATATTTGGCTTTTTAATGATATTTTAAAAATTATATTTCAGAAAAAGTTCTTTTTAGTGGTATTCCTTGGCAAAAGAAAAAGTAATATTGTAGAAAATATTTTCAAAGTGTTAAGCTAAAATATAAGTTAATATGTAAAAACATCAACAGCAAGCAGTTTATTCTGTTTTATGAGGAGTAATTCTTGTTTCCAAAACAGGAGCACATGTTCCTCCCCCCCCAACTCACCACCACCACCACCACCGCCACTGTATAAGTACCAAATGGAGGAAGATTCTTATTATCCATATGTTCAACTGTGAAATATTCTCTCTACTCTTTTTTTCTTTTTTGCAGGGGGCAGGGGAATTATATCGAGTAAATTTGTTAAAGAAAACTTTTTTCTTTCTTACAAAGTTGTGCCTCCAGCAAGCATTATGAAGTTTGAAAACACATCGCAGAATGAAGGGATTTTCAATGTTTTAAATGGAGATATTTTCTATTTATAGGTATAACATACCTTTCTCTACATATTTCCACATCTAAACAAAATTCAGTGCATTTTTCTCTTTAATGTTTTTTGGTTTGGCATAGTTTGTTTAATGGCATATCAACCCTTTATGGATTATTTAATGCAAAAAAAAATCTTCATCTGTAAATATTTATAATCATAACTATTTATATTTCCAATGTTCTATTGCAATCATTCTTTTTAACAGCCTTATGATAATAATTGGTTTGCACTATTATATGGTAATATGAGTATTCCCTATCTAATATAAATTTACCCATAATTATATAGTATGAAGTATTCCTATCTAATATAAATAATTAAATATTTAACCCTATCTAATATAAATAATACCATAATTATATAGTATGAAGTATTCCTATCTAATCTAAATAATTACCCATAATTATATAGTATGAAGTATTCCTATCTAATCTAAATAATTACCCATAATTATATAGTATGAAGTATTCTATCTAAATATAAATAATTACCCATAATTAATTATATAGTATGAAGTATTCCTATCTAATATAAATAATTACCCATAAATTATATAGTATGAAGTATTCCTATCTATATAAATAATTACCCATAATTATATAGTATGAAAGTATTCCTATCTAATCTAAATAACCCATAATTATATAGTATGAAGTATTCCTATCTAATAATAAATAATTACCCATAATTAATATATAGTATGAAGTATTCCTATCTAATAAAATAATTACCCATAATATATAGTATGAATATTCCTATCTAAATAAATAATTACCCATAATTATATAGTATGAAGTATTCTATCTAATATAAATAATTACCATAATTATATAGTATGAAGTATCCTATCTAATATGAATAGTTACCCATAATTATTAGTATGAAGTTTCCTATCTAATATAAATAATTACCATAATTAATTATATAGTATGAAGTATTCCTATCTAATATAAATAATTACCCATAATTATATAGTATGAAAGTATTCCTATCTAATATAATAATTACCCATAATTATATAGTATGAAGTATTCCTATCTAATATAAATAATTACCCATAATTATATAGTATGAAGTATTCTATCTATATAAATAATTACCATAATTATATAGTATGAAGTATTCCTATCTATATAAATAATTACCCATAATTATATAGTATGAAGTATTCTTATTAATATAAATAATTACCCATAATTATATAGTATGAAGTATTCCTATCTAATATGAATAGTTACCCATAATTATATAGTATGAAGTATTCCTATCTAATATAAATAATTACCCATAATTAATTATATAGTATGAAGTATTCCTATCTAATATAAATAATTTACCCATAATTATATAGTATGAAGTATTCCTATCTAATATAAATAATTACCCATAATTATATAGTATGAAGTATCCTATCTAATATAAATAATTACCCATAATTATATAGTATGAAGTATTCTTATCTAATATAAATAATTACCCATAATTATATAGTATGAAGTATTCCTATCTAATATGAATAGTTACCCATAATTACATAGTTTCAAGTATTCCTATCTAATACTAATAATTTAGATACAGTTATATGATTTCAAGTAATTATTCCTATTTAATAATAATAATAATTTGTTTGCCTCAAAAATCTAAAGCATTCCCATTCAATACTCCATATACATAAATATATGTAATATATTGGGTGTCTGATAAAACGGGGGTCATTTATTGAGTTCCGGTCAAAATGAAATGAAGGTTTAAGTTTTTCTTATATATATATATATATATATATATATATATATACATACATGTACAAGTATTTGCATAATTGTACGCATATATATATATATATATATATATATATATGTACAAGTATGTTAGTTTATCCATGCAATGAAAAATGACTGCAATATCTAATATCTATGAGCTAAAAATAATCTAGGGTACAAATAACTTAAAATCTAAGAAAATTTTATTTAAAATAATTCATTTTATGCCCACTAAATCATCAAGGGTATTCAGTAATTTCATTTTTGTCAATTTCTTTCATTCAATAGTTTTATATTAAAACTAGAATACTGAGTAGAGTCCTGGAGAATTGTAAAGATTTGCTGTCGCTTAGATTTTGGAGAATGTTGGAAGCTAATACTGGTGTGAAAATTAGTAACGACTAAAATGATAATCGTCTAATTTGATATTGTAAAACCGTGACCCATTTCTGTTCATGTTCTATCAGTGCACACACACACACACACACATATATATATATATAGATATATATATATATATATATATGAGAAGGAGAGAAAGAGCCTAGAGAAAGTGAAAGTGGATAAAATCGAAATAAGAAAAGTATCCAAATTATAACAAACATATATATACACACACACACACACACATATATATTATATATATATACACACACACAATCATACATATGTATATACATACATATATTATGAACCTAAAATATCCAAATGATGTTTCTGTAGAGTCAGTTACTTAAAGTTTCATGTGGATCACACACTCATCAGATGGGGAAAAAAGTCTTCTTTCCGTCTGACGATTGTTTGATCCACATGAAACTTTAAGTAACGGAATCTACAGGAACTTCATTTGGATATTTTAGGTTCATAATATATGTATGTGTATATATATGTATGATTGTGAATATAATATATTTATATATTATATATATATATATACACACACATGTGTTTGTGTATACATGTTTCTGTTATATAATATATATGTGTGTGTGGTGTGTGTGTGTATACACATATATGTTGGGTGTGTATATATACATATGTTTGTGTACATATATATGTATGTGTGTGTGTGTGTGTGTATATGTGTGTGCATACATATATATATATATATATATATATATAGGGCTGGTTTTGCTCAGTCAGTAGAGCATTCAGCTAGGAATCACAAGGTTCCTGGTTCGATACCGGTCCCCGCCAACTCAGTGTATGAGTAGCACAGGGATCTGTATGGTAAATTGAGAAACTGATGATAGGTGTGGTGCTCCACCTCAGATGCTAAAATAATCTCCTTGGTCTAGCGCTAGTGAAAAAGGGATAGACTCCCTCACTGACTGCTTGATACTGACATTAGGGTGCCCCAAAGACTTTACTTTTACTTATATATATAATATATATATACATGTGTGTGTGTGTATACATATATGCATATGTGTATACATATGTATGTTTTTTTGTATGTTTGTATATATGTATATATACATATGTATGTATGTGTATACATATGTATGTTATATATATATACACATATATATATATACATATGTATGTATGTGTGTATGTATGTATATACATGTTTGTGTGTATGTATGTATGTGTATAAATATATATAAATGTGTGTGTGTATATACATATGTATATGTGTATGCATTGTGTAATGGTTAGAGTTGTAGGAAATGGACTCATCAAGACGAGGTTGTTTGGGAAAACTCTGCATCCAACTATTCTCCCTCCAGCTATAGGTAAATAGTAGGGTAGACTGGATTCTTTAACCTTGGTTAGGCAACCAGTCTAGAAGGAAAATGGTGAATTGAATCCTGTCAACCTCCACTTAAAAATTAATCTTGTGTCTACATATGTGTGTGTGTGTATATATACCAACCCCTTCGCATGAGCAGGATGCGACACAATGCTTCACCAAGAAGAGCCCAGTCTGCCCTTCTATTTGCCCATAGCTGGAGGGAGTAAAGTTGGATTCATACCTTTCCCAAGTGTATTAGGGCTATGTGAAATTTTAAACAGCCTTGACCAGGATTTGAACTCGGTGTCGACAAGTCCATTTTCTATGATCTTAACCATTATGCCACACATCCATATACATATGTGTATGTATATATATATATATATTATATATATATATATATTATATATGTGGTTTATATGTGTATATGTATGTATGTATATAGTATATGTGTATATGTATATATATATGTGTGTATGTGTGGTATATGTATGTATATATGTGTATATGTATGTTGTGTGTGTGTGTGTATATATATACATATGTATGTTTATATGTGTGTGTGTATACATATGTATGTCTTTATATGTATGTGTATATATATATATATGTGTGTATACTTATGTATGTGGGTATGTTATACATATGTATACACACATAATATAGATGTGTGAATACATATGTATGTATACACATACATATGCATGTGCATATATCTATATATGTGAATGTATGTATAAATAGTGTATACATGTATATATATATACATATGTATGTGTGTATACATACGTGTATATAGATATGTACATATGTGTGTGAATATATATATGTGTGTGTGTGTGTGTGTGTACATGTATATGTTTGTGTACACATCTGTGTATATATATGTTTGTGCCTGTATGTATATATATATATATATATGTGTGTGTGTGTGCATATGTTTATATATTTATATATGTGTGTATGTATGTATACATATGTATATATGTGTATATATATACATATGAGTGTATACATATTGATGTATGTATATATGTGTGTATACCTATAGATGCATGTATATATATACATATATATATGAGTGTGTATACATATGCATGTATGTGTATACATGTATGTATATATTATTATGCATGTATGAGTATATATATATTTATATATATATTGTATGTATTATATAAAATGAACATATTGGTTTATGTTAAAAATTGCTGAATGAAAATAAATAACAAGTTAGTTAGAACTTCATCAGAGAATGAATTAAGCAAAAAAAAAAAAAAGAAAAAAAAGAAGAATATTTATGAACAGGATAACGGCAAGCAATATTTTGGATAGAATGTACTAAATCATCGTTGAATTTAAACTTTAATTTTCCAGGTGTGAATAACATATCCCCAAAATGCATTAATTATTTTTAAAAGAACAGTGAATGCCTTCTCATCATTCTTTCACACCATCATGTTACCAGTTTTTTTATGGCCTGTGACGTGCTGCTCTCTGCACTAAAAACATAAGAATTGCATTAGGTAGGCCAACTATCTCAAATATATATATCTTACATCAAATATATAGTTTACATAGGGCCTTTGTTTTTATCAATAACAAATTTTTTTTTTTCTCTTTCTTTCGTATCCACACCTATTAGTGCTCCATAATGATTACCCTAAAGTATTATTTAATTTGCCACTGTACTCAAAATTTATATATATTATATATATCTAATATAGTATGTGTGTGTTGGTATGTGTTTGCATATATATATATATATATATATATATAATATAGTTATCGAAGATTATTCAAATAATCGTAATGTAGAATTTCTTAAATAAAAAAAGAAGAAATTATGCACCCAAATAATGCAAGATATTATACAGATAAAAATATATATAAGTATACCAAATGATTGATTATTTCATTATTTTTTTAGTGATACAAGATCTTCACTCTGATCATCAAGGGAAGGGTGTACAAAACTTATGCGTTGATCTTGTGTTAAAAAAAGTATCAGATTTTTGTACTTTTTGAAACACTTTATATTCTGATAAAAATAACATTCTATCATTATTTTTTTTTCAGAATATCAAGGTGTGTCAAAAAGTTTCAAGTTTTAAAGGTGTATTTACCAAGATATAGAATGTTTTTTTTGTTTTTTTTTCAGAATCAAGATGTGTCAATGAAATAAAAAAAAATCTCGATATTTGTTGACACCTTGTATGAACAAAGAAAAACCACAACAAATATTCCCACTATTTATTATATATATATATGAAGGTGGTGTATATATTTATACAAGGTTGACTGAAAGAGTTCCATAAAGCTAACCAAGAAGTCACACACTTCTTTCCTCATTGTTGCAGTGCCTTGCATTTCCTTGTTCAAAAAAGTTATTTAACAGCAAAAATTGATAATATGGATCATATAAACTTTTCATATATATATTATATATATATTATTAATATATATATATATAAATAGGTAGTGTAACAATTATAGCTCTGAAAATAATAGAATCACCAATTCCATTATTTCTGAAAAGGCTGGGATCTACTTCTCCTGTGGTCTGTCCTCTTGACAGGTACGAATCCTCAACTATTTTCCCTCCAGCTATGGGTAAATAGTAGAACAGGACTGGTTCTTTAGTTTGGTATGGCAAACAGTCTAGGGAAAGAAAACTCTTAATTCAAACCTGTAAACTCAGCAATTGACCATGGTGTCCCATCCTGCTTGTGCAGAGGGGTTGGGTAAAATCCATACACATAGTGGCAAATGCTTTCATAACTGGCTTATCTACTGGTGTACTTGCATAAAACAGTTGTGTATCTTCCCAAATAGTCTACTTTTTGACGAGTATGTAGTTCCATATATAATATAATATATATATATATTTATATATAATATTATAAAATGGGTACAAGAGTAACCTAACTCGAGTCTCTTGTAAACATTTTATAATAAATTTTGCTCTACTTGTATTGACACTTTGTATTGTTATATCGCTGACTTACCACTCTCGAATCTACACTATAACACATTGTGACCAAATTCACCCGTAGACAACTTTTCTTTATATATATATATATATATTATATATAATGAGAGAGAGAGAGAGAGAGAGAGGGAGAGGGAGAAAGGAGAGGATGCAGATGGGAGGGAAATTATTGAAAATATTTTTTTAGATAACGATAAAAAAAACAAGTACATAATACTAGTCATGAAGAATTTTTACAAATTAGATTTTTAACTGAATCTCCCAGGGAACTTGTTAAGGTTATGTAGCAATTTTAAAAATATTCATTTTTTTTTTAAAAATCAAATTGTCTATCATAAATATTTTTTATGATGCAATTTCAATAATATACAATTGACTTTATTTTAACATTCATGCTAAAGTTCTTAGATGAAAATCGTGACTTCCATCAAGAGAAATGTGTTGTCCAACTGTAAAAATAACAATAAACAAAAGAGAAGTATTAACTTGTGCAATCGTTGAAATTGTGATGACAACACAAGTAGATTTGTGTGTTTATCCTGTAAAAAAAAGAACCACGCAACAGACACAAATGAGCAACTAAAAATTACAGTCGTCATAAACGCACAGAATATGAGATGAAAGGTTGGATCCAACATATAAATTCCTTTTAATATAACCAACATGCAGTAAAAAAAAAGAGATTGATAAAACATAGGTGAGGTGAACATTGTATAATCATATTTAAACGTGAAGCAAAAATTGGTTTTATCAAATATCTCAAATAATTCACTATATAAATATGATTAGAAACACAATGACCCACACACGTAGTATATATGCAGAGACACTGAAAAAACAAGACGATATATACAGACACACACATCTCTTCTTATATTTTCAATATATACATACACAAATCTTCTCTCTCTCTCTCTCATATATATATTTATATATATATATATATATATTAAATATAATGGAGATTGTTTGCATTTCTATTGAGAATATTTCAAATATAATACACACAATCTCTCTCTCTCTCTCCTCTATATATATATATATATATATATATATATATATATTATATACACACATATATAGCAATTTATACACACATCTCTCTTCTATATATATATTATATCAAATATATACACATATACACCAATTAATCACATCATCTCTCTCTCTCTCTATAGTACTATATTATCATATATACAACATAGTACACCATATATACAACATCTCTCTCTTCTCTCCTATATATATATATATCAATATATACACATATACACCAATATATAACACATCTTCTCTCATAATATATAATTTAATATAATACACATATATACCAATATATACAACCATCTCTCTCTCTCCTCTCTATATATATATATAGTGCCAACTTTATAAGAAGTTAAGTCTCTGTCGCAAACGGTTGCCCTCTACAAAATGATCACTGAGTTTGTTGTCTGTCCATAATCATACCAAATCCCCTATAATCGTCACAAGCAGGTGATGCGAACACAATCGCGATATAACACCAGAGAAAGAGTCTCCTATTTCTGCACCCTTGTATCTAATGTGACGCTCTAATACCGGCTGCGAAGGGTGTAAGTAGTATATGATCTGCGATACGGTGGCTCGCGATGTGTGTGATGTCCGTAATGTTGCAATATTGATTGTGTTAACAGCTTGTGCGACGCAGAATTTATGAAGACTCAGGTATTCACGAATACGGAGGTGATTCTTTATGCACCTGCAGCTCTTAACACACCACCCTTCGTGAGTAGCCGAGCATGCGCAAACAACTGGTCAATTGTGGTTAAATAATTTAACATTAGTTGATCAAAAACTATTATGTTTTTTACTAGAAGTTCATATATGTATTGTATTGATGGTATATACACATGTAGAGTAAATGAATGATATTATAGTGTTTATAATGTGATGGTATATATACAAGGCTAAGCTATGAATATAGAGATGTTAGTTATTTGATAAGTGAGAGATATGTAGGGGATAATGTGTTATGGGTAAGTATTACTAAAGGTGAGTTATTATGTATATGTGCGCCAAATGCCATTTCAGCCCATTATCAAGACTACGTTTTTGATGAAAAATGTAACGTTATCGATTTTATTGTTTTTTCTCCAATTTGTGTGTAGTGTGTAATATACATATGTATGTTTATATGTGCTTTGTGTTTATGACTTCATTAAATATGTCGTGTACCTCTACTGTCTGTGTAATATAGAAATATTTTACTATGTGATATGAGTGTGTGTGTGAAAAAATGTATGTGAATATTATCCTTATGTATGTGGGATAGTAAGTGTTTAGTAGTTAGATTTTTATCTGATAGCCATTATGCTAATACATTCACATAAACTATACGCATCCGTCTGCATATAGTAAGTGATATGTAAGTGAGCACACAAATATAATTGTAATATCTCGATAAATATTACATGTGAGTATTGTGGCTTAGTATCATATTATAATGTGTGTGTAAAGAGTGCCCCATAACTTAATCATATTAAGTGGTTTATTACATTGAATAAGTTCGGTAATTATGGGAGTATCACATAGTTAAATATAGATGAATTATCGCTTGTAAAGTAATATTATAAAATAAAGAGG
>CM042143.1:4133995-4136495 GCA_023376005.1 Doryteuthis pealeii | reverse complement strand
ATATGCATACACACACACACATACACATAGATACACATATGCATACACACACACACATACATAGATACACATATGCATACACACACACACATATAACATAGATACACATATGCATACACACACACATATACACATATGCATACACACACATATGCATACACACACACACATATACATATAGATACACATATGCCACACACACATATACATATATGCATACACACACACACACATACATATATGCATACACACACACACACATATACATAGATACACATATGCATACATACACACACATATATAAATACACATATGCATACACACACACACACATATATAGCATATGCATACACACACACACATATATAGATACACACACACACACACATATACATAGATACACATATGCATACACACACACACATATATAGATACACATATGCATACACACACACACACACATATATAGATACACATATGCATACACACACACACACACACATATATAGATACACATATGCATACACACACACACACACATATATAGATACACATATACACACACACATACACACACACACATATATAGATACACATATATGTATATAAACTCACACACACACATTTATATACACATATATATGTATACAAACACATAAATACATATATGTATGTAAAAGTTGTCGGGGTGGGGGGGCTAAATCAGTATCAGCCAATCAATCAGCGAGGGAGTTTATCCCCTTTTCACTAGCGCTAGACCAAGGAGATTGTCTTGGCATCTCAGGTGGCTGCTACACCTACCATCAGCTCCTTACTTTACCACACAGATTCCTGTGCTACTCATACGCTGGTTGGCAAGGGCCAGTATCAAACTAGGAACCTTGTGGTTTCTAGCTGAATGCTCTACCAACTGAGTTAACCTGTCCCCTTATGTATATACACACATACACACATATATATATATGTACACACATATGTATATACACATGCACAAACATACACACATATATACATACTCACATATATCTATATATATATACACATGCATATATATATACACACACACACATATATACAAACACACACACACACATATATATATGCACATGCACATACATATATACACAGACATACATACACACACACATACATACACACACACATACATATATACACAGACATACATACATACACACACACACATACATGCACACACATATACACACACATGCACACACATATATATACACACACATACATAGATACACAGACAGACATACATACACACACATACATACACACATATATACACACACATACATATATATGTATGTATGTATATACACACACACACACAAAGATTTTGATTGCCTGTGTAATGACCCCAGCAGCATTTTAAACTTAAAGAAATAGGGAAATAGTTTTTAGGATTTTCCTCTCTATATTGATATATAGATCTATTTACACACTAGTCTATTTATCTGGATATATATGGGTATATCTACAGTTGCACACATGTTCACACATGCGCACACACACACACACACATATATATATATATATATATATATATATATATATATATATGTGTGTGTGTGTGTGTGTATAATATCAATATTTTTATCTTCTCTGAATCATCTTGTTTCTTATATAAGAATATACAAGACTTTAAAAAAATCAAGATTTAATTAATGCAGGTACAATTAATATTTCTAAGATATTCAAAATACAGAAATACTATTAATGACATTTAATCTGTGTCTTTCATAAAACAAAATATATGGTAGGTGTATGATAAGTGGGTAGGAAGTATTTTATTATTATTTCATTTGTTAAACAAATTACCCTTTCCCCCTTCTTACATACTTACACATGGGTTTATTTGAGGTGAGAAAAATGATATTCGAAAAACACAATCATTTAAGAACATTGAATAAAATAAAGACGTGCTTGTAAAATAATTCTCATCTAACCTTCTTTGGTTTTTTCTGTTAACTATTATTTTCATGTGTTTTATAACAAAAAAGAAAAAAAAAACACAGTGTTCAGACAGAAGTTTGTTAAAAGTACTAAAGATCTAGCATTTTCAACAAACTTATGTCTGAAGATTGTTTTATATTATCTTTGCGTTATAAATACATGAATGTATGTCTGTGTGTAGAGCATGTATGGACTTCTTTATTCTAAGGAAAGCAGCATTTAACATATGTATACATGTGAAAACAAACAGATTTATATAATCATACATATACACAGCCATTTGCACATACCTATAAATATATATATAATATATATGTGTTTATGCGTGTGTATATATATATATATATATATATATATATATATATATATATATATGTATGTATATCAATGTATATCTATATATCTGTATATGCAGAAAAAAATCTTTGCTCACACAAATACTCATATTTTAGCATATATATATTTGTATGAATATGTGGGTGTATTCTTGTTTTTACATGCATTAGGCATGCATATACAC
>CM042143.1:4103995-4113995 GCA_023376005.1 Doryteuthis pealeii | reverse complement strand
ATATATATATATATATATATATATATTAATATATATATATAAATGAAGATGAGGACAACAGTAAGAATAAATATATACATATAAGTTTGGATAATGTAGACATAGATTCAATGGTGCTTGGTAACTGTCAGTTTCTTGCCTATCCAATCTTCAGACAAAGAGCTTGGTCTATCATTGATATGTCAAACTATAGTATCAATATCAATAACATATATATATATATATATATATATATATATATTAGTTTGTTAATATCTGTATATCTAACTATCTTAGTTTATTCCTACCTCTATTAATAGGTCAACCTATCTATAATCCCCTTTCACTCTTATATATAATCTGTTTATATGTATCCCTATCTATCAATATTTTTCTGTTCATATCTCTATAATTTGATCTCTCTCTGTATATTCCTATCTATCATTGTGTCTCTCTGTATATTGCCAATCTATCAATCTGAGGTTCATCTTTATATGCCTAGAAAATCTGCATTTTAGCTCTTAAAAGTCAGTCTGTTGGACCAAAGAGAAATAAGCAGACCTTCAAAATCTATCTATCTGTATCTATATCATTCAACCATATTTGCAAATCTTTTGATGTAACGTATATTTCATTCTGTTCCCATCTATCTATTTTTATTCTGTTCCTATATCAATGTCTCTCTACCTCCGTCTATCTCCCCCTCTCTCAATCTAGCTCAGTGTATTCTATATCAACTTTTTCTCATTGAAATCATTATAGATATACATATATATATATATATATATATATATATATTATTATATATATATATGTAAAATGAAAATGGATATGAATCTGACAGTATGTTGAAAAAGAAATAAAGGAAAGAAAGTATAGAATGGATAAAATAGGATATTTTAATCAATTTTACTTACACGTGTTTCGGTCAGGAGTTTATCCATGTGTACATTATTCAAACTATTATTATTTTTAAATAACCAAATGAAATGAAATAATAATAATAGAAAAAATGTAGAAATGTTCCGCACACAAAGAAAATTCGACCTTCATCAGAGTAAATCCTTATCTTTTTAAAATGAAATTCGTTGGAAAGTGGAGAATTTTTAAATGTTCGAAAAAAGAACTTTTAAAAAAAGTCACGTGAAGAGAGATCAAACACAGTCGAGAAAGATGGTTAATGACGTCATGTCACATGCGATGGATTTTGACGCGGAGAGATGATGGTTGGAATGAAGTTTTGTGGAATTCTAAATTTTTAAAGCATGAGGGATTTTATTTTTTTTTTTTTTTTTAAACAGAAATTATACATGTGTGTGATTTGTTGGTGGTTAATTTATTAATTTGTTAATATTTGAATAATGTACACATGGATAAACTCCTGACCGAAACACGCGTAAGTAACATTGATTAAAATATCCTATTTTATCCATTCTATCCTTTACCAGAAAAACCCTGTGTTAATAGATATTCTAATATTCAAGTTATGGTATTCCAAACATTAGGCTGTCTTGATATTATTGAAATTTGTGAATAGGCATCCGATTTTGTCATTTACCTAAGGTTTAAATTTCATATAAATTGAAAGAAAAAAAAATTCAGCACAGGTTGGTGCCTCCTATAAAGCCTGGGTAATGTAATTTCAGAATATATATGTTATGAGGTCTATCTAAAACTCCTTAGTCATAGAAACACCTCAATATAGAGGTGTGTGTGGGGGTATTTTCAATATTGGGGTGGGGTGGGTAACCACCATTACAATGTCAATATTATTGAAATTTACTGATATTTTGTGAATAGGCATCATTTCTGATCATTTACCTATGGTTTAAATTTCATCTAGATCGAAAGGGAAAATTTACTTTTGGGGTATGTGCCCTGGGGACTCACTTTGATCAAAATGAAATATACTTATCCAAATACCCAGGGTAATGAAGTTTCAGAATATATATGGTTATGGGGGTCTATATCCAAAACCATAGGAGGAGTTTGTACACAAACAAACAACTTTATATATATATATAGATATATATCATAAAGGTGCACAGTAATAACCTACTCGAGTTTCACCATAAGGATCTTCAGGGTTAAATCCACGGGATTAATCAAGATATTGATTAATTGCAGTCGATTTCACGTGTGTGTTTTTTATCGACTGCAATTAATCAATATCTTGATTAATCCAGTGGATTTAACCCTGAAGATCCTTATCGAGTACATTATTACCGTGTACCTTTATGATAATAAATTTGCTCTACTAACGTATTGAGCATTTTATATTTGTTATATCGCTGTCTTATCATTGTGAAACTTGAATCAACTAACCACTGTAACCATTTTCACTGGTAAGTCACTTTTTCCACAAATACCATAATATATATATATATAACATCACACATACAAATGAGTGTGTGTGTATGGGTTTCTTCTTGTATTTTCCTATTTATCTATTCCCCCTATATCTCAATCTGTTCATATCTATTTCTATAACAATCTATATCTTTATCTATTCACATCTATCTTGGTCCAATTGTATCTATCTATATCAGCCTCTTCACATTAAAGTCAGTTTATATATACATTAATATGTGTGTGTGTGTGTTTGTGTTTGCATTTCTCTATGTTCATACACCAAATGTATAGCAAGATGCACTTTGTTCTTCTCCCAAAAGTAAAAAATTCTTGAAAATAATGAACCAATTTAACATTCTCATTCATTTCTGAATAAAATATTTATTTCATATTTGGAATATATTTTAATTTTATCTATTACTGTCTATTAATATATAACTATTGTAATTGGATAGTATCTAACAAAAGCTAAAAGTTTATCTATCATTCAGGGTTCTAATCCAATTAAAGGCCAAGTTTCTTTACAGATATTTATAAAAGTTTTAAACTTATGTAAATTTATAATTTTTTTATTCCTAAAACTCGTGTCAGTATATATCATGGTAAAGCATTTTTTTTTCACTTTCCAAAGAAAAATATTGTCTATGTCTAGGGGCAGGTTTAACTCAATTAGTAGAGCATTTGGCTAGAAACCACAAGGTTCATATCGGCCCACGCCAACTTAGCATATGAGTAGCACAGGGATCTGTGCGGTAAAGTAAGGAGCCAATGGTAAGTGTGGCGCCCCACCTCAGATGCTAAAATAATCTCCTTGGTGTGAAAAGGGGATAGACTCCTTCACTGTCTGGCTGATACCGACATTAGGCCGCCCCAACGACTTTACTTTTACTATATAACTGCACTAATCTGTCTTTATCTACCTGTCAGTCTGTCTGAATGTCTGTTCATTTCTTTATCTATAAACAATGTCATTAATTTCCTTTCTTAGATAAAACTTTTAATATAAAAATACTTTTTTCAGATGTGTATATATATATATATATATA
Organism: Doryteuthis pealeii; assembly: GCA_023376005.1. Lineage (NCBI taxonomy): Eukaryota > Metazoa > Mollusca > Cephalopoda > Myopsida > Loliginidae > Doryteuthis > Doryteuthis pealeii. Next base: position 4,110,618 of record CM042143.1, on the reverse strand, counting down.
TATATATATATAATATATATATATATATATGGGCAAGATGCAAGACAATGTTAGTTTATAAGTGGAGTACCAAGACTAAAACGGCTCAAGCTGCCCTACTATTTATTCATAGTTGAGGTGGGGGGTGGGAGAGAAAGATAGGTTCATGCCTTTCCTAAGTGTCCAGGATTTGAACTTGGCACACCAAGTCAATGTCTTACGTCAATGCTGGCCACCATAGATGTATATATAAGTACCAATCTCACTGCCATTTTTCACAATTCTCTCCCCACCCTCTCTTTCTCATATATACTAGTACAAAATAAAAAAACACCCTCCGGGCGATGTAATACTAGATTTTTGAAACATATTGCCTGAGGGGTAGGAGTAAAAAATTCAATGTCAGCGAGTTTGTACCCTAAGTAAGTAAAATCATCAAATTCATTAAAGGATTAAAAAATAAAACAATTTGAAATGTAAACTTTAAATATGTATTAAAATAAAACAAACTATATATAGATATATAATACCAGTCATGTATTTATTAAAACTTGTTTTAAAAAACAATGAGGACTGTCTAATGTTGCATGTTCAAATTTTGAGTGTATTTATTCTATGTTATGACGATTTTGGGTAATGTGACGTAAGCAGTGACGTAGTTTTTGTTACAGACAAAAACCGGAAGCGAATCTCCATTATTAATATATATATATATATATATATATATATATAATCCAAAAGTCCAGAGAAGAAATCTTCCTTACGACACAAGAGTTTTATTTAAACAAAACCAAGTCGCAGTTTGAGAGCTCAATGTGTGCTCTTAATGTTAGAGTCACAGAGCAAATATATGAGAAAAGAAATAACAAAAGACTTAGAGATTTAGCGTTATAGTCTATTTCAGGGAGCTTAGACAAATAGTCTAAATCTCCCGACTCATTCGCATCTGATGAGTCGGGAGATTTAGACTATTTGGCTAAGCTACCTGAAATAGACTATAATGCTAAAGTCTTTTGTTATTCTTTACTTTATATATATATATATATATATATATATATATATATATATATATATATATACACACACTTTCATGTGTACATATGCATTTTAAATTATTTTTCTTTTAAAGATTCCCGTGCATATTGTAAAGTCAAAACATTGATATTAGGTTGGCAAAAATGTTCTAATATTTATGAAGTAGAAAAATAAGAAAAATAAGAAAAAGACTTTTTTTTAATTATTAAAAGATTCAGGCCGTTGTTATGGCATGCCAATTGATTCTTTTTCCTTATATCCCCCTGGGCAAATGAAGGATTATTTGATGGCACCCATCTCCTCTCCAAGTAACATGTGGCAGGATGAATGGAGTCACAACTTAACAGTAGCAAAGAACATTTTTTTAAAATGTCTTTCTTTTTCTTTAACAAATTTTTATTGAAGAACATCTTTTAGTTTTGTGCATTCTTTTCTACCCTCTTTTTGATATCTTTTTTTTATTCCGCTCTCCTAATATTTTCCTCAACAAACAATTGAGCTACATCTATAAGTATATAGCCTAATGATGAAAAAAGCTTTTTACAGTCTTCCAGGGAACAGGAAGTTTTTTCTTTTCAGAATGCTATAAAGGCAAGAAAGGATGCTATGAACAGAGACAGATAGACACACATTATATATATATATATATATATAATATATATATATATATATATACAAAGTTTGTCAAAAAGTGCCAAGTTTGAAGCTGTATTTACCAAGATAGAAATGAACAAAGAATGGAACATTATTTTTTTCAAAATACAAGGTGTGTCAAAAAGTACAACAAATCTTGATACCTTTTTGACACACCTTGTATGTATATATATTGATAATATGGTGTGCTGTATGTGTATTTATATATGTACTTGGTTTGAAAATTGCATAGGTAAGAAACTGTCAATAACCAAGTGCCATTGACTTCATGTCCCTACTACCCTTTTATATATATATATATATATATATATATATATATATTATATATATATGTGTGTGTGTGTCGTCAAATCTTACAAGACTAAAAGGTTGAAATTAATTAATCAATTGATGAATACCTAAGGATTTTCCATATATATATATATATATATATATATATATATATATATACACACACACACATACATACATATATTGCACACAGGGCACTATCATATTTAGATCCCTATTTCATATTTACATGATGATAATATTGATTGATGAGTGTATTGATTTTTTCATTTACTAACCTTTGTTTAGTTTAGCAAAAGGTCACAAATATTTGGAGAGAATTGAACTTATTATTTAGTAACAATAGATCTGCATGACAAATTTGCTAACCATTACACCATAATTGTTTGCCCAACAATAAGTGTTGAGAATACTGTTGTTTTCAATCTCAAACATTTTCCTTTAATTTTGAAGAAAATTAACATTTCATTCATTGTTTATTTTTGTCATGGTAAATACAGCTTTAGAATCAATACATTTTGGATGAAAATTGGACATCAACAGATAGATAGATAGATAGATAGATATAAAGAGATCTGGTGAATATAGCAGAAGAATGATAACTTCCCAGTCCAGTTTAAATAAGATGCAGGCTAAGCATTATCCTGTCAACTAATATTTTAATATTAATAAAATACATTAATATATCTGTTAACTAATAGTTTTTGAGTTTGTTTGCTATCTCTTGCACCATATAATATTGGTTATTTTTAAGTAAAATCTTGATTTAATTACTACAAATCTCTATTGGTCTCCTTGATCATCACCATTCAACAAGAAATATTTGCCACACAACTTTGTAAATAACTTTTAACATATTCAATAATCCTAATATCCCGTGACCTCTTTTGTCATTTAACATTGGGGTTTGACCTCTCTTGACTAAGGAAATGTTACTTGCTGTGGCAAATAACAAGTGACAGGCTGTACTGGGTTACATCGTACCACTAGCAGGCTGCCATATTTGACCTGACTTACGCAGCTGATTTTGAATTCATAATTCTTCTTTTTCCTAGACCAGTTTTCTGTCCAAGGCAAAAGAGTTCACTCTGCCCAATTATTCAGCTATAATTTGGGTGGGTGCGAGTAGAGATAAATCCATGCGTTTCCAAAGGAGAAATGCAAAAAACCCCGTCCAGGATTTGAAACTTGCTCACTGAGTCCATTTCCAATGATATTAACTGTTATACTGTGCATATCACCGCCAGTCACACTAATTTTCTCCATAAGAATCACAAATTGTGATGAAATTCAAAAAAAGCATATGTACAAAATTTCTCCCATATTCAGTGTTATAATCAATAAAGCAAAATACAACTGTGACTAACTTTTATAAAAAAAAATTCAGTCAGATACGATAACTTAATATGATAATACAATAAAAAAAGTGATGGTTAACATAAAAACAGTCAAATGTATTTGCTGCTAATACCATCTAAGAATAAAAACAGAATTAACTTCTGGGACAAAGCAATGTATAAACATTATATATATATATATATATATATATATATATATATATATATAGTGTGTGTGTGCGTGTGTGTATTTGGGCAGCATTTTTCCATTTATGCATGTTGAATTAAACAAAAGGCACATCTCCTGTTTAACAATGTTATTTGTGATTTTTTCAAGTTTTCTGGCCAACTTTTTAATATTTGGGTGGAATTCGTGGATTAGTCCACCAAACTTCATGTCCCGAGTACTTTCGGCACTTTGAAGTGCCATCATCAGGAGTGATGTGTTCCAGTTTTTCAAATTAAATTAATGGATGTGGAGGCTGGAAGAAGAAGAATTGATGGGAAAGGTGCTATAGGCATTTTAAAATGTGTGAACTTTGGTAGACTAATCCACGAATTCCACCCAAATATTAAAAAGTTGTCCAGAAAACTTTAACAATTTTACTTGTGATTTTTTTCAACAGGAGATGTGTCTTTTGTTTAATTCAACATTATATATATATATATATATATATATATATAATGTACTTTCTTTATGTAAATATTTACTAAGCTTAGCTTTGTTGTAGCAGAAAACCACAAGTATGGGGCACCCAATGAGAATTGAACACCCAATGGTTTGCTAATCCAACTTGCTAAATCATTGCACCATATGAGGAGCCTATGGTTTGTTATATGTATAGATAGAGTGCTCACATGGGTGATAGAGAATATACATTCATTAGTCTGATGGTTGCATCGGTAAGAACTTAAGAGTCACAAAATGCTGATGACTGTTTAGACAATTTTCACATAAGCTTCACTTGTTTGTTATACAAATAAAAATTTTAAAAATAATAATACTTAGTTTTTTTTAAGCAGAAATGTAGGTGTTCAAACTAGACTAATGTTGAAATATTATAACTGACCTACCAGTCATGTTAGAATTGGTATTGTAAATGATATTGAACTTGGGAGATTTATAGTTATTGTTAAGGCTGATGTAATTTTTTTTTTTTGTAGTTAATGGGTTTTTATTAGAAGGTGGTTTATGTGTATTTAGAAAATAGTTTTATTTTTAATCTTTATTTGAATAACTTACATATTTATATATATATATATATATATATATATATATATATATATATATGTGTGTGTGTGTGTGTGTGTGTTTCTGTGTCCCTGCATGTATGTGCTTGTCTACAATTTAGAAAATTATGTTTTATTTTTTAATCTTTATTCGAATATATATATATATATATATATATATATATATATATATATATATATGTGTGTGTGTGTGTGTGTCCCTGTATGTATGTGCTTGTCTCCATACATATATAACATATATGTTGCTGAACATATTTTGTCTGAGTTGATCATTTTGCATTGTAAAAAGATGAAATATAAATAAATATTAGCAGTAAAAATTCTTTCATTCATGCTTGAAATATCTCAGCAGAATATTCTCTTTTGTCAAATGGAATTTTTCAAATTATTTTGAGAAATAGAAATACAAACATTTAATGAGAAATAGTATCACTACAGTCAACTGACAAACATACAATTTATATAGAAAGACTAAAGCAATCAGTTGAATTTCTTTGGTGAAATGACAGTCAATGTTTTTCGTAGTTTTTTTTTTTTTTGCACACAGATGAGATATTTAATTTTTGATAATATAAGTTTATTAGAAAACTGAAATGAGTAGACAATTCATGTCAAATATTTTTTTTGCTACTTAAAATAATTAAAAATTTCAGAAAAATGGATTTTTCAACAGAATATAAGATTATAAGCAATAGACACATATACATATGTATCTATGGGTGTATATATATATATATATATATATACACCCATAGATTCATATATAAATATGTCAATGTATATTATATATATATATATATATATATATATATATATATATATATATATATATATATTGAGTGTGATGGAAATGTTTCATATTTCATGTATATATATATATGTGTGTGTGGTGTGTGAGTGTGTTTGTGTATGTGTGTATATATATATATGTATTTAAAAATACTTGTATATGAATATATATATGTGTTTGTGCATATATATATGTATATATTGACCTATATACACATGTACATAGATATATATGGATAGATGTATATATACATATATAAGTCTGTATATACAAGTACATGTATACATATAAATATATATGTATATGTACAAATATGTAGTTATAGATATATGTACATATGAATATTTATATATGTGTCTACATATATATATATATATATGTGTGTGTGTACATATATATATATTTAGATTTGTATTTATGTATATATACATATAAATATAGTTATATACATATTTATGTAAGTATATACATATGTATGTATATTCATACATGTACATATAAATTTATAGTATATATACATATGTATAAGGATACAAGTATATATGAGTCTATAAGTACATGTATATATATATATATATATATATATATACATACATGCATATCTATGAACATGTACATATATAAACATATCTATGTGTATACATATATATCAATGTATATACATGTCTAGATATAGATATATGTACATATGTATATGCATATATATTTATGTATATACATATATATATACACACATTATATGCATATATTCATGTATATGTATGTATAAATACAAACATGTATATAGATATGTATATATGTATGTACTAGGTTCAAAAATATTTTTCTCCATATATATATATGTATATACAGATAATTAGTAATATACTAAACTTCATTATAAGAAAATATTAGAGATATGAAAGCGCACATCTGTCAATCTTTTTTTCTATCTATTTATTCCTATAGACCCTCTTTCGAAAAATATTTAAACATTTACATTTTAACAAAGATATTGATTTTGGTAAATTTTCATTTTTGTAGATTTAAAACTTAAATCTTTTATAAAGAAATTTTTTAAAATTTAAATAAACATATTCCATTTAGTTTTTTGTTATTTTATACCATTTAATTGTATTTTTTTTTTTTCGAAAATAGAATTCAATCAATTTTAACTTGCTGTAAAAATGAAAAAATAAAAATTAATTTAAAGTATATCTCACACCCTCCACCCATCAAAATTTATGCTAAAAATAAAGAAATCATTCGTGAAAAAAAAAAAAATGGGAGGCATAATTACCGAAAAT
>CM042143.1:4091495-4098995 GCA_023376005.1 Doryteuthis pealeii | reverse complement strand
TTTAACATCATTCCCAGGAAATATAGACCCTCAGCCACCGTCTTCTAGCACCCATAGGATAAAAAGGGGTTGGAGCTTGCCATAAGGGCAATAGGGTTGGGAAAATCATATAGGTGCTAGGGCTTGACGTGACCAGCTGATTGATTGTAGGGGGTCTCTCCAACCACCTGTCTAGCCCATGAAAGGGCCAAAGTGGAGTATTGCAAGTCATGAACTGCTCATCCACCTGGGCTCTATCCTTAAGCAACAGGTGGCCCCATTTGGGGGAGTCTTACCCCTCTGCAGAAGTGCAGTCGGTGTATTCTAACACCCCAGCCGACAGGACGGGAATATATTTGAAAATTATTTGTATTATATAGGAATACCTGATATCATATACTCGTGTGCAAAATCTCTTCAAAAACTTTTCAAAGAATGTAGATATAAACTTATGTATTCTACTAGCCCATTAGCATAAAATAACTCCAGACAGGTTTACATGCCATATAAATAAATTTATCAATCAATCACATATAGACAACATTCCTATCAATGGATCTTATATTATGCCAACTGTCTCTATTGCAGAATGTTTAGAAGGTGTGAACAAGGTATAGCACTAAACTGCATCCATTGGTGAGGCTCCACTTCTGGAGCTCTGCAGAGTATGGAGTCAACCCTTCAATGCCTAGACTGCCATGTCCACTCTGACCTGGAGTGGTGGTATCTGTTAGTTTCCCATCAACTGGGTCAACTAGATCTGTTTGAAAATTATTTGTTTTAAATAGGAATACTTGAAACCATATAATTGTGTGTAAATTATCTTTATGAAATTTTGGCATTAAATATCCCACAAGAGGTTGATATGCCGAAAAGTGAAAAAACCAAATCAACCAACACACACATACATATATATATATATATATATATATATATATATATATATATATATATTAGCATAACATTTCATCAAAACTGACAATATTTAGTTGCCAGTAAACTCATTATTGTCACATCTTATTTAGAGCTAGCATAGTACCCATTAGAAATGTACACTCATATATACATATACTTATGTATATGAGCATGTGGGTATAAACATGTGATTGATATATATATATATATATATATATATATGTAAGATTTTGGATGTTTGTTTTTAGAAGCATTGTTGATAAAGTATATATTATTATTTATATTTTTCTTGAAGGCAATTACAATGCGTATATTGTATAAAATTCGATAATTATAGAAAATAATCATGACAAGCGAACTCAGCAAACATTATATATATATATATATATATATATATATATATATATATATATATATATGCTCTACTTAGTGTATTGAGCACGTTTTACATATATAACTTAGCAAACTCCTATGTTTTCTTCCTTTGGCCACTACATACAAAACTAATGATTATTTTCAGAAAGTATGGGTGTGTTGGTCTTTTCTTTTCTTTTTAAAAATTTTCCCCAGATGTCAGTTTGAAAAATCTTTTATTTTGAGGACTGAGTTATCGCTTTTGTTCACACTTGTAGAGTTTAGAAATAAGAATAATACTTATATATTATGGGTAAAATTCAATGGAAAAAGCACGTCCAATTTAAAGTTTTTTCATAAACAAAAATTTAGGGTAGTATCATGATATATTTTCAATTGTAAAAACTATATATAAAATGAAGAAAATAAAAATCATAATATTTCTTTGGCTTTAAATCTGCTCTGCTATTATAGCATTTTCATGAAAACTTTTCTTATCTATATTTTACCTTTTTTGAGATTATATATATTATATATATATATATATATATATATATATACACATACATACATACGTATACATACATAAATAAATCTGTAGCCTAATTATGAAAAAGTGTTTGTTTTACACAAAAGATATTTATTTATATGTAAATGTACTGTATATGAATTGCATAGGTTAAACATTATATAAAGTTGATTTTGTATCAATTCTCAACTTATAACAGTATGATACTACAAATTTATTGATGGACCCTGATATCTAATCTATTCCGTTTTATAGAAATTATATTTTGTTTATAGCAATTTTCCTGTATTATATAAATATCCCATGAAATGGTTAGCAACTTTGTTGAATAGCAGCAATGGTTATTATTTGAAACTGAATTAAATACATTTATAATAAGTAATAAATGTGATCAGAAATCTTAGAAAATAAAACATTGTATGTTCAAAGTGATACTTTTGAAATTTCACAATATAACATTATACAATATAATGTAAGTGTTGCATTATGTAACAACTACAAATAGAATTATTACACATTGATAATATTTCCATTAGTTGATATTTACTAAAAATCTAATTAATTTTTATGAATGGGCCTAATTACCTTTCAGGTGATAACCAGAATTGCTATTAGCAAGCCAAATATTTTTAGAGTCACACACACACACACACACACACATAATATATAAGGTGTGTCAAAAAGTATCAAGATTTTTTGTACTTTTTGACACACCTTGTATTCTGAAAAAAATAATGTTCCATTCATTCTTCAGTTCTTTCTTGGTAAATACAGCTTTAAACTTAGTGCTTTTTGACACACCTTGTATTCTAAAAAAAATTAATAAGTGGAATGTTAATTATTTTTCAGAATACAAGGTCTGTCAAAAAGTACAAAAAAATCTTGATACTTTTTTGACACACCTTGTATATATACATATAATCAAACAGCTATATGTTAGACAAAAACAAAAGCTGAACAGTTTTTTTTTTATTATTGCCACAAATTTTACTGAAACTTCAATGTCTTATACACACCTAGGAAATGATTATTTTCATTGTAAAATTTCCTTAATTTTAGCAAAAGGCAATAATTTACTAAAAAGAAAATTTTCAGAGATACCAAAAGAAAAAAAAAAGAAAAAAAAAAGACATTTCTCAGAATTTTCCTTTCCCTGATTTGATATCCTAATATGTGATTAATTGTGTTCTTGTAAGCAGTTGTTTGAGTTTGAATTGAAATTTCTGAGAATTTTCTTTACCAGAAAATTTTGACTTTTTGCAACAACTAAGGGAACTTTGACAAAAATAATCACTTCCCATATGTGTATAAGCAATTGAAGGTTCACTAAAATTTGTAGCAATGACAAAAACAGGATTCAGTTTTTTTCACAGTATGTTTTTTGTCCAATACTATATATAAATGTGTGTATATGAGATGTGTTCAAATGAGAGAGAAAAAGTATTTATAAAAGACAGAAAGAACAATGAATGATATTTCAAAATGGTCTCCCTGATTTTCCATACACATTCCAGTGAGTTTTCTATTGGCAAAAGCAACAATAAAATTTTTGATATGATTTCTTTTCATTTCCTCGTTGAGTTTTCAGTTTTGGAAACAATAATTACATTTGTCTAAGTCTGGTAAGTATAAAGGGTGTTAAACACAGAATATCAAAAAGTATTGGCATGGGCTCTACATATCTATTATATACATGGTACAGCTGTGCACATTTTAGTTCTCAATTTGAAAATTATAAATATTCTAAACTTCAACTTAATAAGTATGTATATATATATATATATATATATATATATATATATATATATATTGCAGGTGCCTGTGGTATAACAGATCATCTTAGGGAATGGACTCAATGACCTGATTTCAAGTCCTGGACGAGACTGTGTTTCACATAACACTAATACCCTTGGAAAGGTATTCATCCAACTATTTTCCCTCTAGTTATAGGTTAATAGTAGGGCAGAGTGGGATGTTTAGTCTTACTCCCATATATATTTATACATACACAAAAGACCAAATTAGTTAGTGGTGGGAATGATTCTATTCAGTATCGATTTTACATATAATTTTTTTCCCTTCATATAGATATATTAGAAATATTTTTTATAGTTCCCTAAGAGAGCTCAATGCATAACAATTTGACAATTATATTCAGAGTAATTATTGTAAATCTAAGATAAGAAAATCCGGTCAGGTTGGATTATATAAATATTTATTTCAACTAAAGTTTTCTTTAAAAGAAATCTAGCATCTCCAAACAGCCGAATTCCCTAGGAAGAATGAACAAAAAATAACATATCTTTTGCTGTAGACATTTTCCTCTGATTTTTTAAAGTTTGTTATTGTATACATTTAAATTGTGTGTTTGTATTTTGTGTCAAAGGGTCTGTGGTTGTAGGGGCTAGTTACTGTATATCTTTTACAGTGAAAGATTTTAAGTATCTATCAGCTAATCCCTTTCTTCCTGTATGTTTCATTCAGATTCAACCACAACAAATAGATTTAAGTGATCTACTGACAACTCTTATTAGGTTGTATTTGGAATTCTAATCCTAATTAGAACTTTATATTTCAATCTATTTTTATCCCTTTCCAAAGATCATTAAGGTAAAAAAATTCTTATTTTAGCATATTACAATCAAGCTAATACCATATGGATGTAAGCTTTATCTCTCAATAATAAAGTTTGATCAATATATAGTCTTTAATATATATATAGTGTATAGGGGTTAAACCTTGAGAAATTGAAACAAAACAATAGAATGTATAGTTATTCCCTAAGCTTATCTTACATGTGGCAAAAGGACAGAAGTATGGGAAATTGAACTGACTAATAATGGTCTACTAATCTAGCTTACTAACCATTATACCACAGGAATTGAACATACATGTATACACACACACACACACACACACACACACACACACACACACATATATATGTATATGTAGATATATAGATAGATTTTAAGGATGTTTTCTTATTGGCATGGACATGAAACATAATCTATTATCTAGATTGATCAGTTGTGCACGTCTTCATTTAAATTCTAAATATAAAAATGTTGAATATTCTAAACTTCAGCCTTAATAACCACACACACACACACACACACACACACACACACACACACATATATATATATGAAAGAGGGAGAGGGGGAGAGAGAGAGAGATGAGATAGATACATCTTAAGCATGTTTTATTTTTAAAAAACGCTAAGAATTTTTTATTGATTTTTTTCCTGTCATATCACAAGATTTCTTGGTTCAAAAATTGACAGAAATCTTCTCCCCAGGTACTTTCCACCATTACTGGTAATTTTCAAGATTATAATTAAATATATTTTCTTTAAAATCCCAAATTTATTAACTATTGATATTCTACAAGAATTAGATAATCCACAAAGATTTATATGCCATTAAACAAAGAAACTAAACCTAATAACCCGAATTGTAATAATTATATCCTGGTATGTTTTTGTGAAAATTTTTTAGGGTAGTACCTATTTATATGTAAATTATATATATATATATATATATTTAAAGAATAATAAGTGTTCAAAAGAAACTGAATATTTTATTCATACTAATATTTTTTTTTTAAAAAAAAACAACAGTTTATGTGAAAAAAAAGAAGTTGAAATTGAAATTAGAGTCTCATTTCTTAACAAGGGGCTGGGTTAGCTCAGTCGGTAGTGTTAGCTAGAAACCACAAGGTTCCTAGTTCGATACCAGTCCTCGCCAACTCAGCATATGAGTAGCACAGGGACCTGTGCAGTAAAGTAAGGAGCTGATGGTAGGTGTGGCGCTCCACCTCAGATGCCAAAACAATCTCCTTGGTCTAGCGCTGTTGAAAAGGGATAGACTCCTTCGCTGACTAGCTGATACTGACTTTAGACCACCCCGACAACTTTACTCTTAACAACCATTTATTTGGTTTATTTCTGTTGTACACAATGAGAACTGAATGATAAATTTACAATTAAACATTTTAGAGGTTTCACATTTTCAAAGAAGCAGGTGCTTAACATTGTTAATAATCCCAAACAAAATTCAATCAAATTATTCAAGCATGATGAACATCTATACCTATACATACACAGATGTACACAAGCACTAACATATTCAAGGACACACACGCACGAATATATATATATATATATATATGTGCCATTTCTCATCACATCAGCCATTTCATCAGTCTCTTGAGATTCCCGCGTCTTAGTGATCTTATGGGGTAAGGGATTTTCCTATACAATGTTGATACATGATGCGCTGGACAGAGTTTGAATTCAAAGTTTTACTTCTTCTAGAACAGTAGCTTGTTCACCTATTTTACTCATAGCCTGAGTGAGGAGAGAGGGAATTATATCTTTTATATATATATATATAAGATTGGGAATTAAATCTGGGAGAATGAGAAGAGAAAAAAGACAGTATGAAGTTATCGTTTATAGCAAAACATGTCAATCTGATTTTATGTTCTGTCTTTCTTATCTTCATACATATATATGTATGTATGGATATACATAGGGATTTATATATATATATGTCTCTTTGTGCATCGGATGGAGTAATGGTTATCTATTAGATACATCCTGATGAAGGTTCAAAGAAACCGAAATGTTTAAACATTGATAAATAAATTCATCCTATTTTCAGAACACTTGTTTTTTCAAATTTCTTAATATTGTCGGATTTATTTTCCATATTTACTCCCATATATATATAACTGATAGATAACCATTACTCCATCCAAAGCACAAAGAGACAAATATATATATATATATATAAAACCTATGATAACTTCATTTCTTGTAATCTATATATATACCTGCTTTTAGTTGCTAATAATTATTGATTTTCTCCACACTTCTGATAGCACTTCAGAGGAAACTTCTATTGTTTCAATTTTCCACTATTATTTCATTTTCAAGTAAAAATTAATAGGACACAGAAGAAAATATATCAGTACACACTTTTGAATACATTGTATGTGTGTATATATGTGTTGGTATAGGGGTGTGTGTATATCTTTGTATCTCTGTACATTTTGCATGTTTCTTTATTATCTATATTAACATGTTCATTTAAACAATGATACTTATCTATATGTTTATGAACAGAATTTGAAGAATTGTCCTCTATTATAATTTTAAATAAATTATTTTCATGAAAGATTTTAATTTTTTTTGAGCATTAACAATTTTTCTCTCCAGAATAAATCTAAAAAAAAATGCCCTGTATTTTCCAGCCTGGAATTAAATTTTTGTTTTGTATTAATTATTTTTTTTCCAAAATTTTAAAGTCAAATCAAATTAATTAGTTGAATAAAGAAATATACAATAATTTTGTCATTCAGATTATTGAATTAGAAAATGAATAAATATAAATAACAAATAAGTATTAACAGTCATATTCAAAACTTCAACCTGCTCGGTTGGCAGAGCTTAAAATAGGCTATCATCCTCTGTAGAGTTCCCCTAAAATGGGGTGTCCTGTGTATGATACTAAACTGCATCTAATGGCAAGGAAATCTGGGAAGTGTGTAGCACCCTTTCATTGCCATTATTTCCAGGTCCACTCTCTCGGAGTGGTAGTACCTGTTAGGGTCCCATCTATGAGTCAAATAGATCTCTTTAAAAAAAAATCATTTGTATTTAATAGGACCATGTGCAAAAAAATTCTTAAGAAACAACTATAAAAAAAATATAAATA
>CM042143.1:3998995-4068995 GCA_023376005.1 Doryteuthis pealeii | reverse complement strand
AAAAGTTGAGGGCTGTTCTATATATGAAGTTATTCATTACACATGTATATGTGTCTATGCACATGCATTCATGTGTGTAAACAGATATATTCAATATAACCTCTAAAACAAAGTCTGTACATTTCATTTGCAACTGAATAATAAAATAACAAAGAAATTTATTCAATCTTAGTGTATCCCTGATGATAAATACATTTACATACATCATATATAAATATATTTATCATATTATCATATTATTTCAATATCAGAAAATGTGCAAGATGAAAAGATCTCAGTTTTCTCTTAATATTCATTTTAAGACATTTGTTTCTTTTTATTAAACTTTTTGCTGTTTACTTTTAACAGTCAAAGTGTATATCAACCAAGACGATTGCAATAAGAAGTAACAATAATAAGATGCTTTAAAATGAGTATAAATAATAATTCTAAATTTTAATTCTAATAACAAAAAAAAAAGACAAAATAAAAACTTAAGTATTATTAAGTGTACAAAATTCTGAAAGAAAGAAATGACACTGTCAGAATGACTGCAGTTTTATGCTCTGTTTAACCATTTCACACGTTTGAGGGTCATATATGGCTCTCAAATAGGATTTAAAATAAAGGATAAAATCTAATAAAATGTGTGAATTGACTTTTTAATTTTACTTAAACAGTGATAGGGTTAATGATCAGTTAGGAAGATGAACCCTGAAGTGTTGGAAGCAAAATTAAGTAATTTTAAAAAATATATTTTGGTTCTATTTCTGCCTTTTTTTTGTTTTAATAATCTAAGACTGTATTCATCAGAATATTGTGAAAAAAAGCAACAATAATAAGATGGATTAAAATTTGTAAATAAATATCTTACTTTATACAATATATATATATTGTATTATAAGTTAAGATAATGTAGACACAGAGTTAACAACCCTTGTTGTTTTCTCACCTATGCATGATAACATTGGTGTGATGATCATATAGATGATAAACTATCAGTCACCAAGCACCATTAACTCTGTGTCAATCCCCAATGTAGAGCACCCTTTATTTATAAATATAGTAAACTATATTTGTATATAAGTTGAAAAATAGAATTGAATCCGACAATATGTTGAAAAAATAAATAAAGGAAAGAATATGTTGAATGATAAAAATGGTTTAATGAAATGCCAACACATGTTTCAGCCGAGAGTTTGTCCATGTACACATTCTATTCTATTTATTACTATTTTAAATATGAAATAAAATAATAATAGAGAAATATAAATTTTAAAGTATACAAAGAAACGGCCTTCCTAGGGAAAGATGTTTGATATAATCACTAATAAGATATGAGGAGTTTTATTATTTCTGGTTGGACAATATAAAATCAAAATAGATATCATTACCTATTATTTATCAAAAGTCTGTAACCAAAAATACATAATATATAGCATTCCCAAACATGAATATAGGCAAAGGATATATACCACAGAAATTAAAACCACATATATAACAATAATCAGACAATACAACATCCTGAAGAATTACAAGTATTATGAGAGTGCAGTACATAGAAGGGCTGGAATATGATACAGAATTGAATTCATATTGCAGAAAGTCCAAGAAACAATGGAATTACAAAGATATTTCACAAATAAGTTTGATTATTGCTTATAATGTACAAAGAAACTTAGACTTCCTTAAATTCCTAAGATATATATATATATATATATACAAAAAGTGATAAGACAAACAGGAATATTTCTTTTAGGCTGTTTATTTTTCTCAACTAGTTTTGAACTTATATCATCATCGATTATATAGTGTACTATATTAATAAGTAAACGGTGCTCAATATGGATAGAGCATGTAGTAGTGTAGCATAGACATAACATCAACAGTGCACTTGGATTGAGAAATGCATAGGTGAGAAACTATCATAATCAAGTGCTGTTAATGCCATTTCTATATTACACTAATATATATATATATATAAGTAAAAAGTGCTCAATCTCATTGATAGTTAGGACAGTGTAGTTATAAAGTCACAGTTGCTTAATAACTGTCTATTGTCTATATAATTTCCAACTAACCACTTGGTTTGAAATTGACAGTTACCAAGTGCTGTTGACTTTATGTATATGTTACCCTAACTTATATATATATATATATATATATATATATATATATATATACCTACACCCACACACTGGTGTTGTAACAGTTGTAAGAGAAACTTCTTTTTCTCAGTTTTCTTTTATTAATCTTATTTTCATATATGCTGATATTTCATTCTATTTTATCTGTTTATGTTACTGACACTCAAAGATTCCTAAACTAAATTTTTTTAAATTGAATTATTCAATTTTAGATATTTTTTAAATATACTTAGTTAATTTTTGTTATTTCTAATTATATGTATCTTTTATCAGAGATATTGAATACTGTCTCTTTAAATACAGCAGGTCTTAACACAGTGATTATATATATATATATATATATATATATATATATATATAAAGTAAAGTCGTCGGAGTGGCCTAATGTCAGTATCAACCGGTCAGTGAGAGAGTCTATCCCCTTTTCAATAGTGCTAGACCAAGGAGATGGTTTTGGCGTCTGAGGTGGAGCGTCACACCTACCATCAGCTCCTTACTTTACTGCACAGATCCCTGTGCTGCTTACTCGCTGAGTTGGCGAGGACTGGTATCGAACTAGGAACCTTGTGGTTTCTAGTCGAACGCACTACCAACTGAGCTAACCCGGCCCCTATATATATATATATATATATATATATAGAGATAGAGAGAGAGAGAGAGAGAGATAGGCGGATAATGCTACTGGAAAATTTGGGGAAATCGAATACCCTGTGCAAATTAGACTTTTGCAACAACCTAATATATATATATATATATATATATCACCTTTATATATATATATATATATATATATATATATATATATATATATATATATATATATAATATAAATTGACACTGAAAAGTGTTGGTAAGTATTGCTATATACAGTGTATATAGCAGTGTTGTTACAGTGTATAGATTAATAGAAAAAGAAATAAAAAATATAATCAGTGTCTTCTTACCTTTCAGTTGAAATTGTAAAACAAAATTCATGTCCAGTCCTGAAATGAATGATCTTAAATTGTCCAGATTTATTAAAACATCACTTCATACAAAAACAAGCATTTTTCTCTTTCTCTCTTTCTCTCTCTATGTGAAAATGCATCTCATTCTCACTAAATTTCTCTCTTTCTTTATGTAAATTTGTATATATATGTGCACACACAGAAACAGATATAGCATATGTATGTGTTGTATATATATATATATATATATATATATATATAAGTAAGTTCTTTTTTATCTAAAAAAGGATATTTTGAGATTCTTCATCTAAATTCCTATTTTACATCTCCATTTATAGAAAGTATGAAATACCTATTAATTTATAATTTCTAAAATTCGGTTCTAAATTTTCTCCTCTATATTCAGAGGTAAGCGCAAAAAACACAAACAAAAAAAATGGTATATATATATATAAACATTCATATCTATATCTGTGTAAGTGTATATGTGTGTGTGTGTGTGTGTGTAGAGGCAAGAATTTCACTGATATTAGAGAACAAACTGTTTAAATATACACATCTTCTCTTATCATAAGTGAGAATTATTCACATCAGTTTCAAAGAGTCTCACCCCCTCCACATGAACACACATTTATATATATATATATATATTTCATATGAATATGCAAGACACACATATATACAAACATATATATATATATATATATATATATATATATATATATATATATATGTGTGTGTGTGTGTGTGTGTGTGTATACACACACATACACATATATATACATATACACACACATACACATATATATACATATACACACATACATACATATACACACATACACACATATATACATATACACATACATACACATATAGACACATATAGACACACATACATACACACATATACATACATATGGACACATTTATACATACATATATACATACATATAGACACACATTTATACATATATATGTATATACACATACATATATAGACACATTTATACATACACACACATGGACACATATATATATACATACATATGGACACATTTATACATTCATATGGACACACATTTATACATTCATATGGACACACACACACACACACACACATATACATACATATAGACACACATTTATACATATATATACACACATACATATATAGACACATTTATACATACACACATGGACATATATATATATACATACATATGGACACACATTTATACATACATATGGACACACACACACACATATATATATACGCACATACATATGGATACATTTATACATACAGACATTTATACATGCATATAGACACATTTATACATACATATGGACACACATACATACATATAGACACACATACACATATATATATACATATATAGACACACATATATATACAAATAGACACACATACACACATATATATATACATATAGACAGATTTATACATACATATAGACACATATACATATATAAACACAGACACACACACATAAACACACACACACACACATAAACAGACACACACAAACATATATATACACACACACACACATATATATATACATATACATGCACATTTTTTTTTCAACATAATCTCTTTCTTTATCAATGCACTTAATTCACTGCTGAATGCTAATCAGGTTTACAATAAAAATTTCAACTAAAATTTTACTTAGTATATGAGCTGGCCAAATAGTTATAGTTATTAAAACTACCTTTTGTCAATATACACAGGCATTGTTTGAAAAGTTGTACTCTGAAAGTTTATATGATGACATGAAATCTGCTGTTAATGATTTGTTAGGCAATGGGATCCCACCACTGCACTACCTGGAAGAAGTATGTAGACTGACAGGAACTTTGTTAAAAATAAACCCCATTTGTTCTCATTCTATGAAAGTATCTTGGTTGGTTCATTAACTTTTCTGCCAACCCTTGTGTATATATCTATTAATAATGGAGATTTGCTCTTTATTTGTCTGTAACAAAAACTATGTCACTGCTTACGTCACATGCTACAAAATCGTCATAACATAGAATAAATACACTCAAAATTTGAGCATGCAACATTAGATTATCCTCATTGTTGTTTTTTAAATAAGTTTTAATAAATACTGGTATTTATATATAGTTTGTTTTATTTTAATATATATTTAAAGTTATCAGAACAAAGTTTCCATTTCAAATTGTTTTATTTTTTATTCCTTTAATGAATTTGATGATTTTACTTACTTAGGGTACAAACTCTATGACAATAAGTTTTTAAATCCCACACCCTCAGGCAATATCTTTTAAAAATTCATTTTTACATTGCCTGGAGGACGTTTTTTTATTTTGCTAGTATATATATATATATATATATATATATATATATATATATATATACACACATACACACACATAGGCAAAAAATTGACCGTTACCAAGTGCTGCTGACTTTATATCTACACTATCCTAATTTATATATATATATATATATCTTATTATAATGGAGATTGTGGGTTTGTCTGTCTGTAACCGAAATATATTTGTATACAAGTTACAGTTCCTTTGTTATTTACACATTCTCCATGATTTTATTTTTATTTAAACCTCAATGATAATAAAATTGTTTTACATTATTAATACTGTTGACCATATTACATACTAATAACACGCAATTGTATTTATATATACAACAAAATAGCGATTACAGTGTGAATGGGAAGGCTAATTTGCATTTGATCTTAAAATTTGATTTTAATAAATATATGCTTAGTATTATTCATTTCTAATTGTTTGGTTTTATCTTATTGAATATGAGCAAAAATCTCTGGGATATATCTTGAAAGAAATTCATTAACATTAAGAAATAACTGTAATATTATTCTTTACTTTCTATTTTAACTAAATAGTTAAATTAGGAAAATTTACCAATGAAAGACAGGAGTAATGGAAAATGATGGAAGAGTTAGTTTCAAAGTTGTTCTATTTTTCGATTATACTCCCTCTGTTCCAAATCTTTTTATCTGCATTCTTATTCAGTTTTATTAGCCTTTCTAATTGAACATGATATTTTATTATATTAAAACTTAAAAACTTGCACCCGGAGGGTGCATAAATTTGCTAGTATATATATATATATATATATATATATATATACCTATTTTTCGAGTTTTGTGCAAATGTATATACCAATTTTTGTAACAACAATCTTCATCTTTATGTGTGCATAAATAAAGTACTTCATATTCATACAAAAGTGCATACATGCACATGTATATGCATACACCCCCCCCATTATATATATATATATATATATATATATATATATAACACCAAATATCTATAACTCAGAAAATATATCTATATATATGCACTAATTGATATGCCAAGATAAAAGTAGGATGGAAATAAGGATGTGTAATTTCCCAGCTATTTTTAAGGTCTGGCCACATGAACATTTTCTTCATCTCCACATCTACCATAAAAAGATATCCCTCTCTCCATCATCCAAAAAATACAAAAAAGACATTATTAGTTATTATAACTGAAATGGTAATTTATTTCACTGTTTGAATAAAATTAATTTTTAAGTGGACAATTTCATTGTTCTTTACTTTGGGTTGTTGTTGCATGCATTCACTGCATGATGCATTCTCGTTTGATTCTATAAAATGTTGCAAGATTTTTATATCTGCATACACAAAACCATATGTTTGTGTGTGGGAGGGACCTTGTAGAATGTAATGGCTTACAAGCTAGCAGACCAGTGTTTGTAAGTTCAATTCTAACTGAGTACCTAATATTTCTAACCTTGCGTTAAACTAAACTAAACTTAATGAATTACTAAAGGGCACTTTGCATAGTATAATAATAAATTAGGCAACCATTGTTAATGGGTTCAATTCTAATTATGTTTCTCATAGTTCTGACCTTGTGCCAAACCTAGCTTAGTAAATGACAACCAAATGGGTGTATGCATGTGAGAGAGAGAGAGAGAGAGAGAGTGAGGGAGTGCATGTACACTGGCCCAACTTGTATATCTATCTCTCTATGTACTCCATAACACACAGCACAGAAATGTGTGCGTATATATATATATATAGTGAAAAATAATCATTATGAGAAAATCTGTTTACATAGATTTTTGTGCTGTGAAATATATATATAGAAAAATAATCGTTATGAAAAAAAAACCAACATATATATAGTTATATATACTTAGACACATACATGCATATATATATATATATATATAAAGTTAATTTGATAATGATCCATCCAACATTAAATCATGTAACCTAACTAAAGCAATGGTGCCTTTAATCACCATTAAATCACTTCATTTGGGTCATCAGCCACTTATTACAGCTTCTATCCCACTTTTCAAAACAGTCTTCAAAGTTCCCTTTACGGATAACGATCAGTTACCCCATCATGTTCTCCTTAATCTCATTCATGGTCTAAACGCTCTTCATTGTCTATGGCAACTTTGATCTTTAGGAAAATATAGAAGTCGCAAAGATATCTACTTGCAGGCAGTAAGGAAACGGAATGACATGAGGGATATCATTTTTTGGTTACCTGACATAATAAATGGGCAACCAAGATATTAAAAATGGCTTGATGTGTTCAGGACAGGTCATGGAACCCCTAGATCATTTTCCAAAATATTGCAAAATTTATTTGATTACAGTAGACATTCATGAAACATTTTCAGTTCTTGAAGACATTTTTAAAAAGATTTTTTGGGACAAGTTCTGAAAGGATTACTTACAGTAGTTTATTGGTCTTGGTATTTCATATATCAAGAAATGTTTTAGTGTGTTGTTTGAATCCTACTATATCTCACTTGGGATGTTGTTTCACTTGCTAGTGAGAGAGAGTGAAAGAGAGAGAGAGAGTGTGAGTGAAAGAGAGAGAGTGAGAGAGAGAGAGTTTAGTACCTAGAAGACTTTGGTGTTACAATATCAAAGTATATTTTGTTAGAAATACATTAATGCTAATTTGCTAAATTTCCTCTACCCTTGTAACAGAAAGAAAGCCTAAATGCCAGTGTTGGAATGGCCTCTTGTCCAATCCTTTAATTGACAAATACCAAATGAATAAAACAAAAAAAAAAGGACAAACAAAAGTTGTGAGGAAATACAAATACAAGATGGAGACCAGACACACAAAAAAAAAAAGATTAAAATTTCATATGCATTAAGACAAGATTTGAAAATAGAATTAAAGTTTTGGACTTACTGGGTTTGGCCAATAATTAAATGATACTTTGGTACATAATTCTTTAAAAGGTCAAATCTGTTTGGGTCATTAGTTTAAAAAAAAACATTTTTTTGTTTGTTTTGATTGCAGTCTTCCACAAGTTCAATATCAGACCAATTACTTGCTGTTTCTTTTCTATCAATAACCACAGTTACTACAATTTCATAAATTTTCCAATTACTTTTCAAGCAGTCATATATATATATATATATATATATTAGTTAGTGTAGCAAAGACAAAGTTGACAGTGCTTGGTAGCTGTCAGTTTCTCACAAATGTGATTTTCAAATCAAGACTAATAGTTACAACTCTAACTTTAATATATAAACTATCAATAATATAAAGCACTCTTTACTTATGAATATAGCAAATTATATTGTCAATATTAATGATTATATATATATATATATATATATATATATATATATATATATATATATATATATATAGTTGGGGTACTAAGTTTCTTGGTACAAGGTGATTCTAGTCTGGTCCTATTCTCTACCAGTAGTTTGTTGTAGAGTTCAGGTTCAGTAAGAGAGCTTAATGCTTAATTTTTATAAACAGAGCAAATTTATTTGTGAATAAAAAGGCCTTAAATACCAGGGGTATCATGATTATGGACCATTTCCACTCTGAGTGGAAATGGTCCATAATCACGATACCCCTGGTACTTAAGGCCTTTTTATTCACAAATTATATATACATATATTATTTTAGTGGCTTTTTTTTTATTTGTGTTGTATATTTGAAGTTTAATATATCATTTCATATATGAAATAAACATCAATCTGACAAACTGTTTTCATTATATCTTATCTATTATCAAAATAGTTTATCAGATTGTTTCAAGTCCATGTATAAAAAAATAGTTTATGTATTTATGTAAGATCACACAGACCCCCCCCCATATATATATATATATATATATATATATATATATATATATATATATATATGTATGTATGTTTGATTGCATAATTATTTCAAGGTTACCATAATCTAACAAATGTCTATTCATCTTTATATTCTTTTCTTATTGTATTAGGGTTAACAAACTAGTCTCAAAAGCCAAGTACTAATGAGTACAATCCTCACTAGGTACACCATATCTTTTATAAAGTAAGGCACACACAGTTTTTTCTTTTCTTCTATCACACACATTCTCTGGATTGATAATTCTACATAAAGCAATTTTAATCATATATATATATATATATATATATATATATATAACGTGTGTGTATGTAGGTGTGTAGAAATGCATACCTTTCTGTGTGCATATATCAATATATATCTGTCTATCAAAACTATTCATAGATTTATGCTTTCTTGTCTGTCTTCGTAAATTGATAGCTTTATTGTTCTTCCTTTCATTCTAAATTTGTATGTGCTTTGCATCTAAGTATATATATATATACACATACATACATCAATGTGTATGGTTGGCACTATTACACTTGAAGAGGCAGTACTGATCCAGCATACAGTATTATTAGGAGTGCTCAATATCTGTGATATATATAAAAAATATATATTTATTTATTTATACATATATATAATTCACATATAGTCATCATGTTTGGTTTAACACATATGTACACATTTTGGGAGCTTATTTTGCAAACTTATTTAACTAAATACATGAATTTGTTTCTGTTTATTTCAGTTGGTTTATTTCTTTGTGCAGATTACTTTTTATAAATGGATTTATTCTCTATATTCACTTAATTTATCTAGTTATCTACAAAGCCACACACATATCTTCTTAAGTTATCTTTTTCAGATTATATATCTCCCAATCCAATTTTCTCTCTCTGTCTCAATCTGCCCACATCTATGCATCTATGAGAATAATTTTCGACTGTATATTTCTTTGATAATTGTAAGTAAAGTTGTCGGGGTGGCCTAAATTCGGTATCAGCCAATCACGAGGGAGTCTATCCCCTTTTCACTAGCGCTAGACCAAGGATGTTGTTTTTGCATCAGAGGTGAAGTGCCACACCTACCATCAGCTCTGTACTTTAACGCACAGATCCCTGTGCTACTCATATGCTAAGTTGGCAAGGACCGGTATCGAACTAGGAACCTTGTGGTTTCTAGCCAAATGCTCTACCGACTGAGCTAACTCAGCCCTGTTGATAATTGTAGTATTTTAAATTCAGGTTGTTAGATTTCTATTAAAAGACATTAATGAAATCATCATCATCATCATGTCGCACAAGTAGCACAGATATCCATGACAATCTCTCGCCAACCTTCCCTATCATTCATTGCTTCTGGGAGGTATTCTGTGCAGCAACCAGCATCCTCACATAGTTGGTCAATGTAGGTCCTTGGTGGGCGACCCACACTAGCATGTCCATGTGCTGGCTTCCACATGAGGACGTCGCTTATGAGCTCATCCTTACTTCTCCAGCAGTGTCCTGCATGCCTAGTCCATCTCACTCGGATGGTTTGCGAGATGGGGGGCAGGTTGCCATACAGCTGCTTTCTTGTGGGGTGCTGTTTCCACGACTTGTTCAAGACTGCGTGCAGAATTCTTGTGCAGCTCCCATTATGAAATACATGCATATCAATATGCAATATTGAGCATCTTTTTTGTTTCCTGTCACAGAAGTGTAAAGCATTTTTTTTTTATAGAAAAACAGTTTGTTTTTTTGTTTGTTTTGTTTTACGGCATATCAACCTCAGTGGGTCATTTAATGCCGAAAAAGTTGTGAAATAAGTTCATTCTTAATGCATAATACAATTTAATGCATAATACAATTTTGTTTATAAACTTATTTTTTTCTATTTAACCCATAGATGGGACCCTAACAGATACTACTACTCTGGGTCAGAGTGGACCAGGGAGCAATGGTGTTGAAGGGGTGCTCTACATTCCTCAAACCTCCAAAACTGGAACCTCACCATCAGAGTTTAACGTCATTCCCATGACATGTAGACCCTCAGTCACTACCTTCTAGCACCCATATGATAAAAAGGTGCTTGCCATAAGGGCAATAGGGTTGGGAAAATTATATAGGACTTGACGTAACCAGCCGATTGATTGGAGGGGGCCTCTCCGACCGCCCGTCTAGCCCAAGATAGGGCCAAAGTGGAGTATTGCAAAGAAAAACAGTAACATCAAACTTTTATGCTCAATTATAAAAAAACAACAAAACATAAAAGTATCAACCTGTTACATTCTCTTTTATTCAATATTATCCGAACATAATTCATAGAAAAAGGTCATGAAGAGCAAAAAGTATTTTGGTGATTAAATGATTTGTGACATTTCTCCTGTTATCAAATATTCAAGTGATTGACACATAGGTGTCATTCTATCTGTTATCAGGTTATCTGGATGATTGACAAACGTCTGTCATTTCACCTAATGTCAGATTGGGTGATTGACAGACATATGTCATTTTTGTATGTTATAAAGCATTTTATTGATTGACAAATAGGCCTCATTTTGCCAGGTATTTAGGTGAATGTCATGATTAAAGTTTGCTAGGACAGGGATTCAATATTAAATGTGTTAGTCTGCTCCTCTCATCTTCAATTGACTTTGTGCCTAAATTTACACAAACCCATAGAATATTTTTGAATAAATATCTCCGTGAATCAATTCAATCTTGACCATCTCATCTCTTTTCCTATCTCATCACTTTTAATCAATCTACTTATGGTCGATTCTTTTTATTCTTACCTTTTATCTACATTGGTCTATGTAATAATCAGTTCATATCTATTGATCTTTTCTTATCTACATTGATATTTATTTATCTGATCTATTACAGTATTTCCTTTTTAAGTCTGAACTTCATTTACTGGACTTCTCTGAAAAACCTCTGTCATAAATATATATATATATATATATTATATATATATATATATATATATAGAGAGAGAGAGAGAGAGAGAGAGAGTCATCCACAGACATGTGTTTCTCTTCAGTGTGGCTAGACATTTGTAAGCTACCTACAGCCAGAATTGAAATCCGATCAACTGGGTGTCAGTCCGTCAACTTAACCATCAGGCTGACATCACCTACAGAAAAGCAAAGGGGATTTTAACTGTTTTAATACACACATCGCTTTGTATGTAAAGGCCGTCATAGAGTGCTCCATCCCTTATATAGGAGAGCGTTGCGTATATATATATGTGTATGTATAAAAAGAAAAAAAACTTTGGTATGCATAAATAACCTTTCTCATTCTAGGTATGTGAGGGGAAAGAAAGAAAAAGAGAAAAGAAAGATTTAAGATATTGTTACTTGTATGCTTTATGTGATTATCTATCTATCTTTACAAATAAGACAGTTCATGTCTATCTGTCTATCTATCTATCAATCTATCTTTATAGCTCAGTCAGTTCATATTCATACCTATGCATATGCACCTTCATCTATCTACTCTTGTCTGTTCTTTTCTCACTCACTCTTTCTTTCTCTCCACCCATCTCTCTGTCTCTCTCATTTTTTTTTCTTTTAGTCTCTAAAGAAAGATGTATTTTAAATTATGTCACTTATGATTTTGTGTTACTTTTTAGATATTTAAAGGATTTTCAATATTTCAGAATTTTTTTTTACTGTAACATTTATTATATTGTAATTGTCACCTTGGGAATTTAAAAATTAATCTGTTTAAAATGAAATGCCCTCAAGGAAATCACATAGTAAATATAATAATCTGCAAAACTATTTTGGATAAGTAAATATCGTCTCAGCTTAGTTCTCATCTAAATAGATAAAAGTTATGGACATTTTCTATAGAAAAACAAATATATAAGAGGGAAATAAACCAGCATGTATATGGATATGCATATAGAACTAAAATACTCATTTTTGTATATATATATATATATATATATATATATGTGTGTGTGTGTGTGTGTGGAGGTGTGTTGTGTAATGGTTAAAGTCATAGGAAATGGACTCGTCAACATGAGTTCAAAATCCTGAACAAGGTTGTTTGCATTTTCACATAGCACTAATAACCTTGGGAAAGGTATCAATCCAACTACTGTCCCTCCAGCTATGGATAAATACTCAGGAAGACTGGGATTTTTAGGTAACCAGTCTAGGAGAAGAAAAACTGAATTCAAACCTATTAAACTCTACTTAAGAAATTGACCATGTGTCACATCCTGCTCATGCAGAGTGGTTGGTAAATATATATTGCAGTAGTTATTCAACAGATTCATGTGTCATTTAGTTCATATATATATATATATATATATATATATATATATATATATATATATATATATATGAGAGAGAGAGAGATGGGGGTAGAACATTGCTCATAAGTAAGTATACCGAGAAATCAAAGATAACAGAATTTTATCCTTTTTAGTGGAATATTGAAACCCTTTAACAAAAATAGGAATATGTCAGATTCCAAAAATAAGTAAATTCCTTATATGTATTTATGTAATTTTATTTTTGTCTACAGAATTTGGTAATAAATTATACTAATACAATATTCCACTCAAAATAATAAAATTCTGCTTTGATCTAAAAAAAAAAAACTTTTTGTTAAGAATTGGTAGGAATTGTCTGAAACTGAAACTATGTTACTGCTTATGTCACAATACTCTCAGAATATGTGTTAGTTTATAAATGAGTATTTAATTTGGAGTCAAAATCATTGATACATAGAATAAAGAACAACTCTGAATTATACATACTCACAAATTAAGTGTGGAACATTAAACAGTCCACATTGTTTGTTGAAACAAGTTTTAATAAAAACATGTCCGGTAATAGGTATTTATATATATTTTGTTTTATTTTGATATATTTTTAAAGTTTTCGAACGTATAGTTTTACAAGAAAATTATTCACAAACAAGAAATAATCCCATAATCTTCTTCTACATTAAATTTGAGGAGACAAAAATCTTCAAATTTAATGTAGAAGAACATTATGTGATTATTTCTTGTTTTTTAATATTACAGATACAGTATTTAACTGTATCTGGTTTAGGCTTGCACATGTCTGCTTTTCATTATGAGTTTAAATTTAATGACAATTTTATCAATCATGCTTATCTTCTCTGTTTAAAAATAAATTCAGTAACAAAAAATATATTTTCTCTGTCTGCTTCTTTTTGTCAGATTCAATGACACAGGGTTTAAAAAACTAAAAAGGTATTCTGTAGTTAAATTTGATATTTTGAAATAAAATTGTTAATTAATATTCTTAAGATTATAATATAATCTTATTAATATTAAGTGATAATTTATATTTTATTATATGGTGAAAAAAAAACCTGTTCAATTTTGATTATCGTCTGTCGTAAAACAATACAAACATTTTTTTTTCATTTGATGACCCACAAGAGAAAAACCTTACATATTTGAATTAATTTGGATTTAACTGTTAGAAACTTGGGTTTATTAGAAAGAAAACATTTATTTGAATTTTGACTGAAAAACTATTTTTATGTCTATTTAAAAAAAAAAATCAGTTTACATCTTTTTACAGAAGAGTGTGGTAAAAAAAATTTTACATAATTCTGAACATCGTTAAAATTGAGATAAAAACTTTTAAAAAGTATATTTTTATACTCTAAAAATTAAAAATATTCATTCAATTTAAATAAAATTTTGTAGAAATATGTAAAAATGGGTGTATTTAAAGAAAATTGTTCTCTGTTGTAAAACAAAACAAACTGCCACATCCTCTGCCAATATATTCCAAAAATTAATTTTCACACCTCCCAGAGGTGTTTTGTTTTTCAAGTGTGTGTGTGTGTGTGTATATATATATATATATATATATATATATATATATATAAGCAGGTTTTGTTAAAGCCCGCAGAATATTTCTTCTTCATGATAATCAAATGTAGATTTTCAAGTCTTTTTGTTTTTCATATATTGGTGTCAAGATAGTAGAGAAAGTGTCCCATATTTTTTACCCAAGCACTTTTAACCATGTCACTGGTCATCCTCAGGAGTATAATTGATTGTAGAGGCTGAAGATCATAAAGAAGAAATATTCTGAGGTTTTTAACAAAACCTGCTTAAATAATGATATATAATCAACAGTAAAAAAAATATATATTTAAAATGTTGTAAATGTAGAAATAAGACAGGGTAAAATTTCATGACTGAGAGTTTCATGGTTATGATCATCAAGTGTGGTGATTTTGATATGTGTGAATTACCAGCTCACCTGAAAATCTGAACTGTGAAACGCAGTCATGAGTTTTTACTCTGCTTTAGTTTTATATTTCCCATATTTTCAGTCGTTAGAGTATCAGCCTAGGAATCACAAGATTTCAGGTTATGGATAACTGAGATGTGCAATAAAGTATGGAGCTGATGATAGGTGTGGCGTTCAACCTCATTAAAACAATCCCTCTGGTCTAGCACTAGTAAAAAGGGGATAGACTTGCTGTATCACTGGTTTTGTTTTGTTTTACGGCATATCAACCTCAGTGGGTCATTTAATGCCGATAAAGTTTGGAAATAAATCAATTCTTAATGGATAATACAATTTTTTTATAAATACATTTTTCTATTTAACCCATAGATGGGACTCTAACAGGTACTACCACTCCGGCTGTATCACTGATTGGTCACTCTGCCAACTTTACTTTATAGAGAGATATATACATATAGATATATATACATTTGTGTGAGTGCTTAGATATATTGTACAAGGTGTGTCAAAAAATATCAAGATTTTTGGTACTTTTTGACATACCTTGTATTCTGAAAAATGAACGTTCGATTCATTCTTCGTTTCTATCCTGGTAAATACAGCTTTAAAATCTGTACTTTTAACACCTTGTATACTGAAAAAAATTAAAGTTACATTTATTGTTCATTCCTATCTTGGTAAATACCCTCCAATCTCAATACTTTTTTGACACACCATGTATACTGAAAAAAAATTAATGTTACATGTATTGTTCATTCCTATTTTGGTAAATACAACTTCAATCTCGATACTTTTTTGTCACACCATGTATACATGCATACACACACACATTCATATATATATATATATATAAGTGATTGATGAGGTTACTTTTTAATCAATTACCCTATTGCTATTTTATGTATTATATCTCATAAATCAAATTTTCTTAAAATTTCATGGTACTGTCTTGAATACTAATAACTGTTTATTTTTCAAAGTATATCCAGTCTAATATGTTTTGATAAAATTATATCTAAAATATGTTATAATATTTATAAATCAAACGAGGGAAATTATAAATTGTTCAAATCAAATAACTAAATATTATCTGATGAATAACAATGACAAAAAATGGCATTTCTAATGTTATGGAAATTAACCCTTAAACCACCATCTTCTAAGCATTTCCTTTTTATTCGTTATTGTTTGCACTTTTATTCATAATGAGTAACAACATTTTAGTCAGTGCAATCTGTTTCAATCCCCCCATTCATTTAGTCCGCAACTTGTGGACAGTGAGATCAAATAAAATGTAATTATTTTGACAAAATTCATAATAAAGAATATTTAATTGCATAAGAATCAGCTGTTAGGGTGAAGAAAAAAATTGTTCTCAAACCTCACCAGTGGCTACATTGTTGCTCACTATTTGTTCATACTTCACGTGTGAAGTAATTTAGTGAAATATAAAATATTTCATTAATTAGTAATTATATTGTCAATATTTAGTACAATTATATTTCAAACAAAGATTCTAGCAAAAAACATTATCTGACAGATTAACTTTAAATTAAGTTTTAGGGGAAATATAAACAAATATTTTCAAATCATCGCTGAAAACTAAGAGCAAAAAAAAAAAAATCTAAAAAAAATCAGTTAAACTTTTCCTTCCGGCATTATCCAATAAGAAAAATTAATTCTAATAAAAAAGAATTAAATTTGATAAAAAAAAACAACAACTGATGAATTACTTAAAAAATCAAGTTTTAAGTTATTTAAATATTTAGTTTAAATATTGCAAAGTTGGTAGCAGGTAATAGCACAAATATCAATCTAATATTTATTAATGAAAATGTTATATCATGAATTGTAGATTATTAAAAATTTAATATGAGAAAATATTTGTGAGTGAAATTGAAACATAGTTTATTACTGTCAGTGCCTTTTGGCAATTTGGGTACACATGTGCAAACCTAAACACATACACGCAGATGCAGATATATGCATGTGTGTACATATGCACTTTACAAATTAAGGTATATAGCAGCACTTTTAAAAAATAGCAGACATTTAAATAGGAGTATGCTGAAAATGCAGATATCAAAATATATATATGGATGGCTAGATAAATCAATATATATATAAGATTGATACACCCATCTCACTTTCTCTCTCTCTCTCTCTCTCTATATATATATATATATATATATATATATATATATATATATATATATATATATATATAGATGTGTGTGTGTGTATCATATGTATGTATTATATATATATATATATATATATATATTTATCTCTGTTATATATGAATGTGTGCATATAAGTATGTATATATCTCTCTTTTATATATGTGTATCATAAGTAAGTATATATATGTCTTTATATATGTGTATCATAATATGTATATATCTCTCTTTATATATGCATGTGTATCATATGTATGTATATATCTCTTTATATATGTGTGTATCATAAGTATGTATATATCTCTCTTTATATATGCATGTGTATCATATGTATGTATATATCTCTCTTTATATATGTGTGTATCATATGTATGTATATAACTCTCTTTATATATGTGTGTATCATATGTATGTATATAACTCTTTTTATATATGTGTGTATCATATGTATGTATATATCTCTCTTTATATATGTGTGTATCATATGTATTATATATAACTCTATATATGTGTGTATCATATGTATGTATATATCTCTCTTTATATATGTGTGTATCATATGTATGTATATAACTCTCTTTATATATGTGTGTATCATATGTATGTATATCATATATGTATGTATGTGTGTATCATATGTATGTATATCATATGTATGTATATATATCTCTTTATATATGTGTATCATATGTATCTATATAACTCCCTCTCTATCTATCTATATACTCTTTATCATCCCTCTCAGTCCCTTTCATAAGTTTTTTCAAACATAAGGAATAATGCAGGTTTATTCTATCACTCTGGCCCATCTGGTGTTAGCGTTGGGTTTGAATTTAGGTTGTTATTTTATAAGTGCAAAGTGAACACAAATAGTCGAGTCAGAATTTGAACTTGGATTGTCAATTCCATTTTCTGTCCATCCATATATTTATTGGTTTTTCACAAAGTGGGGTTAACAGCTATTTGTTGTTTGGTGAAGGTGGAAACCTTTCGAAATAAAATTGCAACACCTCTGTTAACCAAAAATAAAATTGCATAAATATAAATAATGAGTAAACTTATTTTTGCTCAACTTCATATTCACATTTTTGGTTGCAGAGTTTCAATGCTGTGTGGAGTATGGTAATAAATAATACCTAATTAGTTTACTTTTTTCTTGTATAACATTCCACTAGAAATAACAAAATCATGCGATCCTGAAGATACCAAGATTTTGTTATTTCTTGTGAATAAAAAAGTTAACATTTTATAAAAAATATCATGGGTGGTACTGTTTATCTACAGTCATAATGACATATGCTAATTTGTGTGTATACACTCACTGAATATGTTAACTTAATATATAAGGCAGACTGATCTAATGATATATTATATATATATATATATATATATATATATATATGTTGAAAAAATGAATAAAGGAAAGAAAGTATAGAATGGATAAAATAGGATATTTTAATCAATTTTACTTACACGTGTTTGGTCAGGAGTTTATCCATGTGTACATTATTCAATCTATTATTATTTTTAAATAACAAAATGAAATAAGGATAATAGAAAAAAATGTAGAAATGTTCCGCACACAAAGAAGTACCAACCTTCCTCAGAGTAAATCCTTATATATATATATATATACACCCAGACTGATATAATAAAGAATTAATTATTTACTATAAAAACTAAAAAGATTCCTGTTCACCATAAATTAATGCAAAATTAATTTTCATCTTAATTAATCTTAATTCCCTTGTGCCTTTCATTATCAGTATTCAATAATATGTGTCATGATATTTATATCCACTTGCCATGATTGCTGCTACATGGTATTTTTTGTAATATGTAATAATAATATTTTGTAATAGATAATGAAAATAACAAAATTTTGCCCTTATTTAAGTCATCTCATATTTTTGTAGAGTGAAAAGTGTGATAAATATTAAAAATAAATATCCTTTTGAAATTTAATTGTTTTTTTTTTTGTATAAAAACATTTTGTAAATCTTTGTAAACATTTTCCTCTACACCATCGTTTAAAATTTATTTCATAATATTTTGAAATATTTTCTGATAGAGATAAAAGATTTTGTTGACAATTTTTTTTTGTAAAGGTCAACCAACCACCTAACTTGAATTATATACATAAAGGTGAAAGAATACATTGCATGTACCTTTATATATATATATATATATATATATATATATATATGAGAATCAACCATTCAGATCAGACTCACTAGTATGTTAGTATTAATTATTCAATAGTAGTTTAATATTCATTATTTTTCTTAATTTTATTCTTTTAAGATCTTAAGTGTAAGATGACAAGGAAGTCATGAAAAGGAAGAAACATAAGATTGTTAATGACTATAATGAATTTAAAGAATTTAAAAGGAAGAATAAAATAAAGAAGAAAGGAAGAATAAAATAAAAAAGTAAAATAAAGAAAGAAAACAATTAAGACAAACATAAATGAGAATGAAAATTAAAAAGGGAAGAGACCAGCATTTATAGAAATAAAAGATAAAAGAAGAATTAATTTGAATTAGAATATTAAAAGGAAACAAAATGGAAATTTTGTCTAATTCAAAATTTAAGTTTAGGGGTATATTGTCTCTCAAATCCCCTAAAATGTGAATCAGAAAAAAATGAAGAAAAATCAATCATATGAAATGGGCAAAGGAGAAAAAGTGGAGAACCTAGATTTTTTTGGGTGTGAAGTTTGAATTGTAATGTTTACAAGTTTAATAACATTTTTATTTTAACTATTATTTTGTATTGAATTAAATTATATCATTAATATTATTTTCTAAATGCCCTTTCTCATAAACTTTGAAGCAATGTGGAGTAAAATCACTTTTGGAGTCTCACTGAGATTAGGGACCCTACAACTTAAGCTTCATTAGTTTCATAGTAGATCTTCCCCTGAGAAAGAGACAAAAAAGGAAAAGGAAAAAGAAGAAAAATAGCAGTAAATTAAAAAATAAAATATTTATTCTTTCTATTAAAAAAGAAATTATCATTCTTTCTCTCTCTTTTTTTTTTCTTTCTCAACATTTTCATTTTCCATGCAAAATTCAGATTGGTCTTTCTTTTGCGACTGTTTCAAAAATAAAAAGCAGAAGTGGCCATGTTAATTTTATATTAAATTGTAAGAATAATCATACAGGGAATTATGTTATCATTTTAATGCTTGACATTATAAGAGTTAATATTTTCCTTTTCTTCTTTTTTTAAACTTTTTCTTTTTGTTTCTGTATTCTTCTATTTTTATTGTCATTCCTTTTTCCTTATTTTCTATATTTATTTTATCCCTTTTGTTTTTGTGTTGTCCTCATTTTTCTTTACATTTAAATCTTCACCATTTTCTCTTTCTTTTGAATTTCTATTTCTTTGTTTAACTTCCTCCTTGTTCCATTTTTTCCTCATCAAGTTTCTTTTCATTTTTTTTATTCATTTCTTTTATTTCTTTATCATTTCCTTATTTTTTCCTTCATTTCTCTTTTCAGTTATAATTCTCATTATTTCTAATGATTTTTCACTTTTTTCCTTCATAATATTTATTTTCTTTTTCTTTCAATTTAATTGTCTTTCTTTCACAAAAAACTTTTTCAGACTTTTTTTATTTCACTTTCACTTTCATGATTCTACCTTTTTCTTTTTTTTCTTTTCTTTCTCATTTTGATTCTTTTTTTTATATATATATCTCTCACCATCTCTCTTTTTCTTATCTTCCAATTTCATTCTTTTTTTTCATCTTCTTTTTACCTTTCTTTTCAACCACCTATTTTGTTTGTGTCCATTTATTTTATTCTTTTCTGTCTTTCTTTCTCTTTCTTTTCTATCACTTCCTGTTCTTTTCTTTTACCTTCTCTCTCTTTCTCTCTTTTGTTCTTCAATATGCTCTTCTCTCTTCTAATTTTGCTTTTGTAAACCCTTCCAGTACCCCCCCCCCACCCCCACTGCCCAGGCGCATATTTTCTACTTTCACTTTCACTTATTGTTCAACTGAAAGGGCCATGTATATTGAAGAAGCGGAAAAGCAGAAGAAAGATCTACAAAGGAAACTAAGTCTGTAGAATAAAATATTGAAATAAGAGGAAAGTATCCAAGTCAGATGGACAGCCTGGCGGACATACAGACAGACAGACCAGTGAAGCACTAGAAAAGGTAAAAAAACAAAAAAAAGAAAAGAAAAATAAGAGAAAAGAAATACTTTTGCCCTGTTCCGTTGCTCGAGATATAACTTGATGATGATTATGAACCAATTAGTGATCTTAAAATATATGTTCATTTACTTGAAAGACAATTTTCAAGTAGCTTCTCTTTCAAACTCTCAATTCTTTCCAGTGCAGTTCTCTAGTTTTGCCTGTTTGATTATTGTACAATTTTATTTTCTGATTTTTTTTTTTCCTCATTTTTTCTTTAAAATCTTTTTTGCTTGAATAAACTGAAAAAGAAAGGGATTAAAAAATCTAAAAAGGAAAAAAGAAAATCAGGACTTGGTTGTAAATACACTAACTTTTGAATGAACAGACAAAGAAATCTACCAATAGACAGGCTGAGAGCCAGAAAGACAAAACTGCAGATAGAGTTTTTATTTGGGGAAGGTTGGAAAGAGAAGGATGAGATAGATTTTAGAATAATAACATAGTGCATAGTGCAAAGTAGTCAGAGTGATGACTATTAGTATAGTTTTTATTTTAGTTTCTATTTATTTACTTATTGTATGAAAAGTAAGTTCCCATATTGTTATTACTTTTTTGGAAGCATCTGCATTCAAATATTTAATCTACGAGAAAAGTATAAGAATTCTGATTAATGGATCTCAGAAGGATCTTCATGATATATTGGATGCATTAATGATCTGAGTGGACCATAGGGATTATTTATGGAAGTGTGTATGCAATGTTTGAAATATAAAACTGTAGTTTTAATACAAAAACGGGTGGACTAATCCATTTCCATTGATGACAAAAATCCAGTTATGGAGCTTTGGGGAATGTGGAGTATCCCTTCATTGCCATGACTTCCAGGTCCACCCTGATTTTGAGTGGTAGTCCTATCAAATATTATCGGTCAAATAGATCTGTTTGCCAAGTATTTGTATTAGACAGGATTATTTGATATCATAACTGTGTTAAAAAAAAAGCTCTTAAGAAACTGCACAAAATATAAACATCTACAAATATGTTAGGCTCCCATTTATTGGGTCATACAGATTTATTTGAAAATGATTCATATTGGATAGGAATATGTGAAACTGTGTGCCAATATATGATTATTATCAAATAGAATTATATTAACTAGTACAAAATAAAAAAACCCGCCGGTGATGTAAAAATAGATTTTTGAAACATA
This sequence comes from Doryteuthis pealeii, assembly GCA_023376005.1. Lineage (NCBI taxonomy): Eukaryota > Metazoa > Mollusca > Cephalopoda > Myopsida > Loliginidae > Doryteuthis > Doryteuthis pealeii. The sequence goes on along the minus strand of CM042143.1, from coordinate 4,045,948 downwards.
TGGGTGAAACTGAGGGGTGGGAGTAAAAAGTTTAATGTCAGCAAGTTTTACCCTAAGCAAGTAAAATCATCAAATTCATTAAAGGATTAAAAAATAAAACAATTTGAAATGTAAACTTTAAATATGTATTAAAATAAAACAAACTATATATAGATATAATAACCAGTCATGTTTTATTAAAAACTTGTTTTAAAAATAATGAGGACTATCTAATGTTGCATGTTCAAATTTTGAGTGTATTTAATCTATGTTATGATGATTTTGGGTAATGTGACATAAGCAGTGACATCATTTTTGTTACAGACAAAAACCAGAAGTGAATCTCCATTATTAATAGATATTAGATGGGAATACTTGAAACCATTTAACTGTCTACAAATTATTTGTATTGAAATTATAATAGTTTACTATGGATTATTATTATCATTATTATTAGTTATTGAAACTATACAACTGCTTGCAAATTATTGGTATTGGATAAGAATATTTAATGCCACTGTGACTTGATACCATACAAAAATGTACAATCAAATGATTATAGGCAAAAAGTGTAGGGGTTAGTCCCTGTGTAGTGGTTAATGTTCTGGACTGTAATATCATAATGAGTTCAAACTCCAGTCACCCTATTACATTCACTTTCAGACTAATACCTTTGGGAAAGGTATGAAGCCTTTCACCATCTTCCTAGTTATGGCTTAAATAGTCCTACTACTGTTGGTATTAAATACCCCAATTTTGTTATGTTTCTGTGGATGGTTATAAAATAATAACTTGAATTGTAACTTACAAATCAAAAGAGTTTATTTAACAAGACATACAAAAATGTGTTAACAAGTACTCTCTACTAGCTTGTCTAGCTGGATCCCAGAGACCTCAATGTTCATAATTAGAACAGTCCATTATATACAGAGGGGTATAATGTCTTCTCTATTGCACCCATCAAGGTTGATATGCCATTGAGAAAAGGAAACCAGTATCCTGATGAGTTCAGTAAAATATGAATAAGCATATTTACTTGTTTTAGCATTATTGCAACACTTGCTAATTTAAAGCTACATAATGTGCAAAAACCAACACCAAACCAAAAAGTGCAATTAAGAAAATAAAAACAATGGAATATATAGTTATTTTAATTAAATCTTCATAAATGAATAAATGTGTATATAGTTATGATTACAATCAAAAATTTACAGATGCATCATATTTTTGCATTAAGCTCCTTATAAGTTACCATAAGGAGTTGATATATAATTAAGCAAATAAATCACTGATTAGTACTAACTGATTAGAGTAATACAATGCATTCTTTAAATTAGTTGTATTTTTTATGTATTGTGATGTATAAAAATGATAAAGTTAATGATCCATTTTGTAAATATACATTTGCATTTTTTATCTTATTCTCTTATAATTTATTATTTCCAGATGTTGAATTGCATTTTTGTTTAGTTTAACTTATCTCTGCATCATGTCATCTAAAAAGATGGATTGTGTGAAGCTGCAACAGTAGGAAAAAAAAGGTATTTTTTTCACCTTAGAAAAAACAAGAATCTATTTTCCATTTATTAAAATTACCATATGACATACAACCAAATATTTCAGACTTTAATACCTTCCTGAAATTATATACCGTTCTAAACCGTTAGTTTTTTTCTGAAACTGAATCTTAGACAAATTTGTATATTTCTTGAATATTTAGGAGAAAAATAAAAACGGTACGAATCCTAAATCCCTTCTTTCTTATAGACAAATGTTAGTTTTTCAATTTGTGTATACTAAGTACAAACAAGTCACAATGAATGTCTATAATCTTTAATGACTAAGCAGGTATTGCTAAATTATTTAAAAAAGTAAAATAATTATATTAACATAATAATCCATTTAGAAGAGGACAGGTAATCTCATTATCCTATCAGTGGGGGTTAGAATATGTTGACTGAACATAATCCACTCCCAAAAAGAATTGTCCTGGGTATGAAACAAAACATCTGATGATGTTCCAGTTCTGCAGATCTGGGGACTGAGTAGTATCCAATCATTGTCATTACTCCCATGTCCACTCAGAATTTTAACTAATAATAGGGTGTACCAAGCTATTATTAATTTAAAAACATGGGCCTGACATAGTTTACATGGGAATGATGAAGAAATGAAAGATTCAATAAAAATGGTACAGAAAATAAAGTAGATTGGTTAAGAATTGTAGACTTAGCCAAGAAGAAAAATTAAATATAATCAAATTCCCTAATCAAAAAATAGTTTTTGGTAAAAAAAAAAATCCAAGTGATATCATGGAAGTAATCATTTTCTATGTCAACTTGTGTCTGATTAGATTATGACAACAGGACTACTTTTGTACCTTCAAAAGATGAGAGTACTATAAACAACAAACATGGTGTCCTTATTTCTAATCTATAGCTGAAATTTACCTACTGATTGGAATTAGGGACATCTGAGAAGTAATATTTTCAGGTATTAATATTGGATCTTTTAGTTTTATGAATTTTCTTCCTAAGAGATTTTCAGGATCACTGGTCATTATTATAGTTGAGTTATTGTTGTTTTTTGGCAAGAATCTTAATGAATATATGTTAAAATTCTCTGTGTGAATAAGAAATACAGTGAAATATTACTGAAGAGAAAAAAGACTTTCAATTTTTAGAGAATTGTCTATTGTATTGAGAACATGTCATAAACAGAAAAATATGGAGGCAATGTTTATTTTTGAGAGACATTGTTGAAACAGTATTAAGAGAAAGACAGAATCTAAATTACAGTAAAGATTTTATCCTTCTTTCCATAAAGCTCTAGTGGCAGAAAATGTCTTTCCTATATTGGCCTCATCAGCCATCAGCAAGCCTGTCCAAGCTACAGAATGTTGTCTTAGGTTCTTTGTTTTCAAATCCAAAAGTAACAATATGTCTATTTCTGTATTGTGTGTTGTGTGTATGTACTTTTAACTGACCCTATATATATAAATGTATTATACATTTATAATGTGGGTCTATTTTTATATATTTTTCTTTCCCTGAATGTACTCAGTAACATAAAAGCATATTTAAAATGTCTCTGATATATACACATACAACACACAGACACATATACATAGATATGCATGTGTGAGTATGTGTGTATATAAGTTAGTGCATAGGTCAGTGGTCAAGAGTTCATTCCTCCTTGAAAGCACTTGGTTTTTACCAAAATAAGCTAAACTTATTAAATATTTAAATATTCATATGTTTGCAAAAGGCAAAAGAGAAACAATGTCATAGCAGAAAAATCAACTCTTTCTCTGCAAATACAGAAATACATCATTTTTTTTCCTTTACGCTATGTGAAGGCTGTTGATTAATACAGACACATAAACAGAAAACTCCAATTATTTACAAATATTTTCATATATGGAAATGAACTTAGAATTATACAAATTTACCCAAAAAGTACCAATAAAAAAGATTAAATTAATTTTAAAAACATTTTACATAGGAAAAAAATTTAAGTAAGAAAATGTCTTTTTGATGCTTGAAGCTTAATAGTGCAATAAAAATTATGCTGTCAACTTTTGACGTAGATTTTCAAAATGTTTACTTATTTAGTCTGGAAAAAATTTTAGAAAGTAAGAAAGAAAAAAAAAAAGAGAAAAATTAGAGAAATCTAATAAATGAAAGAAAAAGAAAAAGAAAAAAATAGAAACAATGAAAAGAAAGAAAAAAATAAAGAAAGAAAAATAGAACTTAAAATAAAAAAAATAAAGATTTTTTTCAGTGCAAAAACTGAAATGCTCAACAGAGTAATGGTATCAAAATGAATTGAGTCGTCGTGATGAATAAAATACTAAAAAGAAAGAATATGAAAAATAAAAAAATAAAAAAACAGATGAAGAAAAGGAAAGAATAAAATTAGAAAAAAAAAGGTAATGAAGCATTTATCTGGCAAACTTTGAAGGACGGTCCAGATTTCTGGATTTTCTGGATAGAGCCTAAATAAATACATAAGATATAAAATGATAAAAAGTAAAGTATGGAACTGTATTTAACAGATACAAATTAATACACAATATCTACTTGATTGTTTTTTGTTTTACGGCATATCAACTTCAGTGGGTCATTTAATGCTGACAAAGTTGTGAAATAAATTCATTCTTAATGCATAATACAATTTTGTTTATCAACTCATGTTTTTCTATTTAACCCATAGATGGGACCCTAACAGGTACTACCACTCCAGATCTACTTGATGTTTATTAATTATTTAATATTCTTAAAATACCTGCATAGAATATCTGTATTACCTATAATATATTGGATGAAGATTAAATGAAAAGAGCAGAAAAAATCTTATTTAACAAATGCATACACCACAAAGACCAAACAACAAAGCATCGTAAATTGTTGAGCTATCTGACAAAATGCCAAATTCAAAACTATCCCGTTTCAAAAATAGCCAGTTTTCTGCTTTTTCCAGATTTCTGAAAGCTGGATAAATAGTTCAGTACCCATATAGGAAAAGAAAAAGAAAAACTATGAAAAATAATGAGCTTTAAATGAACCCCTATTGTAGAAAGAAGGATAGAACAAGAATAGAAATTAAGTATGAGCACTGGTTCAATTATTTGGGAAGTGATGATTTATTCATAAGAAAAATGAAAGCATATCACAATATATCAGTCTCAAACATAACTTTTAAAAAAAAAGCTTAAATGTTCATGGTCACTCATTAAATATTACTCACCTTTTAATTCAATAATTTCAGCAATGATCTCTGAAAACTATAACCAAACTAAACTATTATTAGTTAATATGCTCTCTAACTGAACATTGATTTCCAACACACCCTAATGACAGACCTCTTTTTGTGCCTATGTAAATAAAAGTCGTCGGGGTGGCCTAAAGTCGGTATCAGCCAATCAGCGAGGGAGTCTATCCCCTTTTCACTAGCGCTAGACAAAGGAGATTGTTTTTTTTGCATTTGAGGTGGAGCGCCACACCTACCGTCAGCTCCTTGCTTTACCGCACGGATCCCTGTGCTACTCATACGCTGAGTTGGCAAGGGCTGGTATTGAACTAGGAACCTTGTGGTTTCTAGCCAAACGCCTTACTGACTGAGCTAACCCAGTCCCTTTGTACCAGATGAAAATAAATGTCCTTTTTTAGGTTTCAGCCCCATTTTCTTATTATTCTTGTTTATGTCCTAAATAAAAACTCTCAAATTGTGAATCATTTAATATCACAATTGTATGACTATATTTGATACTTGTTGACTGGAATAGAATTTGATATATACCCTATTATGATACTTTTACATATTCTGATGATCAGAGTTTATATTTCAGACAAATTGATAATATATTTCACTATTTTGACATAAATTTATAACTTTGATTTTTTAATCAGCAATTTCCTACTTTACCTTTGCATTAAATTTGCAAATACAGTTTTAAAAGAATCTTTCAATATTAAATTTGGTCAAATATTTTTTTCAATTATAAATTTTGTCAAACTGATAACCAGAATTACTACAACCAGTACTTGTTCACTGAAATATTAATCACATACATTTATTTTTTATTCATGAAATAAAGACGGCAACAGTTAAAATATTTAAATTCCTCATGAGCAGCTATTTTGATTCTCCAACTGAACTCAAATTTAGCAAATACTTTTTTTTAACTCTTTAGGAATTGTTTTTACATTAGTTAAATAATTTCAATCTACAGACAGATTTGAAAAAAATTGTCTAAGAAAATCTATTGAAAGTTATTTGATATTTTCTTTGAAAAATCTTTATTTTTAAGATTGATTGATTATCTTAATGGCATGTTAACCTGTCTAGGTTTATTCTATGCCAAGAAATTAAGAAATCATGTTCATAGTATATTCATATTTACATTTTTGTGTAACTATTTCTTAAGAGATTTTTTTGCACACAGTCATACTGAACACAAATCATTTTAAAACAGAATTATTTGACACAGAGGAGATCGTCACAGGTTCTACCACTCTGAGTCAAAGTGGACCTGGGAATAATGGCAACAAAGGGGTTTTCAAAACTTCTTAGATCCTCAGAACTGGAGCCTTACCATAAGATGCAATTTAGTGTCATACCCAGGATACCCTTTTTGGTGGAGGTCTTACCCATCTGCAGGGGGTACAGTTAGTATATTCTAATCCCTGTGGACAGGACAGGGAATAATTTGGAGATTTAATAGTTAGAATTTTTTTAAATTTGATTTATTGGATTTTTTTCTCCATTTTTTTCTCAGAGTTAAAATCCAAAATTCATTTTTTTTTTCAATTGATTCAGAGAGTAAAATCAAAAGATTTGAATTTTCAATGCTCATCACCTTATAAAAACTTCAAGTTCAGTTGTTCATTTAATATTTTTGTAGATAAAACCACTTCTTTTTAAGTCTGCTTTCATTCTTTCAGCAACAACAAACCTATCGGTACATTTATCCTTATTTTTTGTATGCTGAATATGTCTGGTCAGAATTTGACATCCACCCATCAAATAGACCTGCTTTACACTGTCCATTTTTTCCTTCAAGATGGCTGTCTCAGATGTCTCCTGCAATTTTTTTCATTCTCTTTACTACCACTAGACAATGCTGTTTTGTCTTATCTCTGTAAATACTCCATTCTCAATTCAAGGAGAATGCAATAACTCCATCTGGACTCAGTTTGAGTCTTGAATGAGCAATGAGTCTTTCTTACCTACAAAACAAAATAGTGAAATATCGCCCTTTATTTCGACTACTTTTTTTCTTTTTCCTCCTCTTCAAATTCCTTTTTAGCTTCAATATTTCATCATTTTGTTTTTGTTGGACTTTCTTTTTCTCTTATTGCCTTTCTTTTTCTCTATTCATATCTTCATCTTTTTTTTAATTCTTTTTGTTCCTTTGTTTTGTTTATTTTTTTGTTTTATTTATCTTTTTTTTTTCTGGCCATTCAATAAATTTTCCTTTCTGCAGTCTGTTTTCACTTTCACACCAAAACGTTTGCCATTTTCTCTTTGGTTTTTCCCTCCCAATCTCTTTCTTTTTGTTCACAATTCTTTTTTTCTTCTTTCTCGTTCATCAATTATTCACTTCTTTTTTCTTTCTTTCTTCTTCCCTACATATTTTTCTCATTCATCTTACCTTAAATATCTCTCCTCGCCCATTCTTATTTTTTTCAATATCTTCTCACATGTGACATTAACTAGTTCTTTTCTTCCTTTTTCTTCATTATTATTTCTTTCTCTTTTTCACTTTTTCTTTCTGATCGTATCACTTTGTTTTCATTTCCCCCCTTTTATTTTTTTCATGGTCCTTTTTTTTTTGTTATTGTTTTTCTTCCTACAACTTTTTTGCCTATTTTTCTCTTTTCTTTTTCCAGTTTCTATAATTTTGGCTATTTTTTTCTGTGTTTATCTTTATCATTTCTCTCTCATCCATACTTTTCTCTTTACCATTTTCTCTTTTTTTCTCTTCTCTTCTATTTCTTCCTTTTTTTTTCTTTCATCTCTCACATTTTCCTTGCTTTCTTACTCTTCTTTTTTCCCTGATTATGTTACTTTTAGTTCTTATTTATTTTTTTTCTTTCTTTTCCTTCCTTTTTTCTTTTTGCCAATTTCTTGGTCTTTAGTTTTATTTTCCTAAATTGTATGAATTTTATATATTTTAATATCTTCAGATTTTTTCCCTTCTCTTGTTTTATTACATTTTTACCAACTATTTTTAGTTTCTTCATCCTCTTTTTCATCTTCCCATTTTTTCTTCTTTCATTTTTTCTTTCTTTTCATTTATCTTTTTTCCTTCAGTCTTCATTTTCTCCTTTCAATTTTTTTCTCTTATTCTTAATCTTCACAACTTCTTTCTTTTTTCTTTCTTTCTTGGTTTCATGCTTATCATTTATCTTTTTTCTCTCAATCTTCACTTCCTTCTTTCTTTCTTTCACTTTCTTTCATGCTCTTTGCTTATATTCTTTTTCTCAATCTTCTATTCATCCTTCCCTTTCTGTATCAACTATATTTCTGTCATCTTCCATGACCTTATATCATACTCTTTTTCTATGACTTTTCTTTCTTTCTCTCATATTTCTCATTTATCTTTTTTCCTTCAGTCTTCATTTTCTCCCTTCTTCATGTTTTCTTTCTTTCTCTTATCATTCTTAATCTTCACAACTTCTTTCTTTTTTCTTTCTTTTTTTCTTTGTTTCATGCTCCTCATTTATCTTTTTCTCTCTCAATCTTCACTTCCTTCTTTCTTTCTTTCACTTTCATTTTCTTTCATTGTTTCATGCTCTTTGTTTATCTTCTTTCTCTCAATCTTCTCTTCATCCTTCCTTTCTGTATCAACTATTTTTCTGTCATCTTCCATGACCTTATATCATACTCTTCTTCTTCTTCTAGGACTTTTCCTTTCAGTTTTTTGTTTTCTTTGCACCTTTCCATTTTCCTTGGAAAATCCCAACAGACTGACACCCAACTATTGACATCTGATGGATATCCATCCCCTGACCAAATCATTTATTCACTTAGCCTCTCATTCATATTCTTTGTCATTCCACTAAAACATCACCCCTCAACTCATATCTTTCCTCATCCTTTCTCTCTCTTGCAACCACAAAAAAGACTCATCTTCTTTGCCTATAGAACTTCATTTCTTTACCCACCTTTTCCAAGAAGACTTACACTCCTGTTACTAATAAAAACTCAAACCCAAAATAATAATAAGTAAAAGACAGTCTGACAGACAGATGAAATACTGCTGACGGACAGACAGACAGAGAATATGGAGTTAGAAGATAAAAGAAAGTGAACAAAAGAAGAGAGAAGGACCATGAGAAGAAAAAAAGGAAAATGAAAAGAAAGGATTTGTTTAAGAGAGAAAATTGATTGATGAAAAAAAAAGGGAGAGAAGAAAGAATAAGAAGTAAATGGCTGAAGGGCAGAATCAAGTAAATGAAGGATAAAAAGATGGAAAGATGAAGAGAGAAAAATGGATAAAATAAAAATAAAAATAGAAGAAAGTAAAAAAGTGAAGATAGAAGATTAAGTATCGTGAAAGGTGAAGGAAAGGAAAAGTGAGAAAAGATTGAATACACACACAAGAAAGAAAGAAAGAAAGAGAAAGAAGAAAATGAAGGCAGTAATAAGTAAGCTTATATCTATAAAAAAAAAAAATAAAAAAAATTTGAATAAAAAGTCTAAAAAAATAAATAAAAAAAAAAACGAGAAAAAAATTGAGAGAAAAAAGTATAGGAAAAATTAAAGGGAACAATGAAGGAAAACAGCAAAGACAAAAAAAAGGAAGAGTTTTAAGAAGGAAGTGAAGAATGCTAGGAACAAAAAAAAATGAAAAAAGGAAGAAATGAAAAAAAAAATGAAGAATGAATAAAGGAAGGAAAAATATAACACAGGAAAGAAAGAAAGAAAATGAAGAAAAGAATAAACATATATATATATATATATATATATATCTAAGTAGTCTAAAATGAGAAAAAAGATGAGATAAAAGAAACAATAAAAGAATGAAGCAAAGAACAAAAGAAGGGAAAAAGGAAAGAAGGAGTGAAGAAAGTAAGGATAAAAGAAAGAAAGAAAGGAAGGAAAGAAACAAACAAAAGAACAAAACAAATGAAAACTAAAAGGAAGGAAGAAAGGAAAAAATAAAGAATAAAAGGAGAAAAGCATAAAGGAAACAGTAAAAAAAAAAATCTAGAAAGAAAAAGATATGACATGAATAAAAAAAAACATTTGCTATAAACAAATAAAGTAAGAAAGAAAAAAAATAATTACAGTCTTGTTACGAAAGAAATGTCATCATTTCCCTTAAGTTTTTATTAAGCAAAAAAGAAAGTGAAATATGCCCCCCCCCCATTTCTCTTTTGTTTGTAATTTACTGACTTAACCATAAACTTAAGCCTCATTTTCATGCAGACTGTCCTATCTTATGTCAAGTGAAAACATTCATTTATACATATATAGTAAGAATAATTGTAGATTGCACAGTGACCCTTAAAAGAAAGAAATGTCTTCTAGACATGACTTTAGACAAAAAGAATTGTATCCATTTTTTTTTTAGCACTCGTCATCCAACTTCTGCCATATTCTAGTTCTGCATTATGGATATTGTTTTAAGCTACAACATTTGGCTCTGATGATAAGACACATGAAAATAAGGGATTAGACATAACATTTACCATCACAAAATATACATGAGCACACACAATGTCTTTAAAAAGGTAGGCATCTTCACGAGATCTGCACAGCCATTTCTTGATCTTTGATTTATTCAGTTAAATTGTGAATAGAGGTGAAGACAGGAGAGGGAGGGTCAAGTCTTGCCAAATATACGAGTGGAATGAGCTTTTCTGCCTTAAAAATCAACATTTGATTAGAGTTTTACAAGGGATTGAACACCAACCTCAGAAATGTCAGCTAGACAGAGATTAGAAAGATTATGCTACATAGATCTGCCAAATTGTGAGAGTCCATTTACCATGAAAGACATCATTTGAAATTCTGTCTTTGATTTGAGATTGTAGATTGTTCTAATCAGTTATATGTCATTCACTAGGTAGGTCAAGTTTTTTGGTCAATCTTTTTCATAGATAAAAATTGATTTTAAAAATGTATTAGCATTATCTGCATTATTCGGACTATTGTCCCCATCTTCATTGCTATTTGTACAACGTTTCGGCCGATATATCCTCTGGCCTTCTTCAGGTATTTCTTCTTGGACTCGGGAACCTTCTTTTCGGACTCGGAAACCTTCTTGTCGTAATCAGGAGCCATCACGGAACTTTGAACCTAACCCTTTATTTAGTCCACAGGGGTATCCTGTTCTCATTCCGCAACCATAGCTGGGGTAGGAGTTGTGTTAATTATTTTTCTAACTGCCTCTATTCAGGATTGAACTCGGGATCCAGAGATAACTGTCACTTAGAACTGTCTTAACCTAACTACCTTATCCACTACGCCATGTGTCCAATTGAGTGTGAATTTTGGGAACTTATAAACCTAATGTCTTGATTTGGCTAGAATATCTACCTATTTACTTATGTATGCTTTTTTACCTAGACTCATATTGTGGACAAGAAAGTTCCCGAGTTCGAAAAAAAGGTTCCCGGGTAGGAGTTGTGTTAATTATTTTTCTATGTTACTGCCTCTGCTCGGTATTGAACCCGGAATCCAGAGATAACTGTCACTTAGAACTGTCTTAACCTAACTAACTTATCCACTAGGCCATGTGTCCAACTGGATTATAATGTATTATAACAAACTATGGATACAAGTGAAATCCACAGACATTAAAAGTTGTTAAGAAACAAACTGGACATCATCGGTTTGATATAGGTATTAATTTTCCTCTTTTTTAAATAATGCATTATCTTAAGAGTTCAAAACAGTTGGAGACACTGTATATATATAAAGGTTAGCTGAAAAGTTGATAGGCTGACCAAGATGCTTTTATGGAATGTGACCAATGAGGTTTATTTTTCTACATAGTCACACACTTTTTCCATTGGTATTGCAGTACTTGGATCTTATTGGTCAAAAAAGGTCATTAATTGCAGATATGATGTCATCATATGCACTTTACAGCACCCCCTCCATATGTAATATCATCCATAAATAAGTATTCTCTCTTTACTGGTTCTATAACCTAGTGTGCTCATGTAGCATGTCAAAGGCCTGGTGGAGCCCATCCCTCTCCAGGTTTACAACTGGTTTGAATTCAAAGTTTTCCTTCTCTTAGACCAGTTGCCATACCAAGGTTAAAGAGCACAGTCATCCCTACTATTTACTAATAGCTGAGGGAAATAGTTGGATTCATACCTTTCCCAAGGATATTAGTGTTTACATGTTCACAATTTGAATATGGTTAGTCAAGTCAACTTTCTATGATACTAACCAGTATGTCACTACTTATCAATCTTATATAAAAAAAAAAAAAGTTACTTTTTTCTAAACTAAAGATACCATAACTATTATTTTCTAGTGGAAAACATTATACAGTCAAAATGGGTATTATTAGGTATTATTTATTACCAAACTCAACAGTGAGGATCAACAAAAATCTTTGGAACTGAACTGGATAAGGGAAAAGATAGAGAATAAAAAACATTTTTTGTAAGCAACATCATATATTCAAAGATTTAGGCAAGATTTAAATGAAGGACAAAATCCAACCCATGGCAATGGTTCTAGCCACTATTTAAGAACACACATATTACTCTGTGCAGAACTCACTTGAAGTACTTAACGACAGACTCTCCTCCTAATACTCACATGACCTTACTATATAACACATTAAAAGAAATAAGTACACACAAATACACACATTTAGGAGACATAATTAGTATAATTGTTTTCTGTTAAGTGAATGGAATCACTGATCTGAGTTCAAATCTTGGATGGGGCGGTTTGTATTTCACATCTCAATAGTGCCCTTGGGGAAGAGATAAATCAATCTCTTCTGCCTCCAGCTCAGGGTAAATAATAGTGCAGACTGAGTTCTTTTACCTAGTTAAGGCAACCCGTCTAAGAAAAGGAAAGCTCTGAACTCAAATCAGCTATACTCTACTTAAAAATTAACCTTGTGTCACATCCTACTTGTGGCAGAGGGGTTGGATAAATAGACTGGCACAATAGAAAATAAAAATAAAACAAACATGAAAATTTGATCAGATTAAAAGGTCAACTGGATAGTAGATTGATAGATAGATATAAACAATTGAGCTGCATATATATATAAACAAGCTAGGATAGATAGATTATAGTAGACTCATGCAACCAGCTATGATAGATAGGTAGGAGCAGACTGGGTCAGCCAGATAGATAGATATGAATAGACTGAGAGAGATATGAACGGGCTGAGACAGATAGATAGAGAGTGGGTAGAAGAGTGATATTTACTAAAATTAGCTCATCATGGCCCATTGCCACAAAAGGAAATATATATATATATATATATATATATATATATATATAGCCTAAAATGAAGAGAAATGCAAACATATATGTAGACAAACGATTGTATTTGTAAGGTTTTATGCTGACTTTTGATGGAAGAATCTCAACATAAATCTGTAATATTTAAAAGTCACTGAAATGTTATTCCTTAGAAATATCTGACAGAAGAAAAAAAATGAAGTCAGTTTAAGATCTCATAATTGTCAGCAGCATCCATCACTCACTTGTGACGATTGAGATTTTTTTTTTATATTCATAGTTCTTCATTTGCCTTGTGTCTCATGATTACTTAGTAAATATCTTTGCATGAATACCAACAGGAATTGGTTAATACAAATAACTTTTTATAACTTCTACTAAACACCCACACAGTCATAAACAAGCAAAAAAAAAAAAAAAAAGAAAAGATGTTTACGCACACACATACTCATATATTTCAAGGACAGTTACAATAAAATGCTAATCTATCTCAGTTTGTTTATCTATCAATCTAATCATATTTACCAATCTCAGTTTGTTGATATCTAACTATCTCAGTTTGTTTCTATCTATCTTTCTCCATATCTTTCTCCATATCTCCATATCTATCTATCTTTCTCCATATCTCCATATCTATCTATCTTTCTCCATATCTCCATATCTATCTATCTTCATATCTATCTATCTACCTCCATATCTATTTCAGTATGATTACAGTGAAATTTCACTGAAAGCATCATTTCCCACTAGATCACCAAACTTAAGCAGCAATGAGCCTGTTCAATACTTACTTAGGTGAGCACTTAAGCCACAGCAGGTACTGTAAGTAACCCAAGTCTTTTGTTTAGAAAAAATGACTTGATTCAGCATTAAATGACCTGAAAAAGGGTTGATATGCCATAAAATAAAACAACCAATCAACCTATTTCAGTATGTTCATTTATATCTGGACAGAATTCTGATCACAATTCACATCTGTAGATCTATTGTAGGGCTGAAGAAATTAATTCTATCATAATTATTTGTGTATACACTCACATATAACGCATACCCCTAACTTTGAACTAAGAACTAAATTCTAAACAGATTCACCCAGGTATTGAACTCGGTTCAATGACTATTTCCTATGACTCTAATCATTAGACCACACGCCTCCATCTCTACAACTCTATAACTTGTATAGATTTTATTTCAGTCTTCAAGATAAGAAATTAAGAGATAATCTTTTCTGTGTTGGGCATCCTTTCATTCTTTTAATGAAATTGTCAGGTGTTCAATAGACTTCACAGTAGTTTCACCAGTTGGAACACAACTTCATCTGCTGTATCCTACTTTGTTGAGATAGGGCACCCATGAAACTAAGCTGTCTTGTTAGTAGGTGCTCACTTCAAGGTGTTGACAAGCTGAGCAGATGTTTACTCCAAGACATTCTGTACTTTCTTCACTCTCTTCCAACCAAAGATGTGCATTAACCACCATACAAAGCATTGACATTGCACTTCCATTGTGCATAAGCAACACTTGAAGCTCTTTGTGTATCCTCTCCCAAATCTGCAAACTTTCTCTTGGGCCTTCCTCCATTTGCAACTCCCATGTTACCATCAACTCCTAGATTAGTACATCCTTTAGCATTCAAAAATAGGCTAAAATATCTAATTGCTACTAATTCATTAATTACTAACAGCCAGTTATCCACATTGACCAGCCACACCACTTTGCATTCTATGGTAGCCATTGTCTTATTCTCAACTATCACTGATACATGTTAATGAAAACTACAAATCATTTTAATTATTGATAAATATATAAGTAAAAAGTAAAGTCGATGTCAGCGAGGGAGTCTATCCCCTTTTCAATAGCGCTAGACCAAGGAGATTGTTTTAGCATCTGAGGTGGACGCCACACCTACCATCAGCTCCTTACTTTACCGCACAGATCTCTGTGCTACTCATACACTGAGTTGGCGGGGACCAGTATCGAACTAGGAACCTTGTGGTTTCTAGCCGAACGCTCTACCGACTGAGCTAACCCGGCCCCTATTATAATAAAATTATTAATAGTATTTTTTAAAATTGATAATGAGGAATGCCTTTGTTGTGGTACACTGGCTATCAAGCTGTTCTTATAAACCAGGGGTCACCAAACTATGGCCAGTGGGCTGGATCCGGTCCATGAAAGCATTTTATCAGGCCTGGCAATGGTGCTTGAATTTGTTAAAATGTATGGAATGCAACATGTTCTGATACATTTGAATTTAAATATCATGGACTTGACAACCTGTAGGTAGGTTACAAAATTTTGTGCATGTGAGCATTTCACTTGTTACTTACAGTCCTGAATTTTCACTTGTTATGAATGTGGCCCACACTCATTTTTATAATTATCCAGCCTACCATGAAAAAAGTCAAGTGATCACTGTTATAGATTACTACAATTAGACACTTGATGTATTTACCAACTCTTTCACCACAGGCAGAATATGACAAAAGATCAATCTTTAAGCAGAGTAAAGTTGGTTTGATTTCAGAGTTTTCCTTCTCCTAGACTGGTTGCTTAACCTAGGCTAAAGAACCAAGTCTACCCTACTATTTACCCATAGAGGATTAACAAAGTAAAATACAGTTTCATCTACAAGTTGAAGTTGTATTGCTACTGTAGTGAGTTTGAGCAAGACATTTCTAGTCTTGAACCATACTGAGCTTTTATATACCAATAAAAAGATTTATATACCAACAAAAAGATTTATATACCAATAAAAAGATTTATATACCAATAAAAAGATGCTAGTCTTATAATTATTCCATGAAGATATTCAGTTTTGAAGAAAGCCATAAACTCTTAAGTTGGATTTAAATATGAAATTGCAAAAAAATACCCCAAAATAAAGGATTTAAAAATGTATTACTTTGGCCAAGGATTAAGGTTTTGATAAGTCTTTTATAGAACAATATCTTGTGAAGGGTGATGATTGATTGATTTTAATGGCATGTCAACCCATCTAGGGTTACTTTATGCCTAGTTTATAGGGAATCACATTCATTTTTTGTGAAGTTGTTTCTTAAGAGTTATTCTTTATTGAATATGAATAATTTTTAAACAGATTTAACCCATAGATGGAACTCTAATAGACACTACCACTCCAAGTCAGGGTGGACCTGGGGATAATGGTAATAAAAAGGTACTCTATACTCCCCACAGATACAAATCTGGAGCCTCACCACCAGATGCAGTTTAATGCCCTAACCAGGACATCCTTTTTTGGTGGGGGTCCTACTTCTCTGCAGGAGATACAGTCAGAAAATTCTAAGCCCCACCAACAGGGCAGCCAAGGAAATAATGATTTCAAAAAGTTCCACTTCAATCAAAGTTTATGATTAGGGTAAATCTTTCATGAAAAAAACATCTTAAAACAGTGACAGTACTATAAGTGGGGCTATATCCCCTACAGAAGAGTAAGACCCCTAAAAAAAGGGATATCCTGGGTCTGATGCTAAACTGCATCTGGTTGTGAGGATTCAGTTCTGGAGCTCTGGCGAGTTTTTAGTACCCCCTCTGTGCCAAAGTGGTAATACCTGTTAAGGTCACATCTCTGAGTCAAATACATTTGCTTGAAGATTATTAGTAGGAGATAAGAATATTAAAACCTTATAATTATTATTAAAGTGTGACAAATATTGTGCTGTATAATAAAAAGATTAAATATTTTTGCTTCTTTCTCAAAATGATTTTAACCAAAATAATCTTTCAAAGATTTTGAAGTTTCTTAGAATTAATTCCCAGACAATTATAAGCAACAAAAAAACCCTAAAAAAAAAAAAAAAAAAAAACAAACACTGACTGATGTTTTGCTCATTTTCTTTTTTTAAACAAATTTAGATGGGACTTTTTAAAATATGAATTTGTAATTTAGAGTTTTACTTTATAACCAAATAAAAACATTCAAAAAGGAAAATGTATTCAATACATTTTTAATTTACCTTTTAAATATGAAATTAAAAAAGAATCTTATTTTCTTCATGTTATATATTAAAAAAAAATGCTTTTTGAGAAAAAGTGAAATCTATTTTTTGTTTTGTTTTAATAAATATATAGTTTTGCAAGTTTATCTTAATGTAAACAGCTTTAAATATTGAAGAGAAATGCCAAGCATCTTCAGTTCAAAATTCTCACAACCAATTTAATATACAGTTGCAATGGGCACAAAAAGGTTTGTGTGGGGAGGAGCATTTTCCTATATTTCTATTTTTTAATGTATCATTTATTTACCAATTTGATCCCCTGCTGGGCTCTACAAGTCCAATGAAACTGGAAATTAAAAAAAGGTGGAAGAAATAGACAAAGAATTGATCTCTGGAAAAGATTAGTAATAAGTGAATTGAAAATTCATTGATGTGGTAATAATGACTTTTTTGGATTTTTTTTTAGATTTCTTTTTTGTTCTTGTCTTTATTTTTTCTTCTTAAATCAAATTCCTATCAATTTTCTTTGTTCTGTTGTCTTTTTCTTTTTTAAGTATTTTTATATTCATTTTTATTTTTGTTGAGTCTGTCTCTGTCTCCATCTTTCTCTTGAGAGAGAGACTTGTCTCCACTATTCTCTCCTTTAGATATTTTTCCTGTTTTTCTCTACTTTTTTTATATTTCTTTCACTCCCTCTATTTTCATTTTCTTCTTTCCTTCTCTCTCTTTCTATGTATTTATTTGTACATATTGCAATGTACTAATCAAAATGTCTTCTTTTACTATTTTTTAAATTAATTTTTGGAAGTTTTTCTCCTTTTTCAAATCTTTTCTCTTTTCTTCAGTCTTAATTTCTTCTTCTCTTTCATTTTCTTTATTTCCATTTCTTTCTTTCTCCGCTTCTTTCTGTATTTCTTCTTTCATTCCTTTTTTCTCCTTTCTGGATTTCTTATCCCAGTTTATCATTTTTTGGGGGGGTTTCTTCTTTTTTATTCTAATGAATTTTTTTTTACCTTTCTTATTCGTCTATATCTTTCCTTTTTTTTCTCCTTCAATTTATTTTCCTTCTGACTTCCTTTTTTTTTTTTTTTTAAATCTTGTAATTTTTTTTCTCTTTCTTAACTTTATTCAACATTAAATTTTTACCCTCTCACTCTTTCATTTTCCTTCTCATTTCTCTTTCACTGTCCTTCTCTCTCTCTCTCTCGTTATTCTTCTTCAATTCTTTAGTTTGTATTTAACTTTTTATATTCTACTTTTCTTTTTCTAAAAATTATTTGTCCCAAAATAGTTTTCATCTTTCATTCATCTCATCTTTCTAAATTTCTTACTTCGTTTCTTCTATTTTTCAATTCTTCTTGTTCCCATTCTTTTCTTTTCTTTACTCTCTCTCTCTCTCTTTCTTTGCTGGATTTCATTTTTTTTCTCATCTTTTTCCTTCTCTTTCCTTTATTCGCATGTCCTTTCCATAATCCATGCAAACAGCAAAGGACCAAGAAAACAAACTAAAGACAATAAATCTTCATCATAGCCCTTTTAAGATGAAATTGGGACCAAAGATTTTGCAGGGACCATTTCAATATGGAACCAATCTCAAATTAGGGTGACTTCAATATTTGGTCAAAACGATGAAAAAAAAGAACATTAAAAAATCCATCCAGCAGAAGGGGAATTTAGTCTGATACAATAAAATTTGAGGTCAGGTCTGGATAAAGATGAGAAAAAAAAAAGAGCTCTGTAATTTCAAATTGTCGATTCTTAGAGTATGTGTAAAAGAAAATTAAACAAGATTCTTCCTGCATTTCTCTGCTTAAATTCTCTACCCACAATTCATCAGAGTTTTTGGAAATTGTCCTCTCCCCAGAGAGAAAGATGAGAAAAAAAAAACAATTTGGTTCAGTGTTTATGGGGAGAAGAACAAATACTGTGAGTTTTTGAGTTCATTAAAAATATCATGGCTTTAATATAGAGGGGAAAAAATGTGCAAAACAGAGAAATTGAGAGAAAATGAAATAAAAGAAAATTAAATGAAAGAAAGAAATGTGATTCATACAAATAAGAAAGAAAGAAAAATAAATATATGAGGTATTTATTGTTGCTATTTTTTTAATCAGATATTTCCTTCTTTCATGACCCTTTTCTACTTATGAGTATTACTGTCCACTGCTTAAAAAACAAAATTTCAACTTTTCAGTTTTAATACCAAAGTAGACAACTAATATTTAAACCTCCTATGTCTGTGTAACATTAAAGAATTATATAAAAATAAAACAATGACGTTTTTGGTATAATTCTTCATTTCATTGTCTGTGATTTCTTAAGCAAGTGATAAATCCACTATACCAATATATATACTTGATATATATATATATAGTAAGATTAACACTAAATTAGTTAGAACATGCAGATACTACACTGATCCTAGGTAGAGAGCTGAGGAGTGACACTTTATTTGATTCTTGGCATATATATAATGTTTAAAACACACACACACACATATATATATATATATATATATATATATATATATATATCAAAGACATAGAATAATATATAAATGTATCCCAACAGTTTAAATTTACCCTTTGTTCCATGAAAGCAGTTTATAAAAAGAGATACAAAAATGATGTAAGTCTAACTTTTCTTCTGAGCATTCATAGCCATGTGAGCTTACATTGTAATGTTGAGGTGAGATAAAAGTCCATCACATGTTTAGAGACATAGTCCCTCTTCTACTCAATGAAACTCACAGGATTAACAGGTACATGATGTCCAAGAACTTGCCCACACTCTAAGGGAAAACAATTATTTATTTTCCCAACACGGTTAGAGACTTATTTTGTTTCATTTTCTCTTTTGATGAATTATATTGTTTTTGCATTAATTATACTTGATGTTTTTTGATATCACGGTAACATAATTTTTCATCAGGGATACCCAATGGGATAGTCAATTTGAAATAAAAACAATCAAAATAGCTATAACTGACAATTGAAGAATGAATTATTTTTCTTTTTTTTGTATTTCAATTTTTATTTTGACTGCTGTTAAGCTTCGACATGAACTAGTATAAAAACATAATAATCAGGTATCATTTCATTTTTTATGCTCTCTACTTTTTGTATCATCAATTAAATGTACTAGCAAAATAAAAAAACACCCTCTGGGCGATGTAAAAATAGATTTTTAAAACATATTGACTGTGGGATTGGAGTTAAAAATTCAATGTCAGCGAGTTTGTACCCAAAGTAAGTAAAATCATCAAATTCATTAAAGAATTAAAATAAAACAATTTGAAATGTAAACTTTAAATATGTATTAAAATAAAACAAACTATATATAGATATATAATACCAGGCATGTATTTATTAAAACTTGTTTTAAAAAACAATGAGGACTGTCTAATGTTACATGTTCAAATTTTGAGTGTATTTATTCTATGTTATGACGATTTTGGGTAATGTGACGTAAGCAGTGATGTAGTTTTTGTTACAGACAAAAAACGGAAGCGAATCTCCATTATTAATAGATATTGTGTTGTGATTTCGGACTTAAAAATTTTACTTTATTTCACACAAGCTATACATTGTCTTTTTTTCTTGTTTTTCTTCATAAAAATCTTCCTTGTTTAATTGATGTTTCATTGTTTCTTAAACAAAAAAATATATTTGTAAATAAATATTCTATATTTCCTAAACATTTTAATGGCAATTTTATTATGCTACTTACAATTATAGATGATCAAAAAGTAAAACATTTAGATTTTGGGACAGTTTAAAAGTATTTCAGGACAGAAATGCTTTTGGGAGACAGTGGTGAAAAAAGTTATTTTATTTGGTTGGGAGGTTAATTTACATATCAGTGTGCAGGAGCTCAAAAAAAATTATTAAAAATATTTTAATATATATATATATATATATATATATATATTAGTGCATGATATGAAAATGCATGTATATCTGTATATAAAGATGGATGCTGACATATGTGTGCAGATATATATACATGCATGTGTGACAACATATACACAAACTTATGAATTAACTAACACACAAGCTAATACACAAACTAAACTTCGAACAAAATACATTTTTTGCTATATTATTCAGATGTTTAAAGAAACTTTTCACTTCCTGGTGAATGCCCAGAAGAAAGGCATGAAACCCAGGGTTGCAGAATCACATCCATGCAATAAATATATATACACAAACTAATATATATTTATTTATTCTTAAAGCATATATATATATATATATATATATATATATAGCTTCATCACTGACATTGAGCCCTCCTCTAATAATAATGATAAGTCACTAACTCACCAAGTGAGATAGTGATAACTGTACACTATTGATATATATATAATTATTATTTTATACTCATATTTTTCTGTTTTTTTTATTTTCTGACTCATTACTTTTTTTTTTATATCTAATGCTTTCCTATATTATTTTAAAAAATCTCTGCTCATGGATAAATAATGAATACACATCTAAAAAAAGAATTGAGACCATCCAGAACACAGAATTGTTAACACCGGCTAGAATACTAAGAAGAGTCCTATTATATGAATTAAAATGAATCATGACACCTTAAAAAAATTAAATAAGAAGTGGTGTCAAAAAAGTAGAAAGAATAGAAAACGGATAAAAAAAAAGAGGATAGAAAATAGAATCACCATAGAAAAAAAGATAGAAAATAAAAAGAACTTTTTAGAATTATTATGTTGTTTTTTGTTTTAAATAAAATTACATCTTTGTTGTGGATATATATGTATATATAACCTTATACATATGTATATATATCATCATAATTTATACTTAAATATATATACTTTTATTCTGTTTTTTTTTAAAATTTTCTGATTATTAAAATCCCTACTCATGAGTAAATAATAAATACACCTCTCTAAAGCCATTGAATGTAAGTTTGAAATCCTATATTTTACAAGTGTATTGTGCTAATTTTATATTGATGACCATAAATAAATTCTGATCTGATGTGATGTTATTAATAAATCATTATCACATTTTTTTTTTTGATTTTCAGGCAAAAAGAGAATGCAGCAACTGATTTCCTCTTCACCATGGCAACTGTTTAACACCAAGGATTCTGGAATCCATTCTGACAAACCTCCTAATGATGTTGTCTGGCAATCCAGCTCACAAGGTGACCTACAGCTACTTTGCCTACTCAGTGCCAGTGGTTCTAGCCAAAGAAATTTGCCATGGATTCGCCTACAATACTATTGATTTAAAAACAAAGCATTTCTTTTTTTTTTTTTTTTACTCTCCCATTTCTTCATTGATCCAGTGATAATAATTTTACCACAAAGTTGTGGGGGTCAGTTTTGAAGGACAACCAAAGATGGGCCTGGACTTGAGAGTGGCATAATACTGACCAATCAGAAAGCTGAATGCTGATATTATGCAAATACATGAATTGGCCTTTTTTTCCTCTTCCACCAATCATGTCTGTCTGATAAAAATATCTTCAGGTGAATTACAGAACTTTGGTCATTTCTTTTTTTTTTTTTATCTTTTGTTTGGCAAGAAGGGTTTTGTGCTTTCTAATAATAAAAGATCCTGAAAAATGAAGAATTATGGATTCGTATAGAAAATAAGGCAGCAATTATTTTTCTCCAATTCTGTCAGTTTGTTGATGAGGAATTCAAGTGTAAGACTAATAAAAGAGTAAAGAATAGAAAATAAAATCTTATACAAAAAAATATAATGTCTGGTGTTTTCAAAAAAGAAAGTATTGCGGAATTTTGTACATACCTAAGTAGTGTACAGTGTTGAACATCCCCCCACCCCACAAAAAAAACAAAAATAGACAGTAAAAAAAAAACTTAACCAATTTTTAATATTGTCACAAATTTTAATGAAACTTCAATAGCTTAGATACACATAGGAAGTGATTATTTCACTTGATTATTGTTGTCAAAGTTCCCTTAGAATATTTGCAATTTAAGATTCAATAATTTCACTTGTGTTGATATTTTCAATTTTCTTTTTTAGGAAAACGTCAATTGTTAAATAATGGCAAATCAATTTCTTTGCAATATCACAATGGGACAGTCCACAATCCTTGGATGCCACAATTTGACCTTTTTTAAAACTTACAAGACATTAGCAAAGGACTAATCAATTAGGATATGAAATCAAGGAAAATAAAATTCTAAGAAATTTCTTATTTATTGGCATTACTGAGAATTTTCTATTTAGAAAATATGACTTTTCATTACAACTAGGGGACTTTTCCAACAATAATGCACAAATCAGAATCTGTCCGAGAGAATGAAATCCATAAAATTTCTGATCATCTAATTCCAGTCAGAAGAGCAGACCTAGTGTTAATTAACAAAAAATAAAAAAATAAGAATTTGTCATCTCATGGATTTTGATGTTCTGACAGACCACAGAATGGAGAGGAAAGATAATAAAGATAGATAAATGATTGGACTTTGCTAGAGAACTGAAAAAACCTTGGAACATGAGGGTTAAGGTAGGGTTGTATTTAGTGTCCCCAGAACGGTCTCCAAGGGAAAAGACTGGAGGAATTGGAAATGAGAGGAAGAATTGACCCATAGCATTGTCAAGACCAGCTAGAATACTCAGAAGAGTCCTAGAGACCCGAGGAGATTGAATCTATTATAAGAAATAATATAAAATAAATGAAGACTAATGAAAACATGTACATTATGGTAGGGAGTTGAAAATGAAGATTTTTAAGAAGTGCTGTCAAAAAAGTAGAAAGAGAATAAGGATTTAAAAAGGAAAAATGGGATGAAAAAAGAAAAAAAAAGAAAAGAAAAGATAGAATCACCAGGGAAGAAAAATAGAAAG
This sequence comes from Doryteuthis pealeii, assembly GCA_023376005.1. Classification (NCBI taxonomy): domain Eukaryota; kingdom Metazoa; phylum Mollusca; class Cephalopoda; order Myopsida; family Loliginidae; genus Doryteuthis; species Doryteuthis pealeii. Next base: position 4,022,199 of record CM042143.1, on the reverse strand, counting down.
AAAAGAAAAAAAAGATTAAAGGAAGCAAAAAAAGTAAAGAAGAAAAAGAAAGGAAGAAAAAGAAAGAAAAGAAAGGAAAGAAAAAGAAAGGAAGAAAAAAAGAGGAAGAAAAAAAGAAAGGAAGAAAAAAGAAAGGAAGAAAAGAAGAAAAAGAAAGGAAGAAAAAGAAAGGAAGAAAAAGAAAGGAAGAAAAAGAAAGGAGAAAAAGAAATCATGAGTGAAGAAAAGAAAGATTCAAAGGTCAAAAGAAGAATCAAAAGAAAACAAAAGAAAAAGAAAAATTGATGAAAAAGAATAAAAAATTATGAAATTAGTATTTACTATAGGTAAGAAAACTTAAGAGATAAAAGAAATACTGAAACAGTTGATAAAACATCTGTCTTGTATAAATCCTTGAAGCAGAATCCCACAAAAGAGCTGCTGTATGGCCACTATCTTCCTATCACACAACTATTTGGGTAAGACAAACAAAATATGCTGGGCACTGCTGGAAAAGCAAGGATGAACTCCTCATAAGTGATGTTATCACAACCAAGAGTATAACAACCAAGATGAGGACAATAGCCTGAATTGTTTAAATAATGCAAATAACACCAACAGGTCATCTGGTCAAAAAAGCAAAAAGAAAATTAAAAAGGAGAAATTGGTGAGAAAGAAAGATGATTAATTGATTGATTGATCTTAACAGCATATCAATCCATCGATATATTTTATGCCTAGAGGTTAGGGAATTGCATTCATTGTATGTTCATTATTCGGACTATTGTCCTCATCTTTATTGTCATCTGTACAATGTTTCGGCTGATGTGTCCTCTGGCCGTCTTCAGGTATTTCTTGTTGGACTCTGGAGCCTTTTCAAACTCGGGAACCTTCTTGGCATAATCGGGAGCCATTACAGGACTTTGAACCCAGCCCTTTATTCAATCCATGGGGTGTCCTATTCTCATTCCACTAACCATAGCTGCGTATAGGTGTTAAGCTGTGTTTATTATTCTATGTTACTATTGCCTTTGACAAGGATTGAATCCGCAACCTAGCGATGACCGTCACTTAGAACTGTCTTTAACCCATGTCTTTATCCACTAGGCTGTGTGTCCAATAACCCGAACAATCCTAATTATACTAATTATCAAGTCTCATCTAAAAAATTTATACTTACATTTTTTGTGTAGTTGTTTCTAAAGAGTTTTTTGTTCATGGTTATGTGATATCTAACAGATCTGTTTGACCCATAGATGGGACTATAACTAGTGATATCACACTAAGCCAGAGTGGACCTGGAAATAAAGCAATAAAGGGTACCCCACACTGCCCAGAGATTTAAATTGGAGCCTTATCATAAGATGCAGTTTAGTGTCATACTCAGAACACCCCTTTTTTTGGTATGGGTCCTACCCTTCTGCAGAGGATATAGTCAGAGTATTATAAAACCCTGATGACAGAACATAAAAGAATAATGAAAAGCAAATAAGCAAATACTAAAAATAAACATTTTTTTTTTCACTAATTCTCTTTTAGCATTTTCTTTATTTTATTCTTTCTTTCAAGAAAATTGAAATTAGAAAGAAAGAAAGAAAGAAAGGGAAATTAAAAAAACGAGAAAGAAAAGAAATAGGAAAGCTATAAACACTTGACCAAAAGAAGGGCAGACAAAATAGATCCATGAAATATCTGTGTTTGTTGAACAAATTTTTCTTCCCCATAAACTTTGGCACCCATCCCTAACCCTCAGTCATTCCCCACTTCTCCAAAAAATCATTAATGCTCCGGCACCACTCTCTCCAGCACCCTACCCTACTAACTGAAAATGCTGATCTGGTCTTGTCTAGTACAGACTAAGCTAGCCATGACCAATCAGGATCAGACAATCCCTGTGAAGTTTTTTGCCCTCGTATACCAGACTAATGTCTGTGAATCGACCATCCAATTCCACCAACCGTTCAGCTGACTGGCCCACTATCCTCTACAGCCTTTTCTGGATATGCTCCAAGAATTGTCTGGGTCATGTGACTGTTGATTTGGAAACATTCTTCAAGTAAAATGGTTTGGTTTTTGTTTATTGGAATATTTTTTTCACAATATCCATCTCACCCCCCCACACACACACACTATATATATATATACACATACAGTGAGAGAGTGTCTGGCATAGATTTGTAGCCAGTAACTCACTCTTACAAACTATTGGTTGGGATTTTTATCACTGTGCAAGGACATCTCGTAAACCATATCCCTTACAGACCCCCCCCAAAAAAAAATGAGTGTCCTAGGTATGACACTAACCTGCACCTAGTGGTAAGGCACCAGTTCTAAATATCTGGGATGTGTGAAATACCATTATTTGCCATTACTCCCAGGTCCACTAACCCAGAGTAGCAGTACCTGTTAAGTTCCTATGTATGATTTAAATAGGTCTATATAAAAATGGTCGGTTTTAGATAAGAATACTTGAAACATAACCATGTAAAAACAAATTATTATTAAATAGGAATAGTTACTTCATACAATTGTGTATAAATTATTAGTATTAGATACGAATACTGATAGCATTTAAAGAAATAACAAAAGGTATAGACAAAAAGGATAATTGAACATTGAAAATAGATATGATTACAATCCGACATTTACAACTAAATAAAAATTTTGGCATTGAATAATTCATAAGGAGTTGATATGCCATTAAACAAATAAATCAAATCAAACCAAATCTTGTCTATGCCAGGCTAGATTAAATGCTAAGTAAATATCTAGGCCACCTTCTGTACAGTAATGATTAGTAATTATATCAAGTAACCTATTAATTACTGATTTAATGTTGATTTTCATATAATTACATATGCACATATAAGGTGTCTGACAGATTTTTTTAAAACTATGAATTTACACTTAAAAGCCATTGGTAGCGAGTTTTATCCCTAATTTATTGATTCAGGCCAGATCAAGTGCTTAGAAAATATTTTCATAGATTTACATATGCATATATAGAGTGTGTACCAAATTTTGTTGCTACCAACTAAAAACTATTGGTATTAGTATTTTGACTAAGCCAGACTAGATTAAGTGCTTAGAAAATATTTGCATATGTATATAAATAGGGTGCCTGGCATAGATGTTTTTGCTAGTAACTTATACTTACAAGCCATAGGTAGTGAGGTTTATCCCTAATTTGTCAGAGCCAGGTTAGATTAAGTTATGGTCATATGATTGATTGATTTTAATGGCATGTCAACTGTCTAGGGTTATTTTATGATTAGGGGGTTAGGGAATCATGGTAATTGTATTTTCTATTTACATTTTTTGTGTAGTTGCTTCTTAAATATGAATAGTTTTCATATTTATATGACCCATAGATGGAGGCGCGTGGGCTAATGGTTAGAGTCGTAGGAAATGGACTCGTCATTCCGAGTTCAATTTCTCAACAAAGCTGTTGGCATTTCACATGGCGCTAATACCCTTGAGAAAGGTATGAATCCAAATTTCCCTCCAGCTATGGGTAAATAGCAGGGCAGACTGGGCTCTTTAACCATGGCTAGGTAACCAGTCTAGAAGAAGGAAAACTCTGAATTCAAACCTGTTAAACTCTGCTTAATAAATTGACCTGGTGTCGCATCCTGCTCGTATGGAGGAGTTGGTAAAAAAAAAAATATATATATATATGACCCATAGATGGGACCCTATGGGTCACAGTTGATCTGGGGTTATTGTAATGAAAGGGTACTCCACACTCATCAGATTCAATAATCTCTATAAGATGCAGTTTAGTTTCATACCCAAGACACCCCTTTCTTACCCCTCTGCAGGGGATACAATCAGCATATTGTAAGCCCAGCTGTTAGGGTGTTAGTAAGTGTTAGTTAGTAAGTCTGGTAAATTATTAAGTATTGAAATAAATTTGATGTTCATAGGTGCCCAACTACTATGGCCTTGTACCAGACTAATCTAATAAATACACATTTGAAAATTTGACAATGTAATAGTTTCTCAATGATTTTGTCAGTGTTTTTAAATCACTTTTTAAAAGCCATTGGGACTAACAGATTTAGGTACTTATGGAAGAATCGACCATTAACTGTACTAACAAAAATATGTACTCTCCATCAGGTTCAAGTATTTAAATTTTACTTTAATAAAATATTATATCAAATTAGAAAGAATAAAGAAAAAAAAACATATAAAAAGATTACATTCATTTTTATTCTATTTCAATTGATTTTGTATAGGATTATACACAGAAATTGCTTTTAATGTTTGTGAATAAAGCAGTAATACATTAAACTTATCTGAAACAAGGGCTATAATTAAAGAACAGAACAGCTTGGACAATTGCTCTTCCCATCATTCTCGGCTTTCATTGCTAAATTTTCCTAATTTAATTAAATTAGATTATACAACAAAATTACAATTTTTTAAATTATTTTAATAACATACTTATTTTTTTGTTTGAATATCTTAGAAATATTACTATTGGGCAAAGCAAAAAAAATTAAGAAAATAAAAAATAGCATTCAAGATTCTTTTAAATTATTAGTTAAAATTATTTGAAACAGAGGGGGTATATTCACAAATAGAACAGCTTGTATGCAAGCTCTTCCCATCACTCCTGACTTTCATTACTAAATTTTCTTTATTTAACTATTTAACTCAATTAGACAGTAAAAAATAAAGTTACAATTATTTTTTTTTGTTAGTGGATTTTTTAAGATTGATTGATGGGATTTTTGCTCAAATTCATTAGAACAGAACCAAACAATTAGAAATCAATAATACCAAAAAAATATTTATTAAAAATTGTTTTTTATCAATATGCAAATTAACCTAACTAATGGATTTGTGACATTGGTCGTATCATAGTTACAGACACATAATTTCCATTCTTTTTTCTTTTTTTTTTGTTCTATTAAAAAAATTGTTAATTGTGTTGTTTTTTTCTAACTAATTTCCTACCAATTTTCTTACTTTGGCAAATAAGCTGTTGTATTAAAGAATCTCTTGCAGTTTTCAGTTATCACTGGGAGTGATAAGAAGGAAACCCATCAATAAGTATATGACACTATTTCCTTATTTTTCTCCTCAGGCCAGGAAACTGGATTTTGTCATTATATTTAATGACAAGGTCAGAGGATAAATGTAGCCATTTTTGGGTAGAGGGGGAATAGTAAAAAATACTGAGACTTGTAGAGTTATTGATATGAGTATTCCTTTTTAAAACCAAAAAATTAAGATTTTATTGTTATGGACAGAAAAGGGAAAATAAAATCGTTGGTTGGGTTTACTTGATTGATTTTCATGACATGCCAAACTGTCTACGGTTATTTTATGCCTCGGTGTTAGGGAATTGTGTTCATTATATATTATATTTATATTTCTTAGATGTAGTAGCTTAATTTTTTTTCTATTTTTTTAACATAGTCCTATCTAATATCAATAATTTTAAACAAATCTATTTGGTATATAGATACTACCAGTCCCAGTCAGAGTAGCCTGGGAGTAATGGAAATCAAAGGATATTCCTCTTTACAGCAGAACTGGAGCCTCACCATCAGATGCATTTGTGTTATTCTAAGGACACCCATTTTTTGGGGGAGAGTGGCTACCCCTCTGCAGAGGATACAGACAGCATATTCTAAGCCCAACTGAAAGGATGTTAAAAACATTGGGTGCAATTAAAGAAAACAAAGAACTGGATTAAGTATGTCATATCACTAACTTAAGCTTAAGTTCAAACTTAAATGGGTGGCCATATTTAGTAACATGTAGTACTGGAAGCAATCTAAGGTCTGTGTGCTTGACTAAACAAATCTAAGTAATTAACAAGAACTAAATTAAATATCAAGATTTTCTTCTAAAACAATACAAAAATAAAAGATTAACCCATGAGATTACCTCCCTTGACCAAGAAGGACTTTTCTAATAGCCAGTACATGACACAAACCATTACCAAGTCTTTAAAGACAAATGTGTGAATTCACCTTACCCAAGGCAATACTTGCTCCCTCACCTAAAAGTAGCATAGGCTGGCTTTACCACCCAGTGCCTGAGGCACCCCTTGAAGGAAAATGACAATGAAACTTAATGTTTGCACTTGCTCTGTCAGAGGCTTGTTTCCTGTATGGCACCCTACATTGTATCACGCTTTGGCTTTGTAGGGAGACCGATAAATACACCTTTTGATTCAGTATGTCATAAAGGCTAGACATGTTTTCATCCCCTCTTTGGACATTCACCCTCAGGGATACTTCTGGAAAAATTGCAATGCCAATTTACACCATCAGCAGATGACAAATACTTGATACATTGAATTAATTTAAGGAATAAGCAGCCGATACCAATCCTCGCCAACTCAGCATATGAGTAGAACAGGGATCTGTGCGGTAAAGTAAGGAGCTGATGGTAGGTGTGGCGCTCCACCTCAGACGCCAAAAACAATCTCCTTGCTCTAGCACTATTGAAAAGGAGATAGACTCCCTCACTGACTGGCTGATACTGACTTTAGGCCGCCCTGATGACTTTACTACAAATATATCTTCACATGAACACTTTTCCCTATTTTTGTATTCGTCTGAAGTGAAACACAAACAGCAACAATGAAACAAAGCTTATCATATTGATATTGCATAGAAATCACATTGATATTAGATATCATCCATCCAAATAGACTCCTAATATCATTTATAAATAAAAACAACTAAGAGTCTCATTCCATTACTTATTATTCAAGGTGTTACAACATACCACCTTTCCTCACCAAATTGATACTCAAACGTAATCATATGCTAAAAGATTTTTTTAAGCACAGAAAAAATAATAATTAAGTCTAATTGATAAAACAAATAATACATTTATAATTGACATGCTTTTCTTTTTAATGGTAATATTGGTTGAGTAATAATTTCCTTTTTAATGGTAATATTGGTTGAGTAATAATTTCCTTTTTAATGTATATTGGTTGAGTAATAATTTCCTTTTTAATGGTAATATTGGTTGAGTAATAATTTCCTTTTTAATGGTAATATTGGTTGAGTAATAATTTCTTTTTAATGGTAATATTGGTTGAGTAATAATTTCCTTTTTAATGGTAATATTGGTTGAGTAATAATTTCCTTTTTAATGGTAATATTGGTTGAGTAATAATTTTCCTTTTTAATGGTAATGGTAATATTGGTTGAGTAATAAATTCCTTTTTAATGGTAATATTGAGTAATAATTTCCTTCTTATTATGCTATTCTCATAGAACAACCTATCAATGTATTGTATGTTTACAGAAGTTGGATGAAGCAATAGCTCTCCCCAGGTCAAACACCAATTCCTACCCACAAATCAGCAGTAGAACTCGAAAAAAGGACTTGCTGGAATATAACAGGCATATCTCTCAGTTATGGATAAAATAGTAGGGCAGACTGGGTCTTCTTATCTTGGTCTAGAAGGAAAAACTCTGCATTCAAAAAAGACCCTAAAGCAGTTCAATCTCTGCAGTAACACGGATACCAATTTGTATAACACTTTGCCCTTTGGATAAATTAGATGAGACACATACAGCATGACAGCTGTTGGCCTTTCCTACTACTTTGTTCAAACCCATGTAAAACTTCTGATTGTAAATTCATTGTCTTGTGAGACAAACAGATGTCCCCTTTGAGGTACTGAAAAAAAAGGTCATTCAATCAGATTCAACAATTAATACTCAACTGATTGGAAATTTTGACCTGGAAGATTTTACCCCATCCACTTTATATTAGCAGCATTAACCAACTGGATGAGGATTTGTTTAGATCTTTTTAATTAGTAAAACTCTCTGAAATACTGACGAGGTCAAACGGGGTCAATCAGACTTCTATGCATCAATGTCAGCTTCCTTTTCCAAAGAGGAAATAGAAAAGTTGTTTTTGAGATTGAAAACTGTATTAAAAAATTATGATGATTATGTGAAGAGGAATATTAAAGGAAAAAAATACAAAAAGGAGTGAATACAGGTGTTTATGTAGAAATTTCCTTATTGTACATACATGTATATGAAAATTCTTGAGAGACTTACATGTTTGAGAAATCTTCCTTAGTTGTTAGTGGAATTATTAGTATGGAATCAGAAATGCCTGTGTAGACGAGTAAGATTAGGAGATTGTATGCACTATTCTGAGGTATGATGTTTAATACAACACAAGTTTAACTGGGGATGAAATTGGTATTAAGAAATCCTGCAAGTCACAAAGACAGACTTTTATTCCTCTTTCTTATATACTACTTTGGCAACACTATGTAGCAGTCATTAACAGATATTCTTTGGCAGACAAAAGTTGTAATCTCATATATGTAATTGATTAGACAATAAAGGGTTTCTAATAAAAGATGTTTGTCTTTTTTTCCTAAAATAAGACAGTATTTCCCAGTACTCACAATACATGAATGAATAAATGTATCTATATAAGGAAAATAAGGAAATACTGACTGAGTCAAATAAGCACTATTTTGCTTATTATTAGTATGGATGTTGATTTTTGTGAATGAGATATGGCCCCAAAATATCTGGAGATTGAGAAAGATCTTTAATTTTGCTGAATTTCATTTTAAATCTGTGAAAGTAGGGCTTAAAACATGACAACACATCAATGAAATAAGGCACACATTTACAAGTTTTTTTTTCTTCAAATTCCTTGATAGCACCGTGCCAGTGCATGTCTGCCTTTGGCAGGAATATTCTGCAATGATGATGAGAGGAAGGAACACCATTTCCCTACCCACAATTTCTTTTCCTAAAGCCCCCCACCCCCACAACTGACAAATAATGGAGTAAAAAGAATAGTGAAATGATTTCTGAGCTTAAACAAGTTACATTTCCTGATCATGTTTCCCCCTTAAGTCACCTCCTTTTTTCTTGTTAGATTTTTTTCTCTGTATTTAAAAAAAATAAAAAATTTGAACCATAGGTATTGGTTTGCGGCTAAGATAATTGAATTCACTATTTGCACGTTAAATGGCACAGGTAAAAAAAAATATATACAAAAAAGTAGAATAAACTAAAGAAAATGATTTCATTTTCTTTTGTTTTCTGGCAAATAATTTAATGATTATATCTATAAAACCCACATAGGTATTTATGTGCAGTTAGGCAGCCCTGAAGACCACTAAAAACAGCTTTAAGCTAATAATTTACAAATAAGCATGAAACATTCTGAAAATATACACAGTTCATTTTCTTAACCATTATTATTTTTTGGAGGTGGGGGTGGGGTGTCTGAAAATTGTCATCAGCCATTTTTTTTATCTACCAGTTTTTTAAGGTTATTTTTCTTATCTTTAAATTGTTTCTTTTTTTTTTTTTTATTTTTGTTTGATTATTTTTATTAAGAACTTCATCCTTTCTTTAAATCTTTTTCTTTTTAACAATCTTTCTTTCTTTTTTTTCTTTTAAAGAGTTTTTTTATTATTAGAGCTTTTTATTGCTGTTTACTTTTCTTAAATCATATCCTTCATAACGTCTCCCCTTTTTGCATTTTACTCTCTTCATTCTTTTTTTATTTCTTTTCTTTCCCTTTATCTCTTCAACTCATTCATCCTTTTTTATACACAGATTTTCTTTCTCAAAACATTTTTTAAATTTTGTTGTCAACTTTTATAATTCTATTTTTATTCATATTTTAATTCCATTTTCATTTACCTTTTTCATTCCATAAAAAATCATTCCTTATTCATTCATGGAATTATGAAATTTTATTTTCATTCTCATCTTCTGCTATTCATTTATTTTCTGTATTCTTTTTTCCTTCTTCATTTTCTTCACTCTCATCTTACTCTTGTCAATAAATTTAATTAATAATTTTTCTTTCCTTTTTCCCCTCGAAAAGAAAAAAAAAACACTTTCATTTTCCACCCCTGATTTGTGTCACCAAGATAATTCTTCCATATATTTCGTGTTTTTAGAAAGGCAATGTTTATATTTATCTCCTCCTATTTTTTCATTTCCCAAAAATTTAATTCATGTTCACAGAAATATAATTTCCTCCAGTTATTTGATTTTTTAATTCACTCTCTTTCACACACTAACATGTATATAATCACACACACACACACACATATATATTATATATATATATATATATATATATATATTTGCTAAATCCCCTCCCCATATATACATACATGCATATATACAAATATATAAATGCACATAATCACATAATAGATATATATATATATATATATATATGCAAAGACATTTACATATAGTTATATTCTTATATACATTTCATTTTGAAGATCTTATTTTCTTGGCAATATTTGCATAAGTAATGGTTTGATTGAAGGTTGTTTTCATTAAAACTTAATTCCCAGAATTAAAGTCATGACCATAAATCAAGGATCAAACTCTAGACCAGACTGACTCGTGCACACAGCCTTCTTTTCACTGTTAACATATATAAAAAGACATGTATTCTCAACAAGCAAATCATGTCCTGAGTGTTGTAAGGAAATAGACTGGATAAGCTGAGTTCAGATTCTGGATGAGGCTGTTTGCATTACCCTTCATGCCCTTGAGAAACACATTAATGGATTCATTTCTTTTCCCCACCCAGCTATGGGTAAAATAGTTGGGGGGGTGCAGACTGGTCTCTCTAGCCTTGGTAGGGAAACTGGTCAAGGAGAAGGAAAATCTCTGAATTAAAAACTAGAGGAGTGATTAAGAGAACCTGTAATACATTATGTACCATTCTTCTGTCATAAGAATATCTAAAAAGTGTGCTTGGTTCTACACAGGCTTTCATCACTATAAACAAATCACTTGTGTAGGTAGTCAAATGGTTCACTTCTTTAACTGAACTACTGGCCCCTCATACACTGAGATTGACAGGAGAGTTCATCATATATATATATATATATATATAAAAAATGAGGCTCATTCAATAAATAAGGTGAATTTTGCTTAAGGTGTTGGCAATAGGAAGCACTGTTTATAGTCGCAATTTTTTAAGGAAATCAATAGTGATGAGTAATTTCATATCTGAGAAGACTGTCAGTATGACCTTATTTACTGAATGCTGCACCCAGAACTTTTTCTTTACTGGAGAGTCATTTGTGCTTCCACTCTAGGGACTGTCTTTTCAACTTAGGTGCATATTGGCAAACCCATTTTTAGCCAATTTGTGAACATTTTTTTTGATAAGAGATATTTCTTCATACACATCACACATTCTTCTGTAAATTTCACTTGGTTTGCACTTCTCAGCCACTAATTATTTAGCCTCTGTTCATGCTTAGAGCACTCTGTTTTATTTGCCACCATTTTGAATAGCCGCAAAAACAAAATATTTTTGCATGATTAAAATAATTTTTGCTATAAACCAATCCCAAAAAGAGTTATGGGAAAAAATTCTGAGAAAAAAAAATGTTTAGCTTTTTTCTAAATAAGTACGCTTATTCACCGAATTATATATATATATATATATATATATATATATATATATATATATATATATATATATATAGATAGATAGATATAGATATATGAAATATACCATTAATTTTTCATCAAGTGTTAATAATTGGTTTTACTCCGGGTTAGCTCAGTTGGTAGAGCGTTCGGCTAGAAACCACAAGGTTCCTAGTTAGATACCTGCCCTCACCAACTCAGCATATGAGTAGCACAGGGATCTGTATGGTAAAGTAAGGAGCTGATGGTAGGTGTGGCACTCCACCTCAGATGCTAAAATAATCTCCTTGATCTAGCACTAGTGAAAAGGGGATAGACTCCCTCGCTGCATGGCTGATACCGACATTAGGCTGCCCCGACGACTTTTTTAGGTATTGATACTTGTATTTAATTTTTTAAAATTAATAATTTTGATATATTTATATGGTAAGAAGAATTCTCAAACATTTTCTAAGCAATAATATCAACCCAAAATTTGATTATGGTGAGCTACATGTCTTTTTTGGGGAAATGGTTTTGTATTTGTCAAATTTAAAACAAGAAACTTAGAAGAAACATTAAAAATACACTTGTACATATACAATATTTTGTTATTAAACAAGAAAATGTTACTTATCGTATATAAAGCAGTGAAATAAAATGGACAATTTTTTGTTCATTAATCAAATATTGATTATTCATATTGATTTTTTCTCTTTCTTTCGAGATTTCTTATTTTTCCCGAAATTTTATTCAAAAAAAATAATTCATCCCATTATACCAAAAAGGTCACAGTCTAGGCTAGGCTTGCTTATTGAAGTGATTTGTTCCCCATCCACCCCTATGATATGGCCACTTGCCAGAATAGCCTGTAGACAAAAATAATATGTGTGAATATATATACGTGTGTTTACATGTATGTGCACATACATCCAGATTTTTATGTGTTTGTGTGTGTGTCTGTGTTTATGTTTATCCAAAAACCTGACCTACCTGATAATTTGAAAATTCAAAGAATGAAAGTAACTTTTAAAAAATAAATATATTAGATTTTTTCTTGACATAATATTCTGATGGGGATTAAAATAAACACTGAAATATTAAAATTAACCACGTATTGTTCATTAAGTAGATGTTGATTAATAATAAAATTAAAAGTTAACTTCAACCATTATACAAGGGTGGGTAAAATATTCATGGGATGACATCATATCTACTGTTGATTACTTTTTTGACCAAAGGGATCAAAGTTCTGGAACACTTATGAAAGAAGTGAGTGGACCGTAAGGGGAACTATGTGGGAAAATAAACTTAATTTGGTTACATTTTACACATATTGTTGTTTTTGGCGTCAGTATTCTTTTTTGTTGAGTTTAGCCTCCGAAACCATAAAGGGTTCTGGCTTGTCTCTTCAATGCATAGACAACGTCCATGGAAGTGACAGTCTTTCTTTTGGCATGCTCGGTGTAGGTGACAGCATCATGGATAACATTTTCTAAAAACATCTTAAGGACACCACGGGTTTCCTCATAGATCAAACCGGAGATACGCTTCATGCCACCTCTGCGAGCCAAACGGCGGATAGCAGGCTTCGTGATACCCTGGATATTATCACGCAATACTTTACAATGGCGCTTAGCTCCTCCTTTTCAGAGACCTTTCCCGCGACCAGACATTGTTTCAGTTTAAAAACCGAAAGAGATAGGCATACAGTATCCCCCATAAATTAGTATACATTCCTACCAATTTTTTTTAATAAAAATTTAATTTTCTTCTAAAGCAAAGATACCAGGATTTTATTATTTCTAATAGAATTTTATGTTATCAAAACAGATGTTATTAGCTATTATTTATTACAAAATGCTCTAACCAAAAATATGTAACAGTCCAAACATAACTACACCAAATATATATTTATGCAATTTTAGTTTTGGTTTCAGAGTTTCAATATTGTAGATTTTGGTAATAAATAATATGTAATAATATCCATTTTGATTATATAAAGTTCCACTTAAATAATAAAATCCTGTTACCTTTGGTTCAGATGTAAATTAACTTTTTATAAGAAATTGTTATGGATGTACTTATTTATGAACAATGTCTAACTTTTAGTGAGTAAAGGATTTCCTTACTCAATCACTTGTTCCATAAACTTGTTTGGTCGAGGGTGGCACTACTCATGTAGCATGTTGAGCACAGAGACCCACAGAGCCCATCCGTCTCCAGTTCTACAAATAGTAGGTTGCAATACCAAGTTTAAAGAGCTCAGTCTGCCCTACAATTTATCTATAGCTAGAGGGAGAATAGTTAGATTCATAGTTTTTCGAAGGGTATTATAAGCATAAAAATGTTTGAGTTTGAGTTTTGTTTACCTGCATATCAACCTCTGTGGGTCATTTAATGCCAAAAAGGTTATTTGGGATTTCAGTCTTTAAAGCAGTGGTTCTATGGAGATATTCGGTTATTTCTGTTATATCTTGTTGAAAAGGTTGCTTTTTTTTTTAAGAAAATCTAAAATGTTTTCAGGGTTTGTATTCTTAAAGATGTCTCAGGTTTCTTGCTTGATAGTAATTGGTGGATATGTTTAAGTCTGTTACAATTTAGAAGGATATGCTTGCTTGGTTGTAAGTTGTACTTTGCATGTTGGCACACTGGGGCATCCTCTCCTTGTAAATAAAAACTGTATGCATTTCTCTTCTGATTAAATAAAAATATTTTTTAGTATAAAAAAGTGTCTTTTGTTTTTTTAATTTATTGTAAGTGTTGAAAAATATTCATAAACTTGATTTTGTTATTGAATTTTAATTTGATTACGTGTACCAACCATGTGATCAAAATTAATATTTTCAAAAATTAAAAAAAGTATATGTTGATTAAAAAAAAAAAATAACAATATTAATTTATCGGTAGTACAAATATGTGTAATACAAACAGCCTCATTCAGGATTTGAAAACTGTTAGCCGAATCCACTTCCTATGATGATAACTTTTACCCCACAAGCATTTTCTTATATAAAGTTATTGAAACTGTGAGAGTGTGTATGTGTGCAATTCTGTTTTTTTTGTGAGTATATGAGGCTTGACTAAAAAGCTTATAGGTTGATTATAGAATGTGACCAAATGATCTTTATTTTTCATCACAGATCCCATTGTCATCTGCTCACTTCTTCCATTGGTTTTGCAGTGGTTTAATCTCAATGGTCAAAAAAGTCATCAACAGCAGATATGACATCTTCATATGAACTTTTCAGCCTATGAACTTTTCAGCCCTCCCTTGTATGAAGTTATTGAAACTTTTAACATATAATTTTGCTTAATATAAACAACAGTGCTAAGAAAAAAGTTTTTGGTAAAACAACAATGCAGAACTAAGAAGAAAAAAAAAACAAAAAACAAACAAAACTGTCTGCTACGGAGTTACCAGCTGGGATGGTCAATGTTAGTGAGTCTGGCCCGCCCACTGACCAACTAGTGAATGTCAGCCACCACAAATATGACTTCCGAACTCAGGCTGCTCTGCTTCTGGAGGAACTGAGATGCCCATCAGCAGACATTTTTGCACCACCCAGGGGTTTCTCAGCGGAATGGATAAGGGCCAGGAAGTCAGCCACGCATTAAACTTTATTGCCCAACTGGACATTTGCCACCAATGAGTGCTCAAAAATCTGCTAATGTTCAGCCAGGAACTAAAAAGTCTTGTTTTGCTTTGGGAAGACAGATCTACAGGAAGTGTAATCTTCCAAACATCAATATTAAGAGATCAAAGAAGTTTTGTTTTCCGTCATCATGAATGAGAAATATAATATCAGGAACTTGCAAGGCTACCTGGTATTGTCTAGTTTAAAATAACATGTTTTTTGGATAAATTAATTTGGTCTGATACACTTTTAACTCATAAATGGTTATTAAAATAAATTTAAATATAACAGAAAACTAATATTGATAAGGTGAAACTGTTTGAGAGACACTATTCTTCTTAAATACATGTAAATAGGCTCTATCTATTATTCAAATGAGTAAGTAAAGTCGTCGGGGCGGCCTAAAGTTGGTATCAGCCAATCAGCGAGGGAGTCTATCCTCTTTTCACTAGTGCTAGACCAAGGAGATTATTTAGCATCTGAGGTGGAGCGCCACACCTAACATCAGCTCCTTACTTTACCACACAGATCCCTGTGCTACTCACACGCTGAGTTGGCGAGGACTGGAATCGAACTAGAAACTATGTGGTTTCTAGCCGAACGCTCTACCAACTGAGCTATCTCGGCCCTTTAAATAGTAAAGCTTAATTCCTATGTTATATTTGTTTTATATAGGATCAAAGTGTAGTATAGATTCATTTACTCTAAGAGTTGTTTAACTATTGAACTTTTACTTTTTCTTAATTTGTTTTAATGTATTTTCTAATTTATTTGATAAACTCAAAAGATGGAAAATAATATTATCTAAATAATTGCTTTGATAAACTACAATTTGCAGAAACAGTATTTCAGGAAAAACGAAATTAGTGAGAGTTAATCAATCAGACACCATCAGAGGTTACGAGTTTCAAGAGTTAAGATTGCTGTTCTGAGAATCTCCCATAAAAGAAAATTGTTTTTTCTTGTGCAAAAGATGAAGGCTCACTTGATCAGAGTACAGTAACTAGATGGTTAAAAAAAATTCACTTTGGTTGTAATAACCTTGATGACCTTGGTCAGGTAAGCATAAAACCGTGGATTTTGAAACCATGCTCAAAGAGAAGCAAAGTGGTGAGTAGCATTCGGAAAATATCTGGCAAGTTTTCGGCATCTCACAGTCTAGTATGATTTGTCATCTTTTCAAACCTGGCAAAAGAATCCAGAGCTGCTAAATTGAGCCTCATGTTAGGGTAATTCCATGTTAAATCATGTCAAATCATCCAGAAAAAAGTAAAATTGTCACTCACCCCCCTTCAATTTTTCTGAAATTTTTTCCAGGTGTGGACTATGTTAATGTTGGGTCAAAAGGCTTTTATATTCCAATTTTTAGGAGTAGGGAAGCTTTACAGACAAAATAAATTAGAAAAAAGTTTTGCATGACCAACCCAAATTTGAAGAGCTAAAAATCAACATATCTCCAATTTTAAAATTGGAAGCTCAAATTTTGGGGATTGTCTAACTTAACATAATCCATCCCTGAACAAAATTTCAAAAAAATTGATGGGGTGGGTAACATGGCCTGGATGATTTATCATGGAATTACCTGTTACCAAAATATTGCTATTTTGATTCCGCAAGTTTATATATATATATATATGCGCATGTGTGTATGCATACAAATACATATAAAAAAGAAAAAGAGAGATTGAGATCAAATTGAGAATTTATTAGAGGATTAGCAAAATTGAATCTACTTAATATTCTCATAGGCCGCCCTGTCAACTGAGGATGTAGAATATGCTGACTGCATTTCTGCAAAAGTATAAGACCCCTCAATAAGGCTATGAGTGGCAACCTGTAATGCCTGAGGACAGGATTATGATAGTGGTTCCATGACATGTAACACTCCACTTCAGCCCTTTTTTGAACTAGATAGTCTGTCAGAGAGGTACAATCTGATCAATCAGCTGGTCATGTCAAACCATAGCACTTATAGTATTGGGCCTACTATATTCTTCAAATTGCTCTTAAGGCAAACACCTAACCCTTTTTATCATATAGGTGCTTGAATGAGGTGGTTATGGTGCAACCATCAGTTTATTAATGTACATAAAGTAATTTCTTCTAATTTATTGATACACATGAAGTTAATGAAGAATCTAACATAAAAAAATCATTTCTACCAGTTTATTAATACACAAAGTTGATGAAAATTATTTTTACCAGTTTATAAAACAAAACCAAACAAAAATAAAGTTGTCAGGGTCATCAAGTATCAGCCAATAAGCAAGGGAGTTTATCCCCTTTTCACTAGCGCTAGACCAAGGAGATAATCTTTGCTTCTGAGGTGGAGTGCCACACTTACCGTCAGCTCCTTACTTTACTGCACAGATCCCTGTGTTACTCATATGCCGAGTTGGCACGGGCTGGTATTGAACTAGGATCCTTGTGGTTTCAGGCTGAACTCTCTATCGACTGAGCTATCCCGGCCCTATTAATTTACATAAAGTTATTTTTCTAATTTATTGATACACATGAAGTTAATGAAGAATCTAACATAAAAAATCATTTCTACCAGTTTATTAATACACAAAGTTAATGAAAATTATTTCTACCAGTTTATAAAAAACAAAAAACAAAAATAGTTGCCTACAAATTGTTGGCATCCTTCTGTCTATGAGAGATGATGACGTAGTATCCAATATTTTGGTTAATTATTTGCTCACAAGGGAAGGTTTGGCATCAAATGGCATTGATATGCCAGTAAAAAAAATTGACCATCTAACAAAATTATTTATACTAATTAATACTCATGAAGTTAATGAAAGATTAACAAAAATTATTTATACCAATTTATTAATACATAGAAGTTAAATCATATGATTAAAAAAAAATATTTGGCATTAAATAACCCATAAAGGTTTTGATATGTCATTAAACACCAACCATTACTCATAGAATAAAGAATATAAAAATACATAAAAAAATAAATTAAATTGTCAATAGAGTTAAATTCAGACACTTTAGATAATTTTTATGATTCTCTCCTTTTATGGATTTTATTTTTTTGGTAATAAAATAATTTGCATTCTAATAATGCTAGGCATCTAGCAAAACATTTGTTTTTTCTTATTCTGTCAGATTTTACTCAACAAATATTCATCCATTTGTATTTTTGTCTATGACATATTCATACACACAAACACATATATCCAGTGAAAGAATGATCTATAGTAACATGTATATAAAGAAGTGTATTCATATAAAAGTTTGATCTTAGACTTACATACTGAAACACAGTGTTGATTGCATAAGAAAATAACCACAAATTTCATACCACAGATAAAAAAACAATTCAAAATACACACACAAAACACAATCTTTATATATATATATATATATATATATATACTATGTAAGCCATCTCACACCTAACTTTCTGAACCTTGGTATATCAAGTCTGAAACCCTATCGAGTCTAGCTTAAATCATATTAAAGCTGAAATGTGAGAGGAATTTTGTACTTTGGAAATATTCCAATTTATTCTTTTTTAGTATCTCACATATTTCCTAATCACCACCACCACCACCACTGCCCACCGTCATCATTGGGATTGGTGCCGCTTTAAGACTGACCATCTAATCTTACCATTGCCAATTTACAACCACTACCATGAGTGCCATGAATACTAATACTTACCAGTCATGATAACTAACATCATAATTAATACTATTATTATTAACAACCACTCCTAATGCTAACTATAACAACAATAATTCTAGAGAACACTGATAGAGGCTCCAGCAGAGCAATAGCCCTTCCCTCCCTCCTTCCCCCAAAAAACCAAGTATGTAGGGTATGACCCTAAACTGCATCCAGTGGTGAGGCTCCAGTTCTGGAGCTCCTAAGAATATGTATACATCCCTTTATTGCCATTACTCCCAAGTCCACTCTTACCTACAATCGTAGTATCTGTCTCATCTATGGGTCAAATAGATGTTTGAGATAATGTTTACAATTATTTTGAATTCCATACACTGGATTTTAAAGCATTTATATTGCAATAAGTATGAAGTGTTTACCTGTTTAAAATGATTGTGAAGGTATAATTTTGTACCACATATAATTATTAATTGTTAAAATAAAATAAACCAAAACAGTTGAAATGATGTAAAACCAACCAAATAAATATATTCATCTATTTGCATATATATAAAATGAAGTGTGTGTGTGTGTATATATATATATATATATATATATATATATTAAAAATGGATACAAAAGAAACCTACTCGAGTTTCACTACAGGATCTTCAGGGTTAATCCACTGAATTAATTGAGGTACCGATTAATTGCAGCCGATCACAAGTGTGTTCACTGTATAAGATGTTACGTTATAAGGGACGCTTTTGTATCCATTTTTAATAAATTTGCTCTACTTCGTATTGAGCACTTTGTATTTGTTATATTGCTGACTTAACCCCTGAATTTTGCACCTCCAACCATTGTGCCCATTTTCACTGGTAAGCCACCTTTTATCTTATATATATATATATATATATATATATATATATATACATACTGGTGGTTGCATTATGGAAAAATAGGATTTCATTAGTGAATAGTTACTATATCCAATGGTATATGTGTGAATGAGTGTGTGTGTGTGCATATATATATATATATATATATATATATATGTTCACAACTAGTGGTGGTGGCAGTATGAAAACAAAGTGTTTTAATCAAAGAAGACATGCTATATCTTATTGTGCTTCTTGTGTATGTTACAGTTTATATACAAATAAATAGGAGACATTACTTTTGAGTGACCCTCATATATATATTTGCCTACAGATAATCACACATATACATATATGCTATTGTATATAGTGCATCTTCACTGATGAAACACTATATTTCCAGATATATAGACAAAAGTATCTGTACAAATGGATATGATCCCCATTTTCAAAACAGTGTCAGTTTCAGGAAGAATCTTATTTGTATAGTGAGTCTTTTGCCATTTGGATGAGGTGATTGAGTCATTCTTTAATTCATAGATTGATTACAGTGCTAAGTTGTCCATAATGTGACTTGTCAATCATATTGCTGTTACCACTGTTGAAATGCATAACCCACTGTCTGACTGTGTTCATATTCACTGTTTGGTTTTTATTATTGTTCAGCAAGTTTCCTTCAAACTCCAACCCAAATCTTTCAAATAAATTATAATGATGATCATCATTTCTATTTATTTCTTTTGATTGTAATATTTATATAAAAACACTTCCAATTTCTTTGAATATCATTTTAGTTTATTTGATTATTTTTCAAATAAACAAATTCTTTGACTCTTAAGAGTTTTTGTTTGCCATTATTTATTTTAATGACATTGTAATAAGTGAGTTCGGTAAGTTGGTTGGATTTTACGGCATGTGAAGCCTTGTTGGGTTATTTTATACCAAAGACATTTTGTTTTATTCATTTGATGGGTATTCAACATTTTTTTAAACTCAATTTTTTTTTAAATTTAAAAAAACTTATTCCTTCTATTTAGGTTGACTTAGTTCAAGCTTTAGTCCTCACTACTCCATTCACTTTCAGACTAATACTCTTGGGAAAGGTATGAACACCTCATTCCCCCAGCTATGGTTAAATAGTACCATTACTGTTTTCTACAAGGGTAGCTTTGGCATTAAATAACCCCTTAATGTTAATATGCCATTAAATAAAGAAACCAAACCAAAACTCATCTCTTGTTTGGTTACAAATTGTTAAAGTCACCAATCTATGACATCGATGAATATATGTGGATTAAAATTTAAAAAACTGATAATCTCTTTTATGTTTGTCTATTATCAATTTTAATTTGGATGATTTCAGATAAAATGTTAAGTATTTAAGAGGGCATCTTTGAAAACTATCAGATGAATTACTTAAGAAAAATTTGATCTGGAGATAGATATTATATCAACAGTGTATATGTACTGTGCAAAGATCTCTTTTTAGAGTTTGATATAGGAAGATAGATAAAAGTGAGATGCCCAAGGAGGCATGATTAATAAATAGATTAAAATGGCTTGTTTTTTTTTTTTTTACTCTCAAGTCTTTTCATTTTATAAATATAATCTTTATTGTATCTATCATTTATTTGAAAACTCTTTCTTGTTACTAAATTGGTTTTCAATGTGTGGTATACTAAGAAATGGAAGCACCGTTTCTGCCATTGTTTTTGTTATGAAACGGAAGCACTGTTTCAGCCATCTTTTTGAGTTGTGAATAAAAGGTGGAAGTAATGTCTTCTTGTGGTTAACGTCAGCTAGACTACCCGTGTTATTATTTCGCTAAGCAGGTTACAACAAATGCTATCTTCTATATTTTTGGCCAAATTAATTTCATTTCGATTATAATTATGTCATAAAGCAAGTGCAATGGACCCTTTTTTTACATGGTAGAATTCAGTGGTACACCTTTGCCTTCATACTAGATGCCATTTTGTCATATTGTTGTTTGGCTGCTCTCTGTAATAAGGCAAAAAATAATGTCAGTTAAAAACAGTAAGGTTCAGACTCTACTGCCATAGCACCGGCATCTGCCTGATAAGTGACCATCAAGAAAATGAGGATTTATAGCTGAAAATTTGCTCTATGCAACAGACTTGTTCTGCCAGCTGTATCCGATATAGTTTCCATGGCAATTAATTTTGCAGCATTATATATATATTTAAAAATCTCAACCATTTGACAACTGGTTTTTAAGAGCTCAACCATTTGACTCATCTGATGATTGCATAACCATGAAACTTCAGGTTATCAGTCCAAATCCATAATATTACAATTGATTATATATACTAGCAAATATATGCACCCTCCGGGTGCAAGTATTTAAGTTTTAATGTAATGAAATATCGTATTAAATTAGAAAGTCTAATAAGAATGCAGATAAAAAGATTTGAAACAGAGTGGGGGTATAATAGAAAAATAGAAATGAAACTTACTCTTCCATCACTGCCGTCTTTCATTGCTGAATTTTACTTATTTAACTATTTAGTTAAATTAGGAAATAAAGAATAAAATGACAGTTATTTTTTCTTGTTAATGGATTTAATTTAAGATTCATTGGAGAGATTTTTGCTTATATTCATTAAAATAAAACCAAACAGTTAGAAATAAATAATACTAAGCACATATTTAATAAAATCACATTTTTAATATCAATATGCAAATTAGCCTTCCTGTTCACACTGCAAACCGCTATTTTTTGTATATATAAATACAATAGCATGTTATTAGTATGTAGATATGAACAACACTAATAAAAAGGTGAAGCAATTTTATTAATAATTGAGGTTTAAATATAAATAAAATCATGAAGAATGTGATGAAAATAACTATGTTAATTGTGAATCGATTAGTAATATAGTTTCGGTTACACAGAAAAACATACAATCTCATATATATATATATATATATAATATATATATATATAACATATATATATACATATATATATATGTTTATATTCTAATTTATTTTCTTTGACAATGAAAGAGAGATGTTTTCCTGAAATATTACATTTGTTATTTTTTTAATTCTTTATCATTCTTCATCATCCACAGCCTTACATAGTAGGTAAATTTGATTTTTTCAATATTTCTTTCATATATGTTTAATTTATAGGCCATTAGATTATATATATATATATATATATATATATGACTTTGTGAAAGCATACAATAGATATTTATAGGCCATTTGATTGTCATATGTATATATGTGTGTGGAGAAAGGTAGACAAACACGGGATGTTATAGAAAATAGTCACACTATTATCCATGACAATCTCTCCAACCGTCCCTATCACTCATTGTTCTCAGGAGGTCCCCTGCACAGCATCCAGTATCTGCACAGAGTTGGTCAATATATGTCTTTGCTGGCTGGCCCACACTGGCATGCCCATGTGCTGCCTTCCATAGGAATACATCTATATGTGTGTGTGTATTAATGCAAGTATATATATATATATATATATATATTATATATATAGATAGATAGAGAGAGAGAGAGAGAGAGATAGACAAAGGCATTCATACATGTATACATAATAGATGTATAACTGTATATCTGTATATCTAAAAAAAAAAAAAAAAAAAAAAAAGATAAAAATTATTGAAAGAACAAAC
>CM042143.1:3983995-3991495 GCA_023376005.1 Doryteuthis pealeii | reverse complement strand
TGTGTGAACAACTTATGCAAAGATCTGGAATTTGTCCTTTTTTTATATTTCAGGTGTTCTAATCTGAGACTAATGGGTGCTTACTCAAGATTGTAGCCATTTTGGGGAGTTTTGGTCAATCAACCGTGCAACAAATGCCATACTTGAATATTGACCACTGAATTTTACAGATATCAACTTATGGGTTACAAGTTTTCTGATGAGGATTTTTAAAGTTTTGGGATACACACACACACACATATATATTTACATGCATACATTTACACATACAAACATGCATGAATTCACGTGCATACACACACACAAACTAATATATATATTTCTTTAGTGTTGTAAGGGTTTTGCTTCACATATTTGTGTTATAAAAATAAAAATACTGTTTTTTTAAGCATGAATATTGTTCAAATAGACTTATTTAAATACATATGACTTACCCATTATGTTGGAATTAACAGGTAAGTCATATATATCTTTTTAAATACAAGTCTATTTGAACACTTACATTCACCATTCATGCTTAAAAAAAATTTAGTATTTTTATTTTATAACACACACACATATATATATATATATATATATATATGAGAAGTAAACAAACAATGCATTTGATATGGCCTTAGCCAACAATTTTTGGGAGAATATGTGCTTAATTGAAGTCATACCTAATTTTGAAAATTAATTAATTGATAATCAATAAATTAGGCGGGCATATCTGTTCAAATGTAAGGCCAAACAAATCGATTTGTTTAGCCTTACATTTGAACAGATATGCCCGCCTAATTTATTGATTATCAATTAATTAATTTTCAAAATTAGGTATGACTTCAATTAAGCACATATTCTCCCCCCCTAAAAAATATGTATAAATATATATAAATACACACACACAGACATGTACATAAATATATATGTATATAAATTATGTGATCATATGAATATTTGTTTGAATAAATGCAATTTGTTTTATTTATGAACAACTTTCCTGATATTTATGTTGCTTTTTTATCAAATACTCAAGTACACATTTATTCTATGACTATTAAGAAAGTACCATGAACCATAGAATGAAAAATTATCTGTTACAATGAAAAGTAATAAAAATAACTAATGAATGAAAATCATAAAAATGTTCATCTAAGATATCAGTAACATATCTATATGCAGTAATATATATATATATATATATATATATATATATACATGCACATACAAATATACATACCTAAATATATACATATACATTTATTTTTGTAGACGGTATTTATATGCATATGATACAATATAATCATTTATATATTTATACACAAATATATACACACTTATATATATATTGTACAATCACTTTTTATATAGTGTTTATATGTTTATAAAAAGATTGTGTAAATACATGTACTGAGATGTGTATATATATATATATATATATATGTGTGTGTGTATATATCATATACATACACACACTCATATATATACATACATGTGTATATGGATACACTTATTACATGTTGCTTATATATATATTATATATGAAGAATCTTAAATAGGTATGTAAATAAATAATATAATTGGATGTTATATTTGTTAATATATCTTGTGGGTGATGTATGATAGAATTCTCCTGCCACAGACTTCGTTCCTCTTGATATGATTAGTTCTTATAAGAAAAGTGGAAATGAGAAAAAGAAAAAAATGAGGTTGGTTAAAAAATGCTGGTTTCGACTTTCAGTGAAAAGAAAAGAATCACAACTAGAATAATTACTATTCATATTGGTCAGCAATTTATTTTGTCTAAAATGTACAGCTGACTAGATATTTACGGTTATTTTTTGTCACTACATTTTTTATTTCCGATAGGAAAATTGAAATAAATTAAAAGCACAACACACACACACACACACATATATATATGTTTTAAATTCTTGAATTATTGTTATGAAAATTTGGGGAATAGAATTATGCAAAATATATATATGTATTTATGCATGTAAATATATATATTATCTGTGTTATTAGGACTATTGTCCCCATTTTCATTGTTATTTGTACAACGTTTCGGCCGATATGCCCTCCGGCCTTCTTCAGGCATATTGGCCAAAACGTTGTACAAATAACAATGAAGATGGGGACAATAGTCCGAATAATGCAGATAATACTAATCTTCAAGCCTCATCTCAAACATTCAGAGAAATATTATATATATATATATATATATATATATATATATATTCATTCATTTTAATGGCATATCAACCCATCTGGAGTTGTTTTATGCCTATAGGTTAGGGAATTGCATACGTTGGACATTTATATTACATTTGTTATGTAGTTTCTGAAGAGTTTTTGCACATGGTTATATGATTTCAAATATTTCTATCTAATACATATAATTTGTAAACAGAATTATTTGATGCACAGATGAGACCTTAGAAGGTACTACAATTCTGGCAATGGCAATGAAGGGATACTCCACACTCCTCAAATCTCCAACAGATGCAGTTTAGTGTCATACCAAGGACACTCCTTAAAACCATATAATTGTGTGAAAATTATTAGTATAAAATACTTGAAAGTATATTACTGTGTAAAACATTATTATTATTATTAAATAAATAGTTTCTTGCAATTGCTTGCAATATTTAAAATCAAATAACCGAGTGCAAATCATTAAGAATAGTTATTTGAAGCTATAAATTTATATAATTGCTTAAAAATATTGCAGGTGATATAGTCACTGCTAGGGAGCAGTTTCTATCAACTATTTTTCTGTTATTTTTTCATAGTATTGAAGAAGTACAGCAGTCAATGCTGTACTTCTTCAGGTGTTTCTTATAATAATCAATTATCTTCAGGTAATTTTGAAACAAAAACCTTTTATTCAATCCAGAAGGAAAGACTGTTCTCATTTCACTTGGATATCTTGTATCAATTAATTCACATTCTTAGTTATTTTCCCCTTGTTATGTCACTTCTCTTTTAACTGAAACAGGGCTAAATAATTTTATTGTAAAAATCATTTCCAATGCATTTTTTATTGTAAAAATCATTTCCAATGCATTTTTTATTGTAAAAATCATTTCCAATGCATTTTTATTGTAAAAATAATTTCCAATGCATTTTTTATTGTAAAAATAATTTCCAATGCATTTTTTATTGTAAAAAATATTTCCAATGCATTTTTTATTGTAAAAATCATTTCCAATGCATTTCTTATTGTAAAAATCATTTCCAATGCATTTTTTATTGTAAAAATCATTTCCAATGCATTTCTTATTGTAAAAATCATTTCCAATGCATTTCTTATTGTAAAAATCATTTCCAATGCATTTTTTATTGTAAAAATGAGTTAGCCTTTTGCCATATAAAGATTATTAAGTGCAAGTAGAATTCCATCATGACTGATAATCAATTGAGTCATCCTGGCTGACTTCATCAGAGTAAAGGTAGTGACCATAAGTGTATTCAATTGTTTTGTTTTATAAGGGTTCATGCAGTCATGAAAGTTACACAAATATATATTGTATGTATAAAGTTTACTTGGTACATATATAGATAAATATATTTTGTATTTTTTAATACAGGTAGATAAATGTAACTTTGGGATATATCTGGGTAAGGGATATATAAGTAAAAGTTGTAGGGAGGTATACTTAGAGGTAAGTATATAGCTGGTACATCACAGTAGTAGTAATAGTAGTACATCAGAGTAGTAGTGACAGGCTTTTCTACCACTACATTGTTATGTATTTATGGTGGACACTAACCAATCAGATTACTGTGAGTGAGGTATATGCATAATCATTACATCAGTTTGTCATTTTAAAAGTTTCTTGAAAGCCAACAATTTTTGCACTGTCATTCCATGCAACAATTTGGAGAACATTTTTGGTTGGTTGGTTTATTAATTTTAACAGCATATCAACCCGTCCAGGGTTATATCATGCCTAGCGGTTGGGGTGTTATACATATTGTGTATTCATATATATATACTTTTAGTAATTGGTTTTAACAATGTGTTAGCATTGGTCATACAAAACTAACACACTCTTATATACTCAAACAAGAACATTTTTATTTGTCTCTTTAAATAGAGAATGTGATTTGATTTAATTTTTTTTATTATCCATGTCAATATCAAATAATAAAGAAATGTCTTCCTGTAAGAAAAAAAAGAATGAAACAAAAATGTCAAATATTTTAATTCTTATAATGCATTTAATAATTGCATAAATAATGGAAATAAATTATTTTATAATATTTACCTTTGGAAAAAAACTTTTACTATATCATGCAATTATATATTTGCTAGAACGTTGATATTTCATAGAAAAATTATCCTTTTCCTTTCAAAAGAACTGATAATGAATAAAGCAGTTATCTTGTAGCTAATGTAAATAAATAAAAACTTGATAGTCTCACTCACGTCTCTTTGGTTACACCAATAACATGATTATAATCAGTCATATCTTTTATTAATCAACAGAATTTTAATCTGGTTCATTGGTTCTATTTTTTGAATTGTTATCAACTAGTTGGACCAATATTGATTAAAATATAAAATTTGCTGAAATCCAAATTTTATCTTTATTTTTTCTTCTCTTCTAAATCCTATGACTAAAGAAGCCTCATTTTGGCTTTAAATAATCCATCATTTGCATTAATGAAAATCATACCATGTTTCCCAAAAGAGAAAGTATTTCTTGAAAAGCAAAGGAATCCTAGAAATAGGATTTTCTTTTAAGATGGAGATGAGTCTTTTAAAAACAATGACAACCAAAAGCAAGCTGATGAAGTTAAGGCTTTTTGATTTCATTTTTTATTTCACAGATTTCATTTTCAAATTCATTTGAGGCATTCTTTTACCCTTAAAAGTCCGAGTCCCCAGGGCTGTTCCTCAACCACCTCAGGTTAATGGCTTAAAAATTTCTGATTACAACATTTTATAGGCAATAGCAATATAGAAATGGGATTCCTCACACAGATTTTTAGCCCATTCAGCTTATGTACTTTTAGATAGCGGCAAAATACCAACTATTTGGGTTCTAAGGATTAACTGTGATTTTATACAATAACCATAAAGTATTAACATTAACTCTTAACATCCTGTTGAGAAGTCCACAGCCCAATTCCTATAACCATTTATCAAAAATGGGTAAATGTCCGTTTCATTAAAAGTTACCAGTTATTTCCCTTAAATTAAAGACTTCTAAATATGTTTAATATTATATTTAAACAAAGGCTATCATATGGGGTAGATTAGGAAAATTAATGTGAGTTCCTGACGGGTGGAATGAGGTGGTATAGGATGTTGAGAGTTAAAAACATTGAAAATCATCAGCTAATTATTTTGTTTTTTTCATTTATCTTAAATTTCATTTGTTTGGGTAATTTTTATTTTCAAACATGACTGAATTTTGATATTATTGCCCTGTTTAGAATATGCTGACTGTATCCGCTGCTGAGGGGAAATACCCCCGCCCCCCCAGGTATGACACTAATTTGCATCTGATTATGAGGCTCCAGTTCTGAAGATCTGGGGAGTGAGGATTACCCATCATGGTCATTATTCCCAGGTCCACTCTGACCCGGAGTGGTAGTATCAGTTATGATCCCATCAATAGGTAAAATAGATCTGTTTAAAAACAGATTGAGTTTTTTTAGCTCTTGGTTAAGCAAACAGTCAAAGAGAAAGAAAACTCTAAAGTTAAGTCAGCTGTACTCTGCTTAAAAATTGATTGTAGAAGGGTTTGCTAGATAAATACATCTTTTTGCTCTAAAATAATTATAATAATAATTATGATATTTTGCCATTCCAGCCAACCACCGAGTAAAAGTTAAAGAAAGCAAAAAGATAGACAGATACTTGGACCTTGCCAGAGAACTGAGAAAACTGTGGAACATGAAGGTGAAGGTCGTACCGATTGTAATTGGTGCCCTTGGAAGGGTCCCCAAAGGCCTGGAAAAGAATTTGGGTGAATTGAAAATTAGAGGAAGAATCAAGACCATCTAAACTACAGCAATGTTAAGATTGGCTAGAATACTCAGAAGAGTCCTGGAGACCTGAGGAGACTTGCTGTCAATCAGCCTTCAGTGAACCACCGGCTATGGCAGGTGTGAAAAACTCGATAATAATAATAATAACAAAATGATTAGGAAAACTACATTTAAATCTGAAGTATGTAAAATAATTTGCTATTATGAATATATTTGTATGTGGTTAACCTGCTCCTCCACCATGAGCTGGATGTGACACAAAATCAATTTCTAAGCCGAGTCCAGTTTACAGGAAGCTAAACTGGACATATCAATACAAGAAGAGAATGGAAACTGTCCCAAGAAGTACAAACAAATTGATATCTTCTGTCAGGGAAGGATGTGACACAAGATCAATTTTTAAATAGGATACTACTGGTTTGAATTCAGACTTTTTCTTTTCCCTTGACCAGTTGGTCATACAAGGCTAAAGGGTCCAGATTTCACAAGGGCATTATCCTAAAGTAAAATTCAGACAACCTCAACCAGGATTTGATCTTGGATTGCCCAGTCCATTTCTACTAAGATAGCCATGCATGCCTTCTATGAAAAAAAAAAAAAAAATTAAATATACATGCACACAATTCCCCATGATATGAAAGATGTATATTCATGGAAAATTAATTTGCAAACTGCATTTATTGAAAATAGACTATAAATAAATTTTAGCAATATTAGAATTATTTTTTTATTGAAAATTTATGTGGCTTGTCTAATATTTACATCAGAAATCACTTTGTAAATATTTCTAGCATCAAAGCAAAAATAATTTCAATTTTTTTTCCATCAAAGAATTTTCTGTAATAAAAGCCGAGAAAAGTGATATTCAAATGCTCAATTAAATTAGGTGTAGAGCCTCTCCACTTAAGGTAAAAAGAGGGTCTGTTTTTGGCCATCACGGAGGGAATTTCACCTGTTTGAGGTTTAATGGTCCTCACGATAACTTGTCCTGAAGATGTTGTCAAACAAGAAAATATTCAAATGGAATTTGGACTACATCTGAGAATTTAAAATCTAAAAGGCTACAAACTGTGGGTTGCAGACAATGTAATAAATCTTTGTTGATTTGAATTCAAAACGATCACCTAAATATTTCACTTCTTGGGCAAGTTCTTCACACTTCACTAAACCTGTCAGTCTGGGGTTAGACCAACTGCTAAATTCCAGTCTTTTATTGAGGATTAGGATTCAACATGCCCAAAGAGAAAAGGGAGAAATGTGTGTGTGGGGGGGTAGAAAAAGTGGATGTGGAAGGCGAAATAAATATTAAAGAGTAGAGAGAAAAAGAAGGGAATGGAAAGGAAGAGGAGTGAATGAAGATATAACTGTGCACACAGAACATCTGTATGTCCGCATCTGTGTGTGTGTGTGTGTGTGTGTGTATGATAACAAAGAGAAAATGATAGATTGAAATAGATAGATATTAATAGACAGTGAAATACACGAGCCTCTCAAATTTCTATTCTTTTCAGC